>JAUIRK010000897.1:145000-577500 GCA_030549495.1 Nectonema munidae
ACTATTAACAGTTTATGACAACTTTTTAAAAATAAAAACACAATAACGCAGTGTATTCGGGCTAATTCGCACTGTTGTGTAATAAAAGATATACATTTGCAGGGGCGGATCTAGAAATTGGCATTACGGAGGGCAGGCGGATTTTACTAACCTAGAACTGAAATTTCAAGCATATAAATTTAAGCTTTACCAAAATTTTTAAAACAAAAAGAAGAATGAGAGCATTAAAACGATCCTCATTCATTAAACTGCGAAGTGAATTGATGTGGTAAAACTTGATATGTTTAAATAATAAATTTACAAAAAAAAATTGGATAATATAAAATTAATAAGTGTCACACTTAAATACGATTGAACATAAAAAACTTTTTAGGGCTTCTCACTTTAGAGAAAGATTGAATCTAAAAAACAAGTTGCAGAAATCATCATAATATTTGAGTTCTACAAAAGCAATTACATCAAGAAAAATTTTCAAGCAATTGGCAATGAAATTTTAGTAGGGGAGAGGGGCGTACGCCGGTTACGCACCCTTTAAATCGGCCAGTGATTTGGACCTCAGAAATTAATACAATAATTTTATAGTTATATAAAAAATGAGTTCCGAACTTCTATTTTTGCAAATTTCTATATAGCAATTATAATGTTTTTATTATTGAATTTTTATAGTGATTGAGACAATATATAAAAGAAAAACTTTTATATTACAACATAAAATAAGAAATTATTCAAAAATAAATAGCAAGAAATTACGGTACAAGTTCTCAAAGCATATTAAATTCTGACACTGAAATAGGAGCAAAATTTAAATAAACAGTTTGAAGGACATTTTTTATTTTAGATATATAAACAATGGTTTTTTAAATGAAAAGGACACATTTTTATCTTTAAAATACGTTCTAGATGCTAGCGCACTTTTTAGTTCTGAAATGAGATAAAAAATATGGTCCGAGGCTGATGTAATTTTGGATATATGCTAATTCTTGAAGAATTGAAGAGTGTATTCAGAAGTCAGGTCAATATAGGAGGCAGGGCCCGCGCGTCCTATTAAAATTGGTTACTTGAGACCCATCCCCCCCACACTCATAAAGTAAGCCCCCCCCCCCTTTCCTTAAATGTGAGCCCCCTTCTTATCAATCTCAAGTCACTGTAAAATAGACAATTTTGTTCCATTGTTTTTAATATAAACATCCAGCAATCAAGCAAGCATATCAAGAAAGTTGGCAAGTCCTTAGATATTCCAATCCAATCCAATCCAATCCAAGTGTTATTTAATTAAAGCTTAGTCCTTTCTAATATCCCTCAAAGTCCCTAAAGTCCCTCAAAGATTGAGTGATTTTGAAGTTGATTCATCAATGAAGCCTAATTCTGATGATAATAATTCAGAAATTCCAAAAATTAGAAAAATATATTATGAATGCTTTGATTCAGTAATACAGGAAATTTCAAAAAGGTAAAAAATGATATATTACCATTTTGCTTATGAGTTTTTGGAATTTTTCAGATTTGCAGATCATAACATATCTATTATAAACGCTATTAACTGCCTTATGCCTAGTTCAAAGAACATTTTCTTATGTATGAGAAAATCAAACCACTATGCACTCTTCTTGAAATAAAGACTGAGGAAAATATTTTATCTTCTCAGTGCTTAGTAATCTATCATTTGAATAATACGTTTTCTATAATAATCGTTTTTAATATTTGACATAACTAGGTTATCAAAACTTTTTTGGAGGGAAAGAACCTACCACCAGGAATAGAAATTTCTGATATTTTAAAGGAATTATATCCCATCAAGTACGCCTGTAATGAGATCTTTTCTTTGTATATTGGTAATTATGATATTTTTACTAAAATTTTATTTACTTTACAGTATATTTTTTAAGTTGCTTTAACAATAGGCATCAGGACAGCGTCGCGTGGAAGAAGTTTTTCAACACTTAAAAGAGTTTTCACTTCTTGACGACAGTCGATGCTGAGTGAAAGAAAATAAAACTTGATAATTCTTTCTCAAGGGAAAAATCTCACCAAGAAAGTTACATTTGATGATTTCCTAAAGAATTTTAACAAAAAACCAAGAATACTAACGTTAACTGTTTGAACATGGAATATTAACTTATTCACAATTTTTTAATAAAATGATTCTTCTTTAATTTTTGTTTCTCAAAGATAGTTTTCAAATGATTTTCTATATCTATTTTTTGTCACATTGATAAAAGCTTTTTTTTGAAAAAACTTTAAGTGTATATTCAACACACTAGAAAGATTTGAGCCCCCCGCCCCCAGGGCCCTGATGAGAGGATCAGACACTATAATTGTAAGCTTTCAAAATGTTGGTACTTTAGAGCGGTCAGCAAGTAAAAAGTTGTTGAGAACAAGAATAGAGCGTAATTCAATGCACAAAGATTTACTTTTATGTCACGGATATCGTTTATGTATCAGAGCAAATAGCACGATGATAACTAAAAGAGTGTTGAAAAGAGGTAGAAATGATGGTAAAGTTGGAAGGAGTGCAATAGAGAGAACAGAAAAGAAGAGGGTAGGACAGAAAGTATATCATGAAAATAAAAAAATTTCTTGAAAACAGATGGAATAGATATATTATTAATTGTAGATTTAATGATAATACATCTGAATAGTGGTTAATGGATAAAGAAATAGAGAAGTGTAATTTGAGGAAAGGGGAGGGATAGAGCAATTGAATGGTTAACTCTCATTGTAGGAGATTACATCATAGTAGTTAGAAAAGAGAAAGTTATAAAGATTAGCCCAGCAGACGGGTTCATGTTTTAAGTTTATATGTAGAAAATTTAACATAAGAAGGAATTAAGTGAGCATTGTTCAGAATTAAGATTATAAAGAATTTTTTGTAAAAGGGTCATAGAGGGCAGAGAGCAGAGTGATGCTGAGAACAGCTGAAGCTCTTTATCTTGTAAGTGTCATCTTTAAAGAAACAATACAAGATTGAGTGACCTCTTTGCCACATTCAGCACAATTATGAAATTTTAATTTCCTATGAGACTTTTGTTGCATTGTAGGACCTAATGGGTGGATTGTTTAGTAGAAAGAATAGCGTGGTTGGGCATAACGCGCGGGTTGTTCATAATGTAACTTTCTTTATAGAGGAAATCGATTTGAAATATGAATAAGAAAATGTTTGTTTTTTAATTAAAATTTGAGCGAAGCAGGGTGTAAAAAAATTATGATTATATTGTATAGGTGTATTATTGACCAGATTAAATTGAGATCAAATATATATTCAGAGTAAGTTAATTAACATTCTGATATTTTATATTAATCATACTACAGTAAAAAAAATAATAAAAATTAAAAAAAATTGCCTTAAATCCTTGTGAACAAAATAGATTTATAAAGGCGAAGTTATAAGATATATAAAGCCTTATTTTGTAAGTTCGTTTCATGCACCACCATACATAAGCCATCTATGCTGGTTTACAGGCAATCGCACATTACCCGGCAAAATATATAAAGCCTTACAGATTTTTTTATCTTTTTTTTAAAACCTTTAACTCTTTTCCTATCCTATTATACAAAAAATATTTTCCCTAAAAATGTCCTAAAAATGAATGAAACTAACACATTAAAAATATTAATTGCTTCTGACATACATTTAGGTTATGCAGAAAACGATAATGTTAGATATATGGATTCAATAAATACCTTCGAAGAAATTTTACAAATAGCTTTAAAGTAATTGAAATAATTCAATTTTAGTTATTTTGATTTTTCATTTTTTTAATATACTTAATTTTATTATAGATTTTGCTTTATTGTTTAATCTTAAATTATTTTTTAATATATATTATAGATTTCAATTTTTTTTTCTAAACTTATTTAGTTAAAATCGAACACGTTTTTTATTCTAAAAGATTTTTCAGCTCAAAATAACAACCTTGTAATAATATAAATTTAAGCTACTTTTTTTTTATCTAAAGGTTTAAAAATATTTGAGTATTTCATTTAATCCTGTCTTAGGATTAAATTATACATTTTTTTTTGCTATTTTTAATTTACTCCACTGTAGTGGTTATGTACAATAATCAGTTAAGTATATAATTTTTTTGAAGTTCTACGATATAGATAGCGAAAGATAACTTCTCCATTATTTAAACGTTTATGACTAATGTATATTAATTGTCATTAATTTTTCCCACGTGCCAATTTCATTTAAAGCAATCATTTGACAGTTCAATCCCGCAATTTTTTGTCCTAACTTCGTGTTGTTTCGTATTATGTTCCTTGTTTTATATGACGAACAGGAGATTAGTATTGGTGATGAGCGAAGGTATATGCAATATAAAAGACTTATATAATTTGTTTATGTAAAAATATACTAGTAAATATAATTCCTATGCGTTTTCAATTAAATATTGGTATAGGAATGTGTTGATAATGTGCAGTTTTTACATTAGAACTGATGAGTGAAGTTAAATTCTCTCTACATGTAGAGTTTTATTTTTCTTCGTAAATCTTAATTTATTTACTATTAACCCTCTGGATTTTAGTTTTTATCTACCTAATGTTTCTTAGGGGGTGGGGGTCACTTGATTCCAACGGCTTATTGCTTTAATATTTTAGGACCATAGTGACGTAAGCAAAATGCTTTTACATTAACATCGACATACATTGTGTAACTACCATTTATAAGAGACAAACTGAAGCTTGTCTCATTTATTGTCCCGATGACCTAAAGCATTTTTTCTTCAACTTTCCTCAAATTTGCACAAATTGTGCACAATAAAAAGTTATTTTGTGACAAGACTGTCAAATGACCACGTGTAGGATACGTTCTCTCAGCACACGGGCACATGTTTTTGAAGATCATTCCTACACTACTTTAATATGTTTCTCTAATTTCAGACAAGGGCAATTAAAAAAAATTAATGTATTGTTTTAAAGTTTGGGTGCTATTTATCTTGAAATGTTTGCTAAATTAGACATTTTCGCATAATATCTCAAATGTGTATTACATATGCTGCACTGATGATATTTAGGGTGTTTTTCACGCTTGACTTCGGCTTACTATTTTGTAATATATCGTCAACATCAGTTGAAGCTATCTGATGATGGTAATCAGTTTTATCAGACTCAGGCTCTTTGTGTAGTCTCGTTAGCCGTCGATTCCTCAAACAAAGGCTGTATCACTCCTACATTATAATTTCGCTAATTTTCATAATCCGACTCCTCAAAGTCTATAATGATAAGAGAAGCTACTTCATCAGCATTATTACTTTTTCTAGCAATGACCTACTAATAATTTTACATCTCTGAGAGGAAAATTATTTCTATTAAGTATATTGTGTTTGCGAAAAGGATAGAAATTATTTATAATTATTATAAAAAAATTTAATAAATCTAATAAAAAAGTTGTAATTTTAAAAATTTATTTAAATTTTACCCAAGAAATAATTAGTTAAGTTCCTAAAGATATAAAAATAACTACCGAAATAACGTTTTTTAGCATTTTTTTCAAGAAATTTCAAAAGGGGGTCCAGTGGATCCCATTCCGAATTTTTTCGGAAATGCTGCAGTGAAAAAATTAACTAACTATCTGAGTTGAACAGCCTCTTAAAATGATAAATTTATATAGGTGTCACTCTCTGAAATCTTAACCAAAACACCCACTGGATTCCCTCCCCCTAACTCTCCAGAGAGGAAGTAATTTATACTACTACTAGGGTAGGGGACTCAGAGGAAAAATATTCATCTTCGACTCTTAGTACTTACAAAATTCGACTCTGACTGCAAGTACTTAGAAACTTGTTAAATTTAACTCGAACTTATAAAGCTTTGAGATATGAAAAGATATCTGATTGACCAAACTGGCTAACAATTCGCTGTATATTCTTTTAACGAATAAATATTTTTTAACTTGTGGTAAATCTACCCTGGTGTTTCCTTGCATTAAATTTAATCGATGAAGAGCATAAATAGGCCGTCCATAATATTGGATGGCAACCCTGGAATTGAATTGCATAATGCAACATTTACACTGCATTTGTATTTCGGGCAGCTCTATCTGCTCTATTTTCTGATTCCATTTTTCTATCAGAAACGAAGGATATCTTGTTTCTTCATTTATTCTACTTCTTTCGCGAATATACGTATGCTTGAAGTACGACAATAGCTTATCAATACGCTCATGTTCTTCAACTGAATCAACAGGAACTAGAGCCACGCTTGTGAACAGAGTATTAATGTTACTGTTTCTTGACTCGATTCCTTTTATCCCGAACTTAATAGCTTTCTTGTACACAAACTAGAAATGATGGAATAAACAGCCTTTCGATACGAGTTTCGTAATTCAGTCATGACTACGCCTTTAAAGTCTACTTGATTTTCTTTAGGATTCGCTTCTTGAACTATTTTTCTAACGGAACATTTATTCTTCTATGTGAGTTGCCATTTTTGTTGCATAAAAATTTTGCACCTGGAATACGCCCCCCTCCTGCAAAATAAAAATATATCGAATATAACTGAAAAAATATAAACTGTACTTTCTAATGTTCCATCTGCACGCCAAAAATCAGCTCGGGATAAACCAACTACCATTTTACATGATCGCCGAACAGTAGAAATCTTTTTGGGTCTTCAATACCAGAGCCCTACTTCAATACCTCGAGAGCCATGATAATAAAACCACATCTACTACTTCAGCAATAACAAGGCAGATTGACATGCACTTTCCACCGCTTAGACTTATGAAGTATTGTTGTCTTATAACATCAAGTGATTTTAAATACTCAGGATGAACTATGGGAATGAAAAAAAGATAATTTATTACAGTTTTATATTGTCCATTCGTGAAAATATACTTGGTGATACACAGCGTAAGCCACTGCACGGACCTACTTTATTGCAACCCAAACCATTTAAAATTTTATTCAAGTCCGCCCGTACTAGCTTTATTTTTAAAAAATATTTTTACAACCCGCCTAATTTTATTTAAATATTCTTTGGAACCGTCCATACCCGCTTCTATAACTTCTCGCCATTGTTTGCTTTTTTGACAACTTATATGATTTGTCATTTAAGGTTAATCACCAATCTTTTTTTCATTTCATTTTTTTTAATCTTCAACTCTATTCTCAATATTTATGAAAAATATGAAGAATTTAAAATTCTTAAGTAATAGATTTTAGTCACCCACAGTAGATATTTTATAACGCCGATGGCTGGGTTCAAGCCACGGACGGACCCGCGTTATAACGGATCTACTGAATCCGTATTTTCAAAATACAACACAGCCCTCCTCAAGTCGCAGTATATATGAATTCCCAACAGCTTATGGTATCTTGTTATTTGAGAACTCTTGTGTCATTTTTTAACTTATACCTGGCCATACTTATCTCTTGTGGTATTTTTAAAGTTGTAGCCACTACGGGCCGGACCGAGCACGGGTAAAAGGGCCTTAACTAAGGAGTATGTATACATAAATCTTAGGTAGATGATAAGCAAATTACTTTCTTTATGTGCATAACGTATAAGTGTTGAATCGGAGAAGGTTTTTTTTGTTTAAACCTGTCTATATTTATACGTATGATTTTATTGTTTTGAGCCTTTCGATAAACGATATTTTCTTTTAAATGTGAAGGCGTGCGAAGGGTTGTCTACAATTTTACTTCGATTTTTAATCCTCTTAGGTTCGAATCCTAGCAGTATCCTTTATTGTAAAGAGGGCATTTTGAAAAATTATTTTGTTTCAAACTTGGTCGAAAATTAAAACATAGTTTGTTGGAATTGTTTAATTTCTTTCAAAAATCCCTGATTATAAGGCCGAATATAAATGAAATCATACTTGTTAAATTTTTATCCTCGATTTTCATAAATATATTATTTAATGATTTCCAGAAATCTGTACCACTATACCTATGAGAGATGATTACGTATCCTTTTTGATGTTTTTATAATTATTGTGGTTAATAAAACTCGACTTCGATTTGATGTTCTAGCATTTCTATTTGTATCTCATTAAGTAGCAGTATTCTTCATTTAAATGCAATATACGGTGTTGCAAGATTTTTCTATTCCTAAAATAATGTTTCGATTGTAAAACATTGATTTAAATATGGGATATATTTTTTTTAACTACGCGTTATTTTTTCTTTTAGATATTTTTATTAAAGTGTTAATAAATCCTTCAAAAACATTTTAAATGAATTTAAACGTGAATATAAATCTTGAAAATATTCAAGCAGGAATCCAGAATATCATTTCAAATGCAAAAGTAGTCAGTACTCCAATCAGATTGCGTGATTTAATACGAAATATTCGCTCTGCCAGAACGGCAGCCGAAGAGCGATCTGTAATTCAAAGGGAGTGTGCTTCAATAAGAGCATCATTTAGATCTGAAGACAATACATTCAGGTGTAGAAATGTGGCCAAGCTTTTGTACATGCACATTCTAGGCTTTCCTGCTCACTTTGGTCAATTGGAATGTTTAAAGTTAATAGCTTCTCCTCACTTCACAGATAAAAGGATAGGATACTTGGGTGCGGCTCTTTTACTTGATGAACAACACGATGTCCACTTGCTTATGACTAATTCTCTGAAAATGGACTTAAATCATCAAAATCAGTTTGTGGTTGGACTCGCATTGAGCACCTTAGCCAATATTTGTTCGCCAGAAATGGCGCGGGATTTGGCTGGTGAGGTGGAAAAGCTCATGAAAACGTGTAATGCGTATATTCGCAAGAAGGCTATCCTCTGCGCCTTTTGTATTGTTCGTAAAGTTCCAGATTTATTAGAAATGTTTATTCCTGCAACAAGAACCTTGCTCTCAGAAAAGAATCATGGAGTTCTTTTAACAGCTCTAACTCTAATCATAACACTATGTGAGTTGAGTCCTGATGCATTGTCTCACTTCAGGAAAATTGTTCCATCTCTTCTACGAACTCTCAAGAGTTTATTAATGTCGGGGTATTCGCCAGAACATGATGTTTCGGGGATAAGTGATCCATTTGTTCAGATAAAAATTTTACGTTTATTGAATTTTCTTGGTAAAGATAATATGGAAACTTCTGAAGCAATGAATGATGTCTTGGCACAAGTAGCAACGAATACTGAAATAAATAAGAATGCCGGCAATGCCATTCTCTATGAAGCTGTTTTAACTATCATGAATGTAAAAGGAGATTCAGGACTTCGTGTAATTGCCATCAACATTCTTGGCAGGTTTTTATTGAATACAGATAAGAACATTCGATATGTGGCTCTAAATACAATGCTAAAAACGGTTTATCTTGACCAAAGTGCTCTTCAAAGGCATCGAACCACTATCATTGATTGCTTAAAAGATACAGACCTTTCAATCCAGAAGAGAGCAATGGAGTTATCATTTGCTCTCATTACATCCAGTAATATTACATCTTTAGTTAAAGAATTTCTCAATTTCATGTCTTCCACCACTCCTGAATTGGTTGAGAGATGTGCTTCTGAATTATTTAGGGCAGCTCAACGGTTTGCTCCAAATAAAAAATGGCACATTGATACCATGCTTAAGATTTTGAAGGTGGCAGAAAATTATGTACCTGATGAAGTTGTCGCAAACACAATCGCCTTAATTTCTTCTGCCTCGCACCAACATCAAAGTTATGTAACAAGACATGCGTATGCTGCCGTCAGAAGAAGTGTTAAAGCCCAGCCTTTGACTCAAATTGCGCTATGGTGTCTTGGTGAGTATACACATGGCTTCTTCAAACTTTTAACATCTTCTGCCTTGACAGATAATGATAATGGTGATGATGATGAAAGTCATGATGTACCATGTGCTTCCGATAGCACGTTTTCTCCATTAGAATTAGAGACTGAACTATTTTCTATTCTTCAAGACGTTCTTTCTTCCGGTTCCATCGTTACTAAACAGTATGCCATGAATACTCTAGCTAAGATCTCTATCCGCATTCCTCATTTGTTTTCTTCCTGCGATGCCCTAATAAAATCTTTTGCCTGTAGCTTGAATGTAGATTTGCAACAAAGAGCTGTTGAGTATTCTCAACTTTTTTCTATCCCGGCTGATATCAAAAAGGGCGTCTTGGACTACATGCCCGCTTTTGAAGAATGCAAAGATACTGAAGCAGCTGAAAATAATGGCATTGATGAAGTCATTAATAATCACAATAATGATACTAGCATAATATCTACATCCAATAACAAATCTAAGAATGATTTAGAAGATCTACTTTCTGATATCTTCTCCAATAATGATACAACTCATAAAAATAATGATGTCAATGGGGAATTAATGCTGGGCAATAAGAATAGCAGTAAAGAAGATTGCTTGATAGAATTACTTGGCTTAACCACATCACAACCACAAACGAATGGAACTCTCAATGATCTTCATGACGAAGAAAACTTACCGCATGTCGTAATTCACAATGATATTAAAGATGGCATTAGTATCAAACTCTTTACTTCTACCAAAGATGATTTGGTTGCAAATTATTCTAATGAAGATGTTTGTAAAGATTTTATCCTCATCATAGATAATACTCTGCAAGAAGGAGTACTGGATAAAGTTTTACTTCAAGTTGCTGTCACAAAACCATTCACCGTAAAGTTAAGCGCCCCCTCATCCACTCAACTTTCTTCTACCATTTCTCAGAATGTTAAAGTTAGTTGTGCAGATCAAAAAGGAGACTTCAAAGCTCTTCGAATGAAAATCAAATTTTCCTACTTCAAAGATGGAATTAAGGAACAAAAGCTTATAGAAGTTTCCTCATCTTTAATTTCAACTTTGTTATCCTGATTATTCCATCCTTCTTAAATCGTCCATATCTCTTCATCAATATTATTTCATAATTATTGCGTTGTTGTCTTATTTTCTTCCTTATTATTAAATTTTATGTCTTGACATTCCATTTAAATTATTACGATGATATTGAAATGAACAAACTTGACTCTTTTTTGAATAAACTTCTTTCAATGAACTTCCCTTTCTTTAAACTTTAATTTCCTTTTTCCTTTCTTTCTTTGTATGTTTAGGCATGATGTCGATTTTATTCTTCTTGGTGGAGATTTATTTCATGATAACAAGCCTTCCAGATTTGTTTTGCAATCATGCATTCACTTAATAAGGAAGTATTGCTTTGGAAGTCGTGCCTGTAGAATTCAATACCTTTCGGATCCAGAAATCGACTTTCAACATAATCCTTTTAAAGTCATTAATTATGAAGTATGTGGTCATCGCTATGTTTTTACTATAATGCATGTGTGTAGGGGTTATTATTATTTCCCTATTAAATAATAGACATTACTATACATCAAAGTTTCCAAGGGATGTTTAACTTTCTATTACACTTCTTTTTCCGATTTGCTTGCTGATCAAGAAGTTTATAATTGGAAAGTGTAAGTCATTTCTGTGGAAATGAGATTAAAAATCTGGCAGTAAGTATATACGCACTTTTTGCTTATAACGATGCTACCTCTGTTGTTGGTGTCTTGCAGTGTTATAGTTAGTCTTTACGGGCATAGCTATTTGTAGGGACATGCCATCTTAACCACCTTCTTTCATTAGTCCGTTGAAAAAGTGTCTTCTTCTAGCCTTGCCACTGATACTTTCCAAACATTAAATTTGCATGATTGAAATGTATTAGAAAAGGCCAAAATCAATATCTAGCTATCTATAAGAAATCAATATGCCTGTTTCCTCATATAAGCTACCAAAATTTCTACATTAATTTTAGCCCTATAAAGTATAAAGATCGATTTTAACTTCTTTCAGATTGATATTCATTTATTTTATATACTTTATAATCGTATTAAATTTTTTATTCAAATTTCCTTTATGCTCAAATTTTTGAAGCAAACTTCAAAAATGTTTGATCCCTGGGAAACGGAAAACTAAAAATTTTCCCCGTGAAATCCCTGGAAGACAAAATTCAGAAACACTAATATTAACCCCAAGATGTTTATTTTTGACGAGAATACGTTTCATATCTTCGTAATGAAAATATATATCATTATCTATCTTTCTCATTGAATTTTTATAGTTTACTATTAATTCTTCTTTTTTTTTTAAAATTTTTAGGAAATTTCAAATATAAGAAATACACAGTGTTTACAATGAGATGTAAATATAGCAAAAGTCACTTAGGCTAAATAAGCCTTATGCAAAATTATAGTAAAAAAATATAACGTTTGGTTCATAAAAATAAATCTAAAATTTTCAATTTTCGTCTCCTGAGATGTAACTTTTTAAAAGAATATTCTGCTACTGCAAAACACTACCATATTTATTTGTTAATAGTCCCCAGTTCTACGGTCATTCTTTGCTTATCCTGGCTCTTGACATACCAAACAGGCTCTTCGCATAAACATTCTTAGACGCAGTGCATACTAGAATAAACATTGTTTCAATCTTTTGAACTCAACTTCGCTTCTTTGATTTCCGATTCCTATAAAATGTACCACTTCATCACTGGAAAACTCTACTAACCTTTTTTTTTATTTTCTTATTTATCCGATATTAAAAGCTTTCGCCATAAAAACAATTCGAGGTTTTCACTTACAAGTGATTCCTCAAGAATCAAGATTGGTCAAACTCTAGTGAAAAGAATCTGTGACATCGTACAGACTTTTTCTGCTTCGCGAACCAGTTGCTATGTCTCATCGAAGACTTGTTAATCAAAGTCATTTTGTTTAAATTTTTTGTGACATGTACTATATCTACTTTTTAATTAAGCGTTTTTTTTATCATAAATGCAAGGTAAACAGTTTTGTTTAACTCTTGTAGCACATACTCAAACACACTAAAAATTTTTCATTTCAACTCAGTGACAAAAAACAAATAACTTCTTCTTACAGAGGTAGTTTTAAAATGCAAGCTTTTTCCCTTTAATTGACGTGGTATTTAAATAGCATTTAAGGATTTAGTTCATTCTTTTGGAACCAAATTCGTTTTTATGTAATAAATGGCGTATTTCTTAACATAAATTATGCTCAATTTTATTTCCTCGTATGTAGTTTTTCGGATAATTTAATCTTTCATATGTCAATTTCCCATAACATATGCCGCACCGCGAAAGTAGCTGTAAAGCCGATTATTACTAGTATTCTTAATTATAATTTTGTAATTAATATATGATAAATGAGGAGGTAAAAATATTTTGTAAACCCCTATGCCTGAAATATCAAATCACAATGGAGAAAATAAATGTAAAGAAAAATGCAAATGCAGAAAAAATTGAGAAGACAATCACTTATCCTAACATCTAAGATACTGTAAGAACTTTGATCTAGGTTCTTGGTAAATATTTGATGGTTAGGATTTAAACTCTCAATTTTCCCTTCTTCAAACTCCAAATCGATCACTTATTTTCAACAAATCGAAATAAATAATGATAAATTTATGTATCTTTAATTTTTTTATTCAAAAATAAATACGGCCATTATTTTTGTCACGAAAGACTATTCCGCCTAAAGAATGTTAAAAGCCTGTTAGAATTATTAGAAATGACGATTAAATTATGGAAAGGAAGTGTGCGTCTCTATACTCTCTATAACTCGTTTAAACCCATTTCATCTTAGAATTGATAGAAGAGTGGTTTGATTCAAAAAATATCGAACAAATTAACTTTTGTAAACATCAGTAAAAATTGACCATTTCTATTTTCAAGTTAGAAATGAAATTTTATTAATTAACCAAAAAGTTATCAAATCTAGATATCCTATTTTTATTTTGGTATTGTTATTTAATTTTTGATCCAAAATAAAGTATTCTTAACAGTCAAATTTAGATGACACATTCTGTTATAGTAGTTTCGAGGTGACTATTTTTGGAGCAGAATGCATATATATGTATGCTGGGTTCCAGGTTTGAGGCCAAATCGATGATTACATCGATCTCATCTATCTACATTTTAGCGTAGTTTTTCCCAACATTTATGATAAAATTTATTTATTATAAATATAATTGATATACATTATTATTAATAATATAACAAAAAACAACAAATGTGATGCTTGTGCTTTGAGATTTATCGTTAGGAGATGAGGAAATCAGTTTTAAGCTTAAATCTCCGCCAAGAACAATGCTCAATTTTTCTCTTGTTTCTGTAAAATTTCAATCTCAACTGAATGCGCATTTAACTAAGTATGCGATGGAAAGGGTAAAATATATTTAAGTGCTTTTTTAAACATGCTTAGATAGATAAAACAGTGTAGCTGTCTATCTAAATGGAAAATTCAAAAGTTTTTTATTTTGACTGCGAGATCATCATTTTAAAATTCATAGACTTACTTAACCATGAATGTCTTTCTCCACTGTATTACGATTTACTTCAAATAGCTGAGTGAACAATGGCGGATACGTCTCCAAATCTGCCGTTAAATGATGTTAGCATTTTTTAAAGATGATGAATAACAATAATATAATTAAACACTCAGAATTGATTTTAGTAATTCTAGTGATTTTTGAAAAGTTTGAACACATCAAGAACTTTACACTTTATTATTGTAGAAGTTCAGAAATTAAATTTTGGCTAATAGATAATCATCTTCTTTATCAGACTTCGAAAACGTCTTGTGCTTCAGTTCTATCAATGGTAGTTTCTAAACTTTTACAAAACAAGATTTTCTTCATTTTATTTTCGTCTTCATACCGAAAATAAGCCAGCAAAATATACTTTTATTTATGAAACATATGGGAGTGAAAATTTCCACAAAATTGTTTCTATATCAGTCGATTTTGCACATCTATGGACATTTCTTCAATCTCTCTAGAAATTATATTCTTGTTAATAGGCAGCTATGGCTGAACTTATCATCTTTGTGAAGTACAGTTTTCATAAATATTTTAGCATGCTTCAATTAAAGTTAAAGAGATGTTACCCGATTTGGTTTATTTGATTATTATCAATAATAAAATTTTGTAATTTGCTAGAATAGAGCGTTCGTTTTATGTCTATGAGATGAATTCATACAGTTATAGCCTTTTTATTTAGATATTTATTCTTGTGATTCAAAGTATAAAAAAGACTTGTCACATTTTGTGTTTCCAATATACTACTTCATAGATTCATTACTTTAAGTTTTTTTGCAGATTAGACACAGGAAGATTTTTATTATCAATGAAACAAAATTCAGGAAATCGATTAAAATAAAGTACTTTCTTTTTTTGTATGTGCAGTTATCATAATTTTAAGAAATACTTTTATATCAGAAAAAATATTAAAGAAAGAAAATATCATCTAAAATCTCTTGTAAATGAAATCAATTTTTTTAAACTTCTTCTTTGACTGCACCTTTTCTCCAAGTTGGGGTCGGTAGCTACAATCCGCTCTCCATTTTTTCCGGTCGTAAGCATCCTCTTTGTTGAGACCAAGATCTCGGAGTCTTTTGCGTTATCTTCCCCTGCTTCTCTTTCCATCCATTTTTTATCCATCCCTTGTCTCACTATGTTATCTTCTTTCTTCCTTCCGTACCACCGTAATTTGCTGCGTTCCGCTACTGCCAAAAGACTTATTCCAACTCCTGTCCTTCCTCTCACTTCAGTTCTCTTTGGTCTTTTAGTGTTACTCTCATAATTTTTCTAAATTGCTACTAATTTACTTTCGTCTTTTTTTCTTAAGTTCCAGCATTCACATCCATATGTCATTACTGGTCTTATGATTTTTGTATAAATCTTCGCTTTCAGTTTTATCAGCATTCTTTTGTCATCTATAACTGTTTTTACTTTTCTCCATTTCAACCAGCGGGCATGGATCCCTTTTTGACAACTTCCTTTCTCAAAAATTTGTACACCCAAATACTTAACGTTTTTTACTTGTTTCAGCTTTTCTCCATGTCTGCCTTCAATTTGCAATTGAAAATCATCATTTTTATTACATAACATAACTTCTGTCTTATTAACATTCATCTTTAGCCCAAACTTCTCTGAGCTTTCTTGCCATTTTACAATTCCTTCTTCAAGAAGTTCTTTGCTTTCTGCCAATATGGGTAAGTCGTCTGCAAACAAAAGTTTCCACAAGTCATCCTTCCTTAAGTGCTTCGATAATTCATCAATTTTTAATTCAAATTCTCTTGATATCTCTTCTGCGGTTCTTACGGCCATTTTTGTATATTTCTTGCACCAGTGTAACCAATTTTTCGGATACACCTTTTTTACGCAAGCACCAGTATACTATTTCTTGGGGATCGTGTCGTAAGCTTTTTCAACTCTACAAACCACAAAACAATGATTCATTTCCTTCAATTTTCTTTTCTGTCAGTTGCCTTGTAACAAAAATCGCATTTATCTTGCTCTTTCCTGTCATAAATCCAAATTGTTTGTGATCTATTTCAACCACTTCCAAATTCTTTCCATTAGTTTTAGTCCGTGTTCCAGTAACGTTATCCCACGATAACTACCACATTCTAAAACGTCTCTTTTCTTTTTCCATATGGGTACAAATACACTTTTTCTCCAGTCTTCAGATATTTTTTCTTCTATCCACACTGTTTTCAGTAGTTTCACCATCCATCAGAGAGTTTCATTTCTCCTGCTTTCAGCATATCGACACTAATCTCACTAAGTCCATTTGCTTTATCATTCCTCATTTTTTTAATTTGTTGCATCACTTTGGCTTCATCAATTATTTTTTCTGGTCCCTTTACCTTTAAAGTTTCTTCGACTTCTTCTTTACTATAACCTCTATTCAGAAGTTGTTCAAAATAATCTGCCCATCTGTTTTTAACTTCTTCAGTGTTAAAGACCATTTTTCCCTCAATTGACGTTACCAATTTCTTCCCTTCCTTCTGTCTTGCTTTACCAATTCTGTATATTTGATTTTACCCTTGTTTTGTTCTTAAGTCGTCATAAAGCTTTTATGTCCCTTCGTTCCTAGCAATCACAATACTCTTTTTGGCTCCATATATTTTTGTCTTCTTTTAAGTTTGTTTTTTTCTACTTTTTGAACGCCATTTTTCTCTTTTAGCACTCTTCTAATATTTTCATTCCACCACCATGTCTCTTTATGTTTTATTCTACCATTCTTTGTTCGTCCTAAAAATTGTCCACTCTCTTTTATCCTTCTCCAAATTTCTTCTACATCATCACTTTATCACTCATTTACCTACCTTTCTTAATGCTTTCATAAAATCTAACCTTGTTTCTCTTTCTTTTAATTTCCAAATCTCCAGGTTTTCAGTTTTTTTATTTTCCTTATATTTTTTGTTTTTGTACACATGAAGGACGACCATTCTGCGTTGTCGCTTCCAGAAAAAGCCTTGCAATCTTTCAAATTCTTTGCATCTTTTGCAATTTTTTAACATCTCTCTGCAATACTAAAGTAGTTTTCACCTGCGCTACTTGAAACAGAAATTTATAGCCATTTAAGCAAGCCTTAGAAACAGATATGGGACTTTTCCAAAATTCAGGAACACTAATCATCTGTTCTTCATTAATTTTATAACAGATATACTTTTTAAGATTTCAGTATAAAGCTGAAATCTCATATTCTTTTTTCCAGAATGACTTCTGTCGATTCTTCAAAATATGAAATTTTGAATTTACAGATTATCACGTTGATATAACTGATGTACAGAAACATCAATTTTTACGTTTTTACTATGATATTGCGCTATCAATGTAAAATCCTATGAAAAGGATGGTCGTAAAAGGCAACTAACATAAGTTCGTATTATATATATACACGCAAATATTTATTCTAGTATAAACATTTATAGCCTCATATTTTTATGTAACAATACTTTTTAATTTAGAATATGCTCCTTAAGGTCGTCTTGGGATCGGAATATTGGCAATAAAATTTTGGTTCTGCAAATTCCTTACTTTACTTAAATTTTATAACAAAAATTTTTATCAACAAAATGCTTTGACCCGCACGTAAACCCCTATCAATTTCCTAAAAGAAAATTTTACGCAAAGTATAGAGAATTTTTGACGTATAAAATTTTGAATTAATAGAAATTTCGTATGTTTTGACTCTTGATTCTCACCTTCCTTTGGTTCTATTAAAGAACAATTTTTTGAATGCTTCTGGTGAAAATGAATTTTTTGATTTCTTTAATATCTATAAATTAGATTTATAATTCATAACCCCCTTCTGAAAAATTTCGTATTTTAGAATCATCAAACCAATAAACAAGTATTTAACTAATTGCATTCTTTCTTAACCATGGCTTGTTTTAAGCCTATCTGTGCCATTTTAACAAATTGCGACCTTAAGCAAGGGGTGAAAGTCACTATTTGAAGCGTTGTCTGTATTCTAAGAGTTAACTATGGAAGATAAAATTGTTAAAAACTATTGATCATGAAACTAACCCATTAATGACATCCTAACCAAAAAGTTATGTTTTTTCTAATGAATAATTATACAAGAAAAAACTTCCCTAGCTTCCTTCATTAAGCTTAAAACATTTAAAGTGAGTTTTCATAACAAATTTGACTAATTTTTCAGAGCAGAGCATCATCTTATCAAAATTAATGATCTCAAGTATGATTGAGATCTGAAAAATACTTGAGTACACTCATCAGTGTGTCTGTAAGAGCCTTTTTTTCAAAAAATATAAATGACCCATTGTCTACCGAAGCATTTAAAGCAGTGGTTCTTAACCTGGGGTACCTGTACCCCCAAGGGGTACGAAGCCTTAAACCTGGGGGTA
Organism: Nectonema munidae; assembly: GCA_030549495.1. Classification (NCBI taxonomy): domain Eukaryota; kingdom Metazoa; phylum Nematomorpha; class Nectonematoida; family Nectonematidae; genus Nectonema; species Nectonema munidae. The sequence continues at coordinate 163,628 of JAUIRK010000897.1, forward strand.
CGAAACATGATATCAAACATATGAAACATGACGTTGCCAGACATCCTGATTATTCTGGAGATCTTCCGATTTATGTTATTTTGTCCCTCAGTTGATGTTTTTTTGTCAGTTGATGGCATTTGTTCGATATGTGAAAGAGAAAGAAGTGGTAGAAGAATTCTTATTTTGTAAACCTCTGAAAACTACTGCAAAAGCAACAGATGTGTTCAGTCTTGTGAAAGATTTCTTCTTGGAACATGGAATGACTCTCAACATGTGTGGTTCAGTTTGCACTGATGGAGCCCCTGTCATGCTTGGAAATAAATCAGGCTTTGCTACCCTTATGAAAAAAGAGGCTCCCCATGTAACAGTCACTCACTGTGTGTTGCATCGTCATGCACTTGCTACAAAGACACTGCCAGAAAAATTGAAGACAGTTTTATCAGTTGTTGTGCGTGCTGTAAATTTCATCAGAGGACGGGCAGTAAATCACCGTCTTTTTGCATCTTTTTGTGAAGAAATTGGAGCTGGACACAGTGTTCTTCTCTACCACACAGAAGTGAGATGGCTTTCTCGTGGCAGAGTACTTACACGTGTTTTTGAACTACGTGAAGAAGTTATGCAGTTTCTAAGAAATCAAGGCAGTGAAATTGCTGAACATTTTGAAAACAGGGAGTTCATTTTGTCTCTGGCATATCTGGCTGACATATTCGCGCACCTCAATGAACTGAATGTCTCTATGCAAGGAACCAGGATGAATATGATAACTGCCAGAGAAAAATTATCTTCCCTCACCAAGAAGCTTCCCATGTGGATAAAGCGCGTTGAAAGCGGAAATTTTGCAAATTTTCCTTCTCTTGATGAGGCTGCTAGTGACGAAGAAGATATGCCCATTGTGAATGAAGTACGAGAACATCTGCAAGAACTGATCCATTCCTTCCAAGGTTATTTTCACCTTGAAGAAGGTTATGTGGCACAAAGATGGATACGAGATCCATATCTTTTTAACCTAGATTCCATGGATGATAATGATATGATGAAGGATGATCTTGTGGAGTTGCAGACTAATGACAGAATTCGAATGGAGTTTGAAAAATGAAACTGGATATGTTTTGGTGTGCACAGCTCAAAACATTCCCACGGTTAGCAGAGAAAGCTTTAGTGGTCCTCATACCATTTGCAACTACATACTTGTGTGAGGCAGGTTTTTCGGCGCTATTACACATCAAAACAAAAGCCAGAAATTGTTTGGATGCAAGTGATGACATGCGCCTGGCACTTTCAAAAAAAGAACCTCGTTTGAACATCATTATCAATGAAAAACAACAACAAAAGAGCCACTAAAAATTAAATGTGTTGTAGTATTTTGTAGCATTACTCATAATTACTTACATAAATTTGCGTTCATTTTCTCTTATTCATTAACACTTTCCAATTGAAATAAACATAAAATATTTTTGTTCAGTAATTAAAAAGTACAATAATTTCTCAGCAAGGTTTGTATTACTTGTCTTTTTCAAATATTTGGATGGGGGTACGGGAACATTTTTTGAGATATCAAGAGGTACGGGCACTGAAAAAGGTTAAGAACCACTGATTTAAAGCGTCCTATTAGGAAGAGCATTCTGCATGAAATATAAACAACATAATGTTTGCTCTTGTAAACTAGAGTCCCGCTATCGGTTATCTAATTGCTCCTCCGCAACTATTAGCCCGGCTCTCTTCTTAGCCAGTTGTTTAGGTTGTTATCTGACTAATTCAATTATATTAATAAAAATTTTAAAATCACACCTAATTTTTTTAACTAATTAAATTTATTAATAATAATTATTGTTGTACTGTCTAAAGAACCTTTGAACTAGTTGGTTCAGCATTTTTTAAAATGTCTTTGGACACCCGAATGTACTCGCTTTCACTAATTTTTTTTTTATGAATCTTCTATACCATTTGCTGCTGCCTTACGCAGTTACCACAGATTCAACAACATTATGCCTTATATTTTTTGTTACGATTAACTCTAATAATAGTTTTGGCGTCTTTTTTGTTATTAAGAGTTCATAGCTTTCCTTTATTGTTTAAGCCTTTCGCTCCATCAATAATTTGAATTTTTCAATTTTATATCTTATTTATATCATTATAAGACTTTTTGGCTTGTGAGAAGACTTTCCCTATTACTTAATTTGTTTTACGGTTGAGTTTCACACAAATTTCCTTTAAAATTGATTTTAAAAATTATAAAAAAAAATTTCGACCAATAATTTTAACCCATTAAGTACCACAGAAATCAGACGATATGTAAAAAAGCGCAGACGATTTATATTCAAAGTCATTGAAAAAAGCAGACGAAGATGAAATTACTTATCTTCCCAAATGGGAGCATTGGGACTTAATGGGTTAAGGGTGTGCGCTTCTGAGATTAAAGTTAATATTATGTATAATTCAAGTGTTTCTTAGAATATTGGTTAAACGTTATACAGTTTTACCTCGGTTTTCGAACGTCTCGCTACTTGTACAATTCGGTTTTTGACCAAAAAGACTGAGCCAAAATTGTTTCAGTTTTCAAACAGAATTCGGTATTATTCAGCCAGCTGCGAAACACGTGATGAACGTAAATTTTCAAAGAATAGTAACACGTAGAAATAATAATTGATATGTTTTAATGTTACATAGAAGAGCATTACAATTTTCTTTATTCTCATATTAACACCCAAATAGACACACATGAACAACTGGCATCCAATATTTATATAAAACGTACACATGGAATTGATAACAAATTTACACATTATATATAAACAGTGCACATAACAAATCATACTCTCATTTTTTATAATTTACACTTGTCACTTGCGTTTTCTTTCTTTTTCTCTTAGTAAGTAATAGCTTATAAAATGTAATTTTTATCGCATATTATTTAGATACAGTGCTAATTATGTCTCTTCTAAAGAAAATATAAGTGACCGTGACAAAGGAAAGCAAAAAACTATTTGATGTGTGGAAATGCTAGTGGTGATTTCAATCACTCAGATAACCCTCGAGTGTTTAAGCGAAATAATGTAATGAAAAGCAATTTATCTGTAATGTGGAGAGCAAATGCAAAAGCTTGGGTCACTCGCAAATTTTTCACGGAGTGGATACCTCAAGTATTTGCTTCTAGTGTTAAAAAATATCTTCAAGAAAAAAGGTTGCCACTAAAATGCCTTTTGTTACTTGACAATGCTCCTGCTCACCCTCCAGATTTGGAGGAAGACATGTTTAAAGAGTTTGATTTTATTCAAGCTAGATTTTTTCCACCTGACACAACTTCAATATTACAGCCAATCGACCAACAGGTGATTTCAAATTTCAAGAAATTGTACACCAAAGGCCTGTTCGTAGGTGTTTTAAAATTACAAAGCAAACTGTATTTACTCTAAAAGAGTTTTGGAAGGACCATTTCCATATTTTGAATGCTATAAATCTCATCGACGATGCATGCAACCAATTAAGCTACAGAACAATGAATTCTGCCTTGGCCAGAATGTGTAACTGAACAAGGTTTTGGTGGATTTGAAGCACAGTCTGGTTTTCCTAGGATTGAACCTAACAAAAGATTATTGATTTTGATGATATTATTGATATCATCGATGACATAAGTATAGGGCAGTGCTCAAATTAAAGAAATCATTTCAAAATGGAATGAGCTACAAAACTTTGTAGAAAAGTATCACCCAAACACGGTGACTACAAACAGAACACTAAACATGTTCAATGAGGTATTCAAATTTTCACGCGTTTGTGGAAGACATTTCCGCACTTTAAAAGCAAAGAATTTGTTATTTAATTTTTTTATTATTTGAAAAGCTTATTTTCTGCTTTTTAAATTCTCAAAATAGAACTCTCTCTACAAAGTAAACCTGCCTCTCTGGTATAACAATTCATCATACCATAATTTTTAGATTGGTCTACTTCTATAATATATATTAAACTATGGAAAGCATAGAGAGTCTGGAATTTTTTTCTTTCCCTAAACTAAGTTTGATTAGATGCTTCGTATGTGTTTGTTAGATATTTAGAATTTCTATTTATAATAATTTTTCTTTATATTCAATATGATAATATTTTATTTTTTACTTTCGATTTCATGTATTTTGTCTAAGGTCATCATTATCTGTATTTTCTTTTATAATTTTAACAATAACAAATCCCAGATTTATATTTTATTTTGATTTTCTTTCCAAAAAAGAATTTCTATACTTTATTATTCCTATATATTAAAATTTAAAAAAAAGGATGTTATGGAATCCATTTCACACTGAACACAATCCATACTTTGTTGAGTCGAAAGACGACGACCAAACTTCACACATGAAAAGATCCTCTCATCCCATTCCTCGTATCCTCTCAATTCATCTTATCCTTTCATCCCATTCAAAACCTTAGTCTAAGAGGAAGGAAATATATTCCTTCTCTTCTACCGATTCTTCGCTTCAAAGCATATCTAACATTTCATTGGATGTTTTTAGCTGAGATCTATAACGATCACCTCCTATCGATATTCTAAGAAATACTGTTTTGGAGAGATTTAACCCTATGTCACAATAATTTACAGAGTAAATTATTATTATTTAAATATATTAGGAATTGTAATAATCCGGGTGCGTTCAATAGAGTGACAATTCAAAGGAGTGACAGGATTTGCCGCTCCTCAAATAATGTTCGAAAGGAGTGAGACAGTTAAAAGGTAATCCAGAGAGTGAGAACTCTTAAATGTTTTGTTTTTGTCACTCTTTTGTCATTTCACTCCTTTGATAATAGCCAGGATTAATCAATCACATAATTCCAGTTGAAGCCAGCTTGAAAATATGGTTAGATACAGTTTGCATGAACAAGAAAATCTTCTTTAAATCGACGAGGAGATATTCTTCCAAGTTTTGTCGTCTCCTTTTCATATCCTAACGGGCGAGGAAATCACAATGCAGTTTCGCCTCACTTTCAATGATAGACAAAAATCTATCGAATCAGGAAGCTATTGTACAATCCTCATTCCACTCAAATAACATCAAATTCCGTCTCCTTGCCTTCTTTCCAAGGCTACACTCGCTAGAGATTTTTTCCAATAAACAGGAATTACAGTCGAACTTGTATTAAGAAACCATTCTAGCGAAACAGGAAAAGTGATCTGTATGAAAGGGTGAGCGCTAATTTAATGCCAAGGCTTGTCTATACGAGATTCCAAATAAGGCTCTTTTTAGATGTTTAAATTTTCCTATCAGTTATAAGTTTACTCACTCAATTTTGTGTAATACGTCTTATTCTTGTTAAAGACAATTCACGTTCGTCTACTTTTAGTTAAATATTTTAACGATCTTCACAATTCTCCAATAATAATTGAAGAAATTGAAGGATCTCTCTTTTTATGGTAAAAAATTCCAAAAACTTAAGGAACATCACGTTGTAGGTGACATTTGGCAGAAAACTCATTTATGTTCGTTGGGGTAGTTTTAAGCTCCATAGTAACAGGAAGCGCTTCTCTTCTTTCCCACTGTCAATCAAACAAGATTAGGAATATTTCCTTTCAAATTTTGATGAGATTATAGCAACATTTTACTCTTTTGTTTCCCGATCTCAGGATAAAATTTTAAGTGAAAATTCCGATTTCAAAATATTTGTAAAAAAATTATATTTATTTGAGTCAGGGTTGTCCAAACTTTTTTAATGCCGGCCATACTTAGAAAAAAATTAGACTTGGTGTTCTATTATTTTTTTTTATACCAATTTTCTATTATTATTTATTACAATTTCATCTAGCGTTTGAATAAAGAAAACACCATTTTAGATCAGATTAACAAGTGTTAATATCAGTATTTTCATTTACTAATTCAAGCTGGAGAAATGCTGAGGGTTTGAATAGAGACCGCATTTGAGAATACTGAGGTCCGAATGTGACCCACAGTCCGCTATTTGGACAACACTGTTAAACAATAACTATTATTTAATTTAAATTATGAATAGTATCTTAAAAAGTTCAAGTGAAAAAAAATGCAAATGTAATTTTCTTAATAAATGTCAAAACAGTTCTATAATAGTAATGGCTAAATGTTGTCAAATTTTAGAAAATCTTATGCCTTTTCTAAAGCAAGCATTCTCAACCATCGGCAACTCATCTCTTCTGGTTAAAAGTAAAATTCAGGTTGGCAATTTTTAGCGCGTAATTCCGCTTTGTAAAAGCAAATATTCGAATATTTTTTCAAAATCTTACTTTTAAATAAAGAATTTATTGTAGTCAGAATTTCAATAAAAGACTACTTTTTTTCTAATCATGAATCTCATCTGAAAGATCAATTAAATGTGGAATGGGTGATAAATCCTTTTCCTTATGATATGGAATATGTAGAAGAAAATGTTTATGAAGAATTCATTGAACTCGAATGAAATGAAGAATTTAAATTAAAGTTAAAAAAGGAAAAGATTTTTCGCATTTATTCACGTCATAGTGAGCGCTTTTTTATTTTATAGAATCTAAGTGGACCACATAAACAAAAAGGTTAAGAAACCTTGTGGCAAAGTATACTTTTAAAACTTTAGAATTGACGATGTCGGTCTAAACAACGTTATCAAGCTCTCTACTTCGTGTTCCATAAAAAATTGTATACAAAAAAATGAACAGGACTGTGTCAAGCTACTTTAGTAGTTGCACAGATGATGACGCAGTTATTAAAGCTGATATTCTTTTTCTCTAATTTTATCGCTTGACTTTATTTTTCCTTTTACAAAACTTTGCAAGTTAATGTTTCCTGATAGGAAAAATGGTAAATATTCCTATGAAACAACAACAACATGTTACACATTATTAAAAAATCATTCTCGCTTATGCTTTAACAAAATTTAAATACACGGCTAAAATCTCAATTATTCTCATTGACGATCGCTTGTATTTTATGAGCCTAAGTATCATATAAATGGTATAAGACTATTTCTAATTTCGAATAAAATAGTTATAATACAATTATTGATATGCCTGATGATAATGCATATAACTTTTGAACAATGTCTTTATGTACTACGCATTCTGCAGAATAAATACTAAAACATTGTAAACAGTAAGATATATCCAATGGGCAATCCTGATTTTTCATTTTAAAAAACTAGATATTGTAGAAAATTCGCATGAAGGCCATAGAAAGTTAGCAAGTCTACTTCTGAAAACGCCATTCCGAAACTATCCTCTCTACTGGCTTGAATATCTCTGAAAACGCCATTTTTACAAGTGGAGAAATGTATGTAGTGTGTAATGTGCTTATAATAAATCAATGAATGTACTTGCATACATTTACACAAAATAAATTGTGAAATCATGCCTTGGAGTCGGAGTTTAACAATTTTTTGGCTAACTGGAGTCGGAATCGTCAGTATAATCAAAATATACAACTCTAGCTCAGTAGCGTACCAAGACGGGGGAGGGGGAGGGGCGGTACACCCCGGTTGCAGAATTTATTTGTAATAAAATATCATCAATAAAAATTTAATCGAGAAATTTTAGACTTAAATAGTAATGTATGCTACACTTTTTATTCAAATTTTCCATATCTAATACCTGTATTAAAAGTTTTGGGCGTTTTGAGGTGTTATTTGACATTTTGACGGCCTGCTAACATCCCCCGACCGCTTTAAAGATAGAAGAACAAGGCTTATTTTGCAAAACAAATGTAAAATATATTATTTGCAAGTTATCACAGAAGTCTAAATTTCCGCTTGTATGCGAAACTGAAGAAAAAACACACACATAATATATATTATAGCAATAAAAGTAGCAAAAATACCACTTTTTTAAAGATTTTTACATATAAAGCAGATATTTGAGATAAAAATGTAGTTATAAGTCAAATAAAATAGATTGGATAAACTTGACTCTATACATTGAGGTGAATTATTATCACAATTCATTTCTTCATACGACCTGTCATTCCAGTAAGAGATTACTCAACTTCCACATAACAGGGCACATCTGGGGCGAAGGCAGGGGTGTGATTTCAAGGGTGTTAAAAAGCCTTTCACTCCACCAATAAGTTTTAATATTTTAAATGTTATACCATTAAATGACTTATTTGGCTTGTGAGTATACTTTCCATATTACTTTCCTTCTTCTAAAATAGATTTTTAAAATTAAAAAAAAAAGTTTGCCCCCCCCCTCCCCCTAATAGTTATATAGATAGGTACGTCACTTCTCCAGCGCCAGGTATAACTGTTATCATTAGTGAGAAATTAGAGATATTAGCAAACTTTTTACATACATTTGTATAAATAATTTCAGTATTAAATTCATTTTTTTCAAAATGATGTTTTTGTGAAGTAAAGTTATATCTTTTATATGCTCTCTATAAAGTAGGATCCAGAGTTGTGAGTTTTCAAGATACGGAGTTGGATAAAAATAATCGACTCCTCAGTTCTGGTAAAATTTCATCTCGTATTTGAATGAACTGGAATGTGACTTTGTTAGGAAAAGAAAATAAGTCTGATGTTTCGGAGTCGATAGGATTTTCTGCAGGCAGTCACAGGATGACTGTTAACTAGATAATAAATACATCACACACAAACTTTATTTTATACACATATGTACAATTAATGCTCGCATTTTTAAGCTCAAAAATAAGTAAGGAAAAATTGTGAAAATACAATCACAATTTCCAAGATTTATTGGCCATCATAAACAGTATTCACACGAAGTAGGCGTTGGCCCAAGGATCTGAATAAGTGTAATTTGTATGGATGTAACGAAAATCGGGTGGATCATTCCTTGATGTACTCCAAATCCGCATCATATTATTTTAGTATATAATGGGATATAATATCTCAATTTTTACGATTCAGCCAATCAAACTAAATGTATTTTTCTCCTTGTATAACCGTGATATCGCCTCTTTTATTTACTTTTTTTCCTCCTTTTGTCTTCTTTTTTTGCAAGAGTTTGTCAGAGGCAAGGACAGCGGTGCCTATTTTGAAACAAGGATTGCTGACCTCCTGAAACTCAATTAAAATAAACTACTCTTTTTTATTTTTATGCCTGACTAAAATCTCCGCATACGGTCCTGGCTTGTATACTTTATATTTTGTCTCCTTGGTATATTTTGAAACAAATCAGTCCTACTTTTCTCTTGCCAGTAAATTATATTTTTATTTATTATTTTCCTAATACTGTTTTTAACCCATTAAGTCCCAATGTTCCCATTTGGGAACATAGGTAATTTCATCTTCGTCTGCTTTTTTCAATGACTTTGAATATAAATCGTCTGTGTTTTTTTTAGATATGTTGATTTCTATGGTACTTAATGGGTTAGAATAAGATTAATATAATAGTTTAATTATATCATAGTTTTTAAGTTAATGTAATAATACTTTCGATGCGTTATTTATACATTATATATTACTTTAATAATACGTTAACAGACATAATAAGGTACCGTGGGGTGTTTTTATAGAGAAGGCACAATTGCGCCGCTTGTATCGAACTGTGAGAAAGTTGGCTTGATGCGGGATCGAACCCAAGACCTTGAGTTATCGAAACCCAGTACCTAACCAACCTTACACCTTACACATAATACAGTCGACTATCACTAATTCAGAATGCTCAAGGCTGGCCTTTTTCCGGTTTATCAGTAGGCAAAATTTAACTCTATTTGACTCATAATTTTACTTCTCTAGTTTTGATTTGCAAATTTACTTTAAAGTATAAAACAAAAATGGGAAAAATTTGATTTTATTGAAAGAATTAAAATTTTTAAAAGTGATAAAATAATTCAAAATTATGGGTTAATTAGACGTTAAAAGTGGTGAATTTTTTAACGCTCTATATTCTAAATTTAATAAGGACTTCATCATAAACAAATTTGATAAATTCGGCAACAAATTTTACAGCTGCTTCTTTATCTGCTGAAAGTTAGGATACAAAAGTGTTAACTTGAAAGATGGTGACCTACCATCAGTATAATCTTATTTTAATTTTAATTTCAAAGTGAAAAATTTTAGCCTGTTCTCTGATTATTATTATTTCTCCAGACACTTTTACGAAACTAATTTCATTTTATCTGATTTGTTTAAATATTTTTACAAAATATTATCATGATTTCTAAATAATGATCTGTTTTTTTGAACGTCATCTTCCTTACTTATTTTGATAACTCAAGGTCTTGGGTTCGATACAGCATCAAGCCTCCTTTCTTCATAGTTCGATACAAGCGGCGCAATTGTGCCTTTTCGATAAAAACACCCCACGGTACCTTTACCTTTGCCTACACCTTATTCCCAAGATAAGGGTAGCATGATTCTTTGTCTCCATTTGCATCTATCTTGAGCATCAATTTCTCTAAGATTCAATTCTTAAAGCCTCTTAGCCAAGCCACCACTCCATCTTTACAATGGGCGACGTTTGTTCCTTAACCAAATCGTGCTTATTTTTCTTAAAACGTGTCCATACCAGCGGAGTTTGCTTCTGCCAATCACGGAAAGCACATTTGCCGTAACTTGAGTTCTATTTCTTGCTTCTTCGCTCTTTATTTTGTCTTTTAAAGTTATTCCTAATATCATTCTCAGCATTTTCATCTCTGTTGTTTCCAGTTTTTTCTAATCTTTCTCTTTCAAAGATCAGGATTCCAAAGCCATATGTGATAGTTGGCCAACAATTTTATTTTTGACCTAATTATCTAAATCGGGGGAACAAGAAAATTCATAGCATTTTACTTTATATCTAGCCGGTTATCCGAATACGGCATTTGAAAAAAAGTCGCATATCCGATATCTCGTTTTATTGTTATCGAGCGCATCTCTAATTTTTATTGGGTATCGTAAACAGTAATCAGATGAGCTAGGCTTTGATGGTTGTGTTGCCCAAGAATCTGAATAATTGCAATTTGGCATTTCGAAGTTAGACTTCTGTGGTTTCTGTCTCAATATCGTCTTCTACCTCAGATTGTTTATCGATTGGACGAACGCATTTAGTATGCAGAGACAGTTTCGGCAATGTGCTTAGTTGAACTGGCGTTTTAATGAATCAAGCAAACGAACTAACATGTCTGGTTCTCCAAAATGTGCGCCGAAACGGAAGCATAAATTACCAAATTATGGAACGATTTGAACACGCAATGAGATTGTTGCCAACTCCGTTTCTAATGTTACATCGTTTAAAAACGGTTGTTTTTTAATTTTTAATATTGTTTTCATAATTTTTTATAACTTTTCTTATTTAAAACGAAAATAACAGGAAAAGCGGTTAACTTATCCGTCAATTTAATTGCTCGTTTTATCGTCTGTCATCCTGGTAATTTCTATAAATGTATAAATTTTTTGAAGAAAAAAACGCAGACTTTCAGATTTATTCAAATATGTTTTTTGACGTACCCTAATTAAAAGATTTAATTCATGCATGTGTTTATCTATTTTCTTCTTTTAATTTTTTAAGCGTCGAATTTGTAGCCAATCAAAAGAATCATTATGAAAAGATTGTTGGATTAAATGACGCGTATTTCTCTTTTAGGACGAAAATCTGAACGTTGCTTACCCCATCTTTACAATTCATGGTAACCACGATGACCCCACATCGCGGAAGAAGCTAAGTGTGGTTGATTTGCTCGGAACTATGGGACTAGTCAATCACTTTGCTAAATGTCTGAATTTGGACAAAATCGACATTTATCCGGTCTTACTCTCTAAAGGAACAACGAAATTGGCTTTGTATGGACTAGGAAGTATTCGGGATGAAAGATTGCATAGGTATTTCACTCCTTTTTGTAAATATAAACTTTTTAAATGATCCAGTGCTTCTTTCTCGAGGCTTTAAGAATTTTAAGCTTCTTGATTCTCCTGACTAGAGAAAAATTTTCTTATTTTTATTACATCAAAATTCTCTCAAAATTTTAGTATGATTGAAACTTCTAAACTATGAGAATCTTTGCAACTTTTACAAAATACTTTGTTATTAACTTGGAATACATCTTGTGAATGTGAGAGGAATTTTTCATTTGTGTCTAACTTTTCATTTCAAAGAAAATGGGTTTTTAAACGTTTAAGCTTTTTTGAAAAGTTATTTTTTAATTAAAGATACATTGTACTTATCGATATTGATGTTTGTTTATAGATTTTATTCTATCTTCTCTAGTCTCAAAATTTGTCAATCTAATTTCTCTTAAGAAATCATAAAGTCAATATGGGAATTACTTTCAGTGCTAGTATAAAGCTATACGTATTTACATATTTCTATGGGAGTAAGCAAACTTCAATAAGTCATCCTATGAGACAAGCCATAGTGTAATTCAGTTTCCATCTCTTTGGTCGTCTCATTAGTTAGAAATAGCCTGTTTTCCATGTTTCTGTGATTCAAAATGGTTAGATTGTTTTTCTCGTGTATCTTTTCCTTTTTTTTTCTAAATCAGTGGTTTCCAAACTGTGGGGCGTGCTCAATAGAGGGTGTACGATAAATTTAGAAGCAGTTTTCTTCAGAGTATTAAAAAATTTTCAAGTTTAATATTTTAATTTTCAATAAAGTTCATAAATAAATATTTTTACTGTAAAATAGAATAAATTTGTTTAACTTTAAAAATATGATTCCATTTCTACGAAATATCTTTGGTAAACAAAATTTTTAACACTTATTGAGATAAAAAAAGCAAAGAGTGAAATTGTTTAGAAGTTAGTGATTTGCACTGTGCCATTATCTTCTCTAAAACTTAAAGTTGAGGAACTTGTGAAATTCATCTCGCTCATAAATTGGAGCCATCCTTTCATCCTGTTAAATCCTAGTATAAATAACATATACTATACAAGTAAACATGGGACGTGATGTTTTTTATATAGTAAGGGAGGCATGAGGTCTATTTAAACTAAAAAGGGGCGTGGAGACAAGAATCTTGATCTAAAGAATTAGCAAATTTATCGAAAAACTGTATGGAGGATTTTGTATTTGATAAGTTTGATTAGAAGTGTTTCTCAAAGGAAGCTCGTAAATATTTGTTTGCGCAGGTGTAGACTTTGAAGGGAAGGGACTTGATGTCTGTATCTAATTTAATTTAGAAGTTCGTTTCTAAGTCGAATACTGAAAAATAGTTGTAGGCATATGGTGTTAAATATTTTAAATGTTTAAGAATTTCGTGTCTGATGTTCCGTCTGTTCCCAAAAGAGAGGAAAAATGTCGGTTTCTGCGCTTTTCTTTACGCGTACTTTAATCGCACTACAGTTATCACCTTTCAACTGACCACGCTCATTTTAATCACTAAGAGAATTCATCATACGGCAATTATCACCTTGGCAGTTTCCCTTATGTGTTATGTCTAGGGCCCTTTCATAAGAAGGGACAAAGGGGAAAGTATCGTATGCGGGTGAGCGACACTTCTTCGGGGTGGCAAATATAAAAAAATATAGGTAGAATGCACGTCAATTGTTAGAAATGACAAAAAAAACTCTTAAAATTTCCTATCAATTCTAATAGAAATGAATTTTGACTCTGTCAATGACTTTTGTCATAGTAAAACATATAAATCTGATTTAATTGCATAATCTGAAACCTGCCATTAATCTTGTAAGAGCCAAGGCACTGAACAAGCAGTTACATTATTTATAAGCAGGGACTTCACTAAAACTTTTGCCCTGTGGTGCCAAAGGATCTTTTGCCCAAGAACAGCGACTCTAACTTTTGCCCTGGGTCGCTTGGACATTGGAAATTTGTCTTCGTATAAAAATTTTTAAACCAACTCTTCCTATATTTATTTATGATGGATGAAATTTTGAAAGATTTACATTATGCATTTTCAGTAATGACCTATGTGATAAGAATTTGAGTGATGTAATGCGTTCGAAATGATGTGCAGGGTAGTGATTTGTCTTACGACCACAATCTAACCTCTTTTCCTTGACTTTCTTGATAGTTCCATGCATGTACATGAAATAAAGAGAAACAAAGACTTCTGTAATTTTTTGAATAAGCAATTAAAGTGTTCTTCCATTTGACACATTGACTCGCTCAGCCTCAATGGTGTTTAGGGTGTACCTCTCAGCTTAACAGTTGAAGGTTAGCAGTGCCGGATTAACATAGTAGCAGATGTAGCAGCTGCTACAGGCCCCGCGCTTATTTTTAAAATTTTTTTTTTGTCTTTTTGTAATATCCTTTAGTTTTCTTCAATTCTTATTTTATATTTTCTCCTTAAATAAATTTTTGCTTTTGAATTTTGTGGTTTTTATCTTTTTTGTAGAATCTAGATCAATTTTATTAAAAAAAATTTTACTTCCTGACTATCATTTGTAAATTTAATTGATTTGCTACAGGCCCCGCACTTGGTAGATCCAGCACTGAGGTCATGGGTTCGATCCCCAAGGCTTCTAACTCTAAAAACAAATTCACTAAAACTGTGATTCATCTATAATGCGAGCATATAGCCTTACGGCTGAAAGTGCTTTGATATCTCCAACCAACCAACATTGACTCGCTTCCATATTTTGACATGGATCTCTCGTCCAATGAATATAGATACATAGCATTTTTTGTCTATATTTTTCTTCGAGGTTTCTTTTTCTCATATGTAAATTTTTATTTGGACATGTTCATTTTTCTGCTATTTTCACTATTTTGTTCATGTTGCGTCGGTAATTTTTCCCAGATTTCAAGTCTGCTTTGCTTACAAAAAGTTTGAGAATCAGTGAGCTCTAGTTTTTTAATAAATATTTTTAATGCATAAGGAATCATATTTGATGTAAAATGGAACTCTGGTATTTCAAGTATAATCCCTATAAACTTTTCGTGTATCGTAATTGAATAAATACAATACATTGTAGAATAAAATATTATTCTAAAAGTTGCTTTTAATAGAGATCTGCTTATCTGTTGCTACATTTTATTAGACTTTTCCTTTCGAAGTTAGTTAGCATTCATCGGCCTAAAGAAAGAATGGACGAATGGTTCAATCTCTTTGTCATTCATCAAAATCGAGTGAAGCATGGAGCTACCAATTATATTCCTCAAAGTTTCTTGGAAGATTTTTTGGACTTGATTTTCTGGGGCCATGAACACGAAGTATTTGTTATTGATATTTCTATTAATATTGAAAAATTTAAATAATAAGATTAAGCATTTTCTTCATGTTTTTGTGCGAAACAATAAAAATATTGCCTCCCTAATAAATTAATCTTGAATGTTATATTTTAGTATGAATGATAATCAAAAAACTTTTTGATACTCTTTGCACTCAAAGGACTTATCGCATATATTTTAAATTCCATCATATACTCATATTCACAATTCGTGCAATGATACTTTTCCATTGCAGTGTTTGATCGATCCAGAATGGGATTCTGAGAAGAACTTTTTCATAACTCAACCTGGAAGCTCAGTGGCAACTTCTCTATGTCAAGGCGAATCAGTGAAAAAATACGTTGGAATTCTTCAGATCCGAAATAAGTTTTTTTTTTGAAAAATAATTTTACTCTTTCAGGCACAATGGGTTCAGTGGCGAATTTAGAGGGAAGATCGCCTCCCTCTTCTTAGTTAGAGGGAAATGTATAGTTGAATCAAATTTAGTTTTACTTTGTGAAAGAAGAGTTGTAATTCAGATCCGTAAAATGAAATGATCCATGTGTAATACAAATATTACTCTAGGCAAACATTCATTCGCACTATAATTCAAAGCTTGAAAGGTTTGTCCATATTGATCATATTAACGGAAAGAGTTAAATGAACACAATTGAATATTATAAAATTCTCCAAGACTAATTTTTCAATTAGATCTGCCCATAAATGACACATGAAATAAAAATTTGTCTGCTTTAAATGATGTGAAAATTAATTCAAAAAGAAAAACAAATGATTTATTTTTCAAAAAAAAATTCCTGAAAGGGGTTAAAAAAAATAATAAATAAGAAAAATGAAGCCTTATTACGCTTAATGTTAAATGTTTAACGACCAAGTAAATTTATAAGAAAAGAGCTTTTGAATATTTAGGGGAGTTATAGCGCGTTTTTTAGTTTTTCAGAGAACTTTTCCGCATTAATCTCTCCACCTCTAGTTGGTATCCAAAATAGAATTCGATCGCCGGTTTTTATAATCGTTGATGCCGATATGCTGTTGATTTGCAGATAGGAATTTAGTCTTTTTCATTCACACTATCTTGGGTTGTTTTTGCCATCTGGAATCAAGTTTTTGTATCCAACGGTACTTTTGCATTTCCTTCCATTTTTATATAGGTGAAATATAACTAAAATGTTTGAAAAGAGTTCGTTCAAAACAAAGTGAGTCTCTTGATTCAGAATTTCTTCATTATAAACAAGAATAATTCATTGATGAGGAAATTTGTATAATATTTAGTAAAAATTATTTATTTTAAAATAAGTACAAATTCGATTTCTTTTCAACTGAAAATATGCAGTAATTTTGTTATATATACTTTCCAAAAATGATTATTTGAAATATTTAATAAATTTTAGTATTTTAAGGGGGCATGAGTAAGCTTGGTTAGATACTGGGTTTCGATAACTCAATGTCTTGGGTTCGATCCTGCATCAAGCCTACTTTCTCATAGTTCGATACAAGCGGCGCAATTGTGCCTTCTCGACGAAAACACCCCATGGTACCTTACCATAGTAAGATGTAATAGTAGATATGGCAAGAAATTAATCTATTTTATTGTCACTAATGTCAGATGAGGAAAATTTATAAACTCTCATTTAGATTTCGTAGATTCCTCCAAAATATACTTTCTACTATTAACAAACTAAAACTTACTCTTTTAGTAAAAAAAAGAAAAGTATTGTAAAGATAAAGGTAACTTGAGATGTTTTCTTTGAAAAGTCAAACCAAAAATGATGAAATATATAAATACATTTGTTAAAGAAGTGCAGTGATTTCCTTTTCAACAAATAATACAATTGAAATGTCGGAATACCGTCTTTTGCTATATCTGTTTTTTGTCATTCAAAATATAAACTGAATTTTTGGATCAAGTAAAAATCAAAAATTTGGGCAACATTTTTAACTTATTGGTAAAGATAAACATAGATTTGAAATGTAAAATTATTAAACTATCTGAATTTGGAGACCAAACTGATAAAAAACAATTTCTGAAATTATTGTGTAGGTTTTTTTTATAAAAAACAATGCTTATTATGAAATATGCTGTGCACATTGCACAGCCATTAGGACTTTTTCATATAAATTATTTAAAATTAATGAACCTTGTAATGAACAGTTAATTGGTAGAATGCTTTTTAAATATTTCACTTTAATCAGAAACTTGGCCTGAATTATAATAGGTTTATATGCTGCTATTGGAGTTCCTTCAATTTTTAAGTTTACCTAAAGAATTTACACATCAAAACAAGAAAGAGGAATCATGTCCATAAAAATAGTCATTATATTGAAATGCAAAATATTTTCATTTTTATATTTCGAAATATGATGCTGAAAATGGAGACCAAACCCTCAAAATACGACATAAAGTTTTACAATTTTACTCTCATATCCGAAAATCTATTTAACAAATGAAAGAATGAAATGTTCACTTTTACTTTTCTTCCTTTATTTAAGGGATTTCAAAATAGAAAAAATTCCACTTCAAACTATTAGACCCTTCATCTTTCGCGATTTTTCTTTGAATGACGTTAACTTAAACGCCATTTCTGCAGAGAAAAAGATTGAAAGTCTGTGCACGCAACAGATTGAAGAAATGCTGCTTCTGGCGGAAGGCCAAATCACGGGACACTCAAAACAACCGAAAAAGCCTTTGCTTCGACTTCGCATTCAATACGAAGAAGAGTATTTACTTTTCTTTACTTCTACTTCCTGGCCAATGCCTTTCCCCAGGTTCGATTTGGCCGCCATGATCACAAGTGCCCACTTCATTCCTTCTGTCTTGTACACGCTTCCTTTGAGACAAAATTTTCTAGTTTTTCTTTATTCACTCGTTATCTTATTCCTTTTCCAATACTCATTTAATTCATGGCGTCTCTTCTATTTCCTTTCTTAGGAGGGATGGGGGAGGGGCGAAATGCGATTCCCTTCTCCGCCCAATATGACTTCAATGATTTTTCCTTTCGCCCTTAACCCATTTACGACCAATGTTCCTATTTTGGAACATAAGTAATTTCATCTTCGTCTGCTTTTTTCAATTACTTTGAATATAAATCGTCTGCGATTTTTTTAGATGTCGTCTGCTTTGCTTGGTCTTAAATGGGTTAATATGTTTGAATTCTCTCAATTCGATTCGTTTATTTAAATTATTTGGCTTGTGAGTAGAGTTAAGATATTTCTTCTTTTATTTTTTTTGGCGAAATCTTTTATTTTTTAAATTTTTTCCTCTTATTTTGAAAGAATAATGATATCAAGTAACCGGAAGGAATTTGAACAAGAACTCACAAATTTTCAGCCGTCAAATATTTTTTTATAGTACACAACTATACAATGATCTTTTCTCCATAATTTAAAGCTTAACAGGGTTATCCCTATTGGTTACAATAAGGGAACGATTTAAATTAACATAATAAAACATACTTCTTACATCTTTTTTTTTCTCACTTCAATAGCAAACTAAATACTTTTTTTACGCCTCTAAAGCGCCTAAGTTTCTCTATATTTAAAAATGCTTCCTCAAGATTATTTGATATATGTTCAAAAGCTTTTCAAGACTTTCAAGATATCTTTCAGAATCTTACCTCTTCAGTTAAAATTATACTATTCACTTTTATCAAAGAGGATTTTGAGCAAAATAGATTATTATTCATTCTTGTGTTTTTTCTTTTATTTTTGATGGTGTTCCAGCATGTGTATATGTTGTGATTGTGGGAGCAGTTTTTGTTAATGTGTTTTTTCCAGAGTGAGAGTTTATGCGTTTTGATTTGGATTGAAATTTGTTTCTTTAATAAAACTCCAAAACCTTAAGTCAAATAATATATAATCTGTATTCTGTAGATATGCCCAAGTCACCCATTGATGATATAAATATAGGACCAAAAAGCTTAAAATCTTTTTTCGTTATTAAAATTATAATATTTTTTTCATGGAAAATAAAATAAAAATGGAAAAGCATGATTTACACTCATTTTATCCCAAACCATCGTGCAGAAGAGTCAGGAAAGGTCAATGTTAGAGCCACACTAGGGCCTACCATGTTGTAGTTAAGATTAACGAAACATCAAATCGCGCCTTAGAGTTCAATGTTCCAGAAGAATCAATTGTTTAGGATATATTTTTAACTTATCAAATACAGTAAATGTGAGATGATAGGAAGTAAACAAAGTGATACATTATAAATAAAATATTTATGTTGTATGCAAATTCACAATATTCGTGCCATATTCGAAAAATCTTTGACTTTTATCGAGAATCTGCTAATGATGTGTGCAGTGAATCTGTGAGCAAGGCTTTGCTTTCTACCTTTTAAATATTGAGGGTTATGGATTTATCTCATCTCCTTATAAAATTAGCACACATGCAGGATTAGCTTGCTATGTTCATAACTCCTTAGCTTATAGACTTATGAATACTACGATCGAGAGAAAATCAATCAGTACCTGTAAGCAAACTAATAATAACTGATAGGTATGAGTACCTGGCAGCAAAGACTGAAACATACATAATGTTTATCGTCTACAGTTGCAGAAAAATGAGACATTAGAAACTTTTTAGATGCGTTTGTTACATTTTTACAAAGTTTGGATTCTTCATATTGGAAGATACTTGTAGGAGACTTTAATTTGATATTTTTAATTTTTATATAAAACCTTTCATTGATATATTGGCATCCAGCTGCTTAAACCTATCAGTCACTAAAAGGGCGTGAGTAAGGTAGGTTGGTTAGGTACTGGTTTCGATAACTCAAGGTCTTGGGTTCGATCCCGCTCATAAAACATTTGATAAAAAAAAGTTCATAGTAAATATAGAAATATTTGATTGGAATAATCCTTGATGACTCTAGTTTTTCTTTTCTTATTTAAATAAAAAATTTCACATGAGATTGAAGATTGTACCTTACTTAAAAATTCTTAACTAATTATAACTTTAGAAATTCTGGAACTAATTTAATTAAGCGAAAGGTTTTTAATATGTAGAAATGAAGTGAAATACTTAATTAAAAAAAACCTATTTATTATGATAATTTTTTAAAGTGTACCAGAGATTCAAAAACGAATGTGGAGTAAATTGAAGAAAATAATAAAACCTAATAAAAAAAATTTTTTTTCTCATTATTTAGGACAAATAATGAACTCGTAGAGGATGAAGAATCTTTTGTAAACATGCTTAACTATTAATAATTATTTTTTAAATAATTATTTCAGAAAATATAAACTCTGATGAAGTAATTAATTTTTCTTTCTACAGCTATTTGGAAAATGAGGCACAATAGTAGTTTTTCTTCTTATTTATTCTGAATCCTGTCTTTTATTGACACCTCCAACTTGTATACTTTTAAGCTCAAATATTTATAGATAAAATACAATATAATGAAACTTAGATGTTATTTCCTTCGAAAAAGGCAACTGGAAAACTTTAACTTCTACTATGCTCAATAAATTTTCATGTACATGATCAAATATATTCCCAAAAGACGCAGGATATCCTAAAGTCGTAAATTTAATACTTTTTATATTTATGATGTTGCGAATCTGAGGGGTGTGGTGTTTTTCATTTTCACTTTGCGCACTCAAAGATCAAGACTAGAGTATACGGTAAAATAACAATTTTATTTATACAAATATATTATTCTTTTGTAGTCCTTTTCTTCAATTCCTTTTGGTAAATATAAGATTTTTGTAGGTTAAATGATTCCTTAAATGATTCCTATAAATCTTAAAAAATATGCCTTATTCAAAATATCTTCTTGCCAGCATAAATCAAGAAAAGTTAAAATTCTGCAAAAATCTGATTCAATAGTTTTTGTATAAGACAATTATTTTATTTCTATTTTTCAAATGTATGAGTATATCAAAAGTAACATTTTGAGGGTAGAAATGAAATTTTTTGGCTTATCACTTCAATAATTTTATATTTTGCCGTTATTTTTTAAGATTTGAACAATTTAATCCAATGAGATTTGGCAGAAAATTCGTGGACAAGGTAGCAAACGCGAAAAACATTATTATGTTTACTAAGAAGAACAGTAGTTCAAGCATTTTGTGAAAAAAATTAAGATAAAATTGCATTACTTTTTTTTTTTAGAAAAAAGGCATAACTATGCCGTAATAGGTGAAGATGAAAAGAGAGAGATTGAAGAAATGCTGGAAAAGACCAAAATCAACACAGAAGTTACTATTTCAAAAGTTGAAGACCTTGTTACACAATTTTTTAACAAAACCGAAGAAATTCGTAAACTTGAGATTCTAAGCGGTATTCTCACTTAACTTTTCTACTTATCAATTTCTAGCTTAAACTTGATGCTATATTTAAATCATTTTCTCATGATGTACGACGACTAATAGAAATTTATGTACAACACTCGCAAGTAAGACATGCAAACGTTTTTTACAAAAGTTTTCAAAACAATTTTATCAAGTTTGGTTATGGTCATCCTAATAAATAAATGTATGCAAGTCAAACTTGTCTAAACCGAAATTGCTTAGGACTTGTGATTTCTTCTAAAATTTTCTTTCAAATTTTAATTTATTTGATAAATAAAAAACAATTATTTCCTTTATATTCTCTTACTTCCGAAGTTTCGATCATGTCTTCATAATACTTGGTTTGACATTTTTACAAGAAAAGGTGTATATAGTTGCATTAAACAATTCCTTGTTTAGTAGCACGTCAATATTCGATTTATTTTTTCTTAAATCCATAGGACATTTTTTGTCATGGGGAACAAAATATTTTTTCTCCATTTTTTTGATTGTTTTAAACTCTTCAAATCATTTAATACTGTCAGTACCTGCATCAATTTTCAATTTTATTGAAAAACAAGACGTTTCTAAGGAAAGGATTGTTTCATACAAATTTCTTTTGTGTATTCCAGAAGAACTTAGCGCTCCATGGTTGCCCACGTCCAAATGGATATGGCACAATGATGATGATGATTCCAGAAGATAATTGTCTTGGGTTCGATTCCGCATCAAGCATATTTTTTAAGAAGATAACTTGGAAAATTGTATTTCTTTGAAAATTTGTAATAATGAAGCTACGGATAACTTCATTCAACGCCTACAAAAATGAAAATCTTTCATTATTTTAATTTTTAAAAACGTAAAAATCCAAATTTATAATTTGTTTAAAAAATTTTATTAATTAAAAATCCGTTTAAAATAAGCGAAAATCTTCTATATCTGTTATGAAATGTATAATTTCTTTTTTTTCGTTTCAAATCAAATAACTTGGACTTTGTTCTTTTTTCACAAAAGTGAAGAATTGATCATTTCAAATCAGTGAGGCTTTCTTTTCTGATAATATAATAATAATTCGTCATAAATTTTCATTTGAATGTATAAGTGTTTTCGTGCTTTAATTAAATCTTCAATAATTTTATTGTCAAGAAGCTGACTCCTATCAAATGTTATGTTCCTTTCAATCATTAGATCAAATTTTTGGATTAGACTGTAGATTCCTGACAACTTTAGTATATGTTGCTGTAACTACCATATATTGTTTTTTAACTTTATCATTGCCTATCGTCTCAGACAACTCATATAGAAAGTCTCTGTATTGGCATGAAGCATTGGTATTTAAAATTAGATTAGCATCACGAATCTTCAACTCTTGAATTATTTTCTCTTCAAGTTCGCTTAGTTCTTTCATATTGATTTTATATCATATATCGATTTTATTATTTTTATCAAATATTCCATCTCTGGATTTCACAATTTTTATCTGTTCTATGAAAAATCTAGGAAAACCGCTTAAGAGATGTCTGTTATTTTTAACATGTTCTTTAAAAATTTAAGATTGGGGAAACCTAAAATAGAAAAATATTTTATATTTAATATGTATGAAATATAAATGGGTATGTTCTGAAGGAAAAGCTGGAGAAATAGAAAAATCATAATCGTTAATAGATTTTTACTTAGTTCTTTATTCATTTATTTAGAAAGAGGTCTCAAAATTGCGGTGAGCGAATTCGTTGAGAAGGATGAAAAGGATGCGATTCAAGAATTGGTTAATTATCAAGTTAAAAAGAGTCAAGATTTCTTGATAAAAAGTGGTGCGAGTGAAGAAGTCATCGAAATTGAACTCTCGAGGTATATCTTCATTTATCATACTCAGCATCGTCCTCCCTCCAGCATTCTTCATGAGGGATTATCTAAAATATTTATTCCAACACAGATATTTGAAGAATAAGTTAGATAACATTCCATTTCAATTGATTGATCCTTTCCACAGCATCACTTTTTAGCACTGCCATGAGCCATCGCATTATGACAAATTCAAATCTTATTGGATAAATATGCTTTAGTTTCTTTTAGCCTTTAAAATAAATGAGATATGCGAATGAGAAAATAAGGTTGTTAAGTTCAATAAGATTTATTTAGTTTAGAGTTTAGACAATCTTGAATACTCTTATCACAAAGCTTTAAATGTATTTGTATTTCTTTGTATAAAAAAGATATTTTGGCATGTCTCAGCCACCAAACTACGTTGTAGAGAAAACAGTGTCAAAAATAAAATAGAAATTTGCTAATTCAAAAGAAATAATCAAAGGCTCACTCAACAGCACATTTCATTCCATTCAATCAAAGTTCATCTTGATTTGAGAGTTTAAGGATAACATCCTTCCCCCTAATATAATGTTTTCTATATCTTTAAATTTTGTTGGTAGGAAATCATTTTTCAAATAAATGAAATAAATTGAAAGTTCCATTAATAATATTTCTTGTATCTGCTCTATTTAAGTTTTTATGATGGACTTTTGACGCACTGTTTTTTACTTAATTAGACCAATATTGTTTTAACCGACACTATTTCTTTGACAAGCAACGTGGTAGTATAATTCTGTCATGACTATTCATTATTATTATGATGATGATGATATGCAATATCACTTTGAATGTCTTGTTATTGACTTTATTTTTTAGACTGAAGGAAGAAAGGAATAAAAAAAATGCTGAGCAAGCTGAAAAAGAAGAAGAAAATGAAGCTTTGGAGGTGATAAATAAGAAGAAATCAAAAAGCATGTCTCAAAAGCAATCCAACAGCAGTACACCTTTTTTTTTATAATTTCATCCTTTAAATTCATGTATATAAGGTTTTGTGGGTAGTATATTTTTACCTCATACAATGCAACCACAATTGCCCCTACATAGTGATAAAATTTCACAAAACTCTATTGTTTAATAATTTGGGAGGAATTTCAAATCAACCATAATAATCTATTAATAAACAGTTATAATCATTCTTTTTTGAAAAATAGTAAATATCTACATCTATCGCTTATTTTAAGAAATTTCGTCTTGGTGGGTTTCAATACGCATACGCATGGTACTGGTTCTACCGCATATTCATTCAAAATAACCAATTTGTTTCAAATCAAATAACTTGCACTTTGTTCTTTCTTCACAAAAGTGAAGAATTGATGATTTCAAAACAGTGAAATCATTCTCTGAAGGAAAAACAAAGTTACATATGATGGTATTGGCAAGCATAGTCCTGTGCTAGGTGGGTTTGCGGATATCCGCATTTGTGGATACCCACAAGCAATTTTGGCATGTATGCCTCATCTTAACTTAACATGTTAAGATAAGATAATAATGCTTTATCTTAAGTCATGATGCCAAATAAGAAGATCGGTATGCGATTTTCTTGGAGTCACAAAGACATACAAATATTTATAGTAATGAGCAGTGATCAGGAAGCAACTGATCTGGTAAAGAATTTTAATCGACAACAGACTGTGTTTGAGAAATCCTCATCTTTACAAAAGAATGCAACCAAAGCAAGTTTTCTAGTGGCTTATAAAATTGCAAAAGAAAACAATACATTTTCACAAGCAGAATTTGTTAAAGACTGCATGGTTGAAGCTCTCTGTCCCGAAGCTAAGTCCAAAGTAGAAGCCATATCGCTGTCACGAAAAATTATTGTTCGTCGCATTGGCGTAATTGCAGACAATATTAACCAGGCCTGGATAAACTTTCTCTCACGTAAATATTCTGGCTTAGTGAAATTTAATGAATGATAAAATCAAAGAATTTCCACTGCACTCTTTTTCCACTGCATCATACATCAAGAAAGCCTCTGTAAGTCTTCTTTAAAATTCAAGCATATTATGGATCCAGTGAATTTAATAAGAGGACAGGGATTGAATCACGGGCAATTCAGAAATTTTTTGGAACATATTCAGGCAGATTATACTGATGTGCTTTACCACACAAATGTCCGCTGATTAAGTATGGGAAGAGTGTTTAAGAGGGTATAGGACCTCGA
Organism: Nectonema munidae; assembly: GCA_030549495.1. Lineage (NCBI taxonomy): Eukaryota > Metazoa > Nematomorpha > Nectonematoida > Nectonematidae > Nectonema > Nectonema munidae. The sequence goes on from JAUIRK010000897.1 coordinate 188,958, forward strand.
AGCAGAGATTCAAAGGTAATGAAGAGTGAAGAATGGGTTTGTGATTTTGCATTTGCTGTGGACATGATGCAAAAGCTAATTGAGCTCAACACAAAACTACAAGGTAAAGGTGTATTTGTTCATGAATTGTACCGGGAGGTAAAAACCTTTCAACTGAAGCTCAAACTTTTTGCCAAGCAACTAAATGAGAAAATTTTTGTTCATTTTCCTCATTTGAAAGCCTAAACTGTCACATCAACATTGTCAGACAAAACAGTTCTCAGTTGATGGATTTACAACGGGAATTTATCAGACGATTTGCTGATTTCAAGGCAATGGAACGACAGTTTGATTTGCTCTGCTCACCTTTTGCCTGTGATATTGAAACTACTACTGAGGAATTGCAGATGGAATTGATTGATTTGCATGCTGATAACTCTTTAAAGAGGGTGTTTGAAAGTAAACCATTGTTCGAATTTAATGCCTCTCTGCACTCAGAAGTCTGCTAAAACCAGTACAGCAGAATAATACTGGCCCTCTGATTCTAATCTCTCCAAAACATGAATGAGCTTCAATCATGTGATAACAATATTTTTTTAAAAATTGTATAGATGACAAAATTGATGACGATTTTGTTTCTGAATAAGAAAATAAATGTGAAAAAATTTCACAAACCGAACTGAACGATTTAGTTAAAGATTTGGGTTTTTAAAAGAAAACTGAAATGTTAGCATCTTGCTTAAAAAATAATTTAAACAAAAATGTTCTCATTTTAGAAAAAAGAACAAAGATATGCGGTTCCAGTCTTTAAGAACACAATCCAACAGAATGGCGCTTACTTATTGATTTTTCTAACAGAATGTCGCTTACTTATTGATTCTTCTAATAGAATTCTAAGAGCTGTCCTTTTACATATTGGTAATTTAAGACCATTGATCTCTATAACTCACTCTTTTCACATGAAAGTAATGCAAATATGTTTTTGCCAATCAAATCCCTAAATTACAATTGAAAATTTTGTGTTGATTTAAAGTTTTCTGTGTTTATAGGACAGTCGAGCAACAGATGAGCCCTATATTAAATCATAATGGCCTACTCTGAACTCATATGTTCAAAATTTTCCTCTTCTGAATCTAAGATATCATATATAATATATATATATATATAAGATATCTTGATATAAAACTAATTCTCATGAAAAAATTTGTAAAGAAATTGGACTTTCGAAATCGTGAAGCTTTTGAGTATGTAAAAACAAAATTTATGAAAATCAGTGAAACAAAATTGAGAGGTGTGTTTGTTGGTCCTATAAAGGAATTACTGAAAGATAACGAATTTGTTTTAAAATTAGATGAAGCTACTAAAGCATAACAATCATCCTTGTAAAAAAAATTTGGAAAATAAAAAATCTCAAACCTTTAAAAAAGGGGTAAAATGTTTTTTGTGTTAAAATGGGATGTCAAATGTCGTTTAAAGTAACTTTCTGCATTCCAATTTAGATTTTTTCACAGATAATATTGATGCCCTATCAGATGATGAGCGATTTCAATAAGATATTTTAACAATAGAAAAACGATATAAAGATTTTGGGGTGAAGGAATGTTAGCTAATTACTGTTGGATGTTATACAGAGCTGAACCTGAAATAAGACATCACAGAAAATCTATTTTGATTTCATAGATAGTTATATCTATTTTTAAAATAAAAAATTAAATTAGAAAAGCAATTTTTGTTTCTAATGATTAAAAAATTTTCATTTTGTCGACTTGTGTAATGAGATCGCATAATTTGGGAGCAAACAACAACAATAAAGGCACCCTCTAAAATGGAAGCTGTGTTGACAAGTGTATATTTTGGACTTTCTGTAATATGCAAAATTATTCTATTTAAAAAAATTACTGTAACTTTCATTGAACCTTAAATCAATTAATTTTCTCTTTTATCAAATGATAACGTTAAGAACTTGGTCTGGTTTTCTTGTGTCGCAAAAATCATGATACCGTTGAAATGGAATCACCATTGGAAGAAAATTGGGAGCCACTGATATATATATATATAAAGTGTATGCTATGATAGACACCTGAAGTGCGTTTGAAATTATAAGGTAACGCGAAACACTTCAGTTTATCAATTTGTAACAAGGTTTTTTTGCATTATGGCTACAGGTGTAGTGAATGAAAGAATTATAACAGTGGATTATTTTTTTAACTTCAAATACTAAACATCATAATGACGCAAATTTTACATATTTGATCTATGTATTTTCATTATTAACAAAATCTATACTAATATTGATTTGAGCATAAAAATTAAAGCGGGTTTAGCGGTTCTTGTAATTCTTACTGCCCGACCCTTCTTGCACCAATACTCATTCATTCTTAGTCAAGTAAAACATTTTTTGGTGAGAGAAAAATTTTAAGGTTTTTATTAAACACATTCAAAAAACGAGCTATTCTACCTCGTATATATAATTTAGTGATGAAGGCACTTACTTTCGACAGCACATGTTTCACCTATTAACAAAGACTCATCAGACACCTAGTCCACATTTTTCATCACTCACGTGTGTACACATGACGAGAATGACTGCTTCTACATGATGCCACCACATACACTATATTAAATAATACCCACTCTTATTATAATTGAAGGTTTGATTTAGTTTTAGGCCAAGAAAATGATGATTTATCCTCGCCTTCCGATGTAGAATTGAGCATAGACGAGGCGACAAAGAAGGAAGACGGAAAGGGTGTCGGGAAAAAAAGTTTTTTTTGTCTAAAATTCGTTTTCATTTTTCCTTGAACTTCTTCGTATTTGCAGCTTTGCGAGGTAGTGGCAGAGCAGGAACGAGTAAGAAAGCTACATCGAATAACAAGAACACGATAGAAAAGGCTTTCTGCAATACGCGCTTATCAAAAAAAGCCACAACAGCCAAGGTACTTTTCTGTATTTCATGAATTCAAAAGCTAAAAATGGCGTTTTCTTTCGTATTTTAAAATGAAATAATAATTCATTATTATTTCAATGTCCATGTGCAGATAGTTTGATATAGTATAAAGTAAAGTAAAGTGTATCACTTTCCCCTATGGAGCACACATTTGTTACGTAACGCAAAATCATTGAAACCCCCACACCCTCCTTCCCTATATAATATAAGCAATGGTCAAACTTTTTTACTGAAATTAAAATACAAGCGTGGAGCATGTTAATTGAAGAAGAGTGTGAATGAAATGACTTTTTGGATAAATTTTAGTTGTTTTTGGTGGTAGTCTTAATAACACACTTCTACAATTTAATGTTTTTAATGCATTGATTGCTAAGACCCAAAACTTATTTCCTTGTTCGAATACAAGCCAGCCCTTTGATTTGTTCAATTTTTTGAGAGAAAATTTAATACTAGCCATATATGGCTTGTAGTATGCAAAACACGATAATTAAGAACAAATACGCAGCATAAAAATTAGTTTATATAAAATTAACTATTCTTGAAAAAGAGCGATTTGTTGAAGCAGCTTTATACCTGCAGAGGGCAATTCCACGGTAACAGTGTGACACTTTGGAAGTGATTTTAGTGAATTGTTAAAGTACTAGCTTTTATTGCATTCAACATTCATTTAGAAAAAAAACAAAAAAAAATTTATTTAGGTTATATCAAAATCAATAAGTATGGTAGCAGCGTGAGGTTAAAAAGGACGAGTTTTTTATTTAGAAACTTAAAAAACTCTGAATTTAGAGCAAGGTATACAATCTTACCACATTGAATCCATTCATTAGATACTAATGCATAATGTATCTGTGAATTTTTTAATAGATATGATGTCACAAAGGAATTTACATACGAAAACAGTGTGAGTAAAGACTCTACTCTAATTAATTATGGATAGATGCGGATTTTAAAGTATTACATTTAAAAATATATCTAAAATTAAAAAAAAATAATAATAAATAAAAATAAAATTTTATTTGCTTTCTCTTTTTCAAAATGGGCACTTTGATAAATGTGTTAGCCAAAAACCCAGGCAATTGCTGTTTTAGCTTCTTTAGCACACCTTGTAGTTTCTTTCTGAACAACTTTCATCCACCTTCTTTTTACACACTCCCATTGATAACATTCTGATCTCACATCTGTTACATTTCAAAAACATCAAACTTTTCACAGCAAACCTCTTTATCACAGTCTTTTCTGTTATATCTCTTTGGTTAGAGCTTTGTCATGATATGTCTTCTAAGGAAGAAAGTCGATTAAGGCGTTTCGTACTTGTTTTGAAAGTTTCTTGTCTAGCTTTGCCAAACATCATCATTATCAATACTAACTCCATAAGCTTAATTACCTGATCAAAAGGTTAAAAAATGTCATACATCGTAAAAATGCAGTGTTGTTTATGACATTTCAGTACTGACATGAAAACACTTTGCTACGTCATACTTATTTCTCTCAATGCTTATAGTGAGATATAAGATAGCAAAGTGTCTATTTTTCGATCTATTTACCGTCACGTTGTTTCCAAAAAGGTAACAGTGTGACATAATTTAATTGATATAATTAATTAATTTATAGATATAAACAATTAAGTTATTAATAGTGTACAACGTTACTAAAATGGTTTTTTTTGGTTCTTTAGCAATAATAATGAAAATTGATGTTTTTTAGTTAAACTAATACCATTTTATTTTTATCATTGTTCTTGCACAAACAAGTGTTTAAAATCTATAAAATTTAAAAAAAAGTTAATATTTGAAAATAGTTTTAATTTGATACTAATTTTGTTATGATAGTACAATTTTCATAATTAAGTGGAATTGGCCCAGGACGAAACTATTTGGACTAATTTTGTTCACCCAAATACAAATTTTCAATTTTTTAGAAAATGAAACCAGATCTTAATTTGTAAAAAATTATCTTTTATTATCTTTAAGGCGGTTAAAAATTAACCTAAAGGAAAAAAAGACCTAAAAATAAGAAACATTTTAAAAAGAAAATTTTACCTAAAAAACATCTTAATAAAAAAAAACTAAAAAAAATATATTTTTTTATTGAAAAATAAACTGCTTTATTCAATTTTTAAAGTAAATTTTTAAAAAATCGATTTTTGCCAAAGTTTTTGAAGATAATGCTATAGTATAAATAGACATTTTAATTAATATATTAATTTAATTTATATCTTTATATAAAATCGAGGCCTAGATCAAACCGTAGCAATTTTACCCTTTTAAGGCTGAGATTTTAGAAACAAATCACCTGCCATATATTTTTAAGTGAGCCTTTTTTAATATAATTCAAAGCGTGAAAATGTTAAAAGAAATATCGAAAATGAAACAAAAAAAGACATAAATTATTTAGGAAAAGGTAATTAAGTAAATTATTATTAACAAAATATTGACTTTCTACAGAAAAATGTTGACTTTAGCGACCTATAAATTTTTTTTTAAAAATAATGGTATTTAATATATTAGTTCTTCAACCAATCTCATAAATCTTAATTAAAAAACTGACTTTATTGACTAACTGCCGTAATTATATTAATTAAAATTTGTACTTTTATTTATCATTAGGCTAACAAACCTAAATTCTTACAAAAAAAGGAAATAAAAAACATAAGCTAAAAATATTTTGCATCAAAAACTTCAATTACAAATTTGTGGTTAAAAAAAGTGGTTTCGCTTCATGATTACTTTTTATCCTGGATCACCTCGAATCAAGCCCCCATGAAAAAGCTGTGGCGATGCTCCTTGCGTACTGTAACTGTCTTCGCTTGGTTGATTTTTTTTATCATCAATTCATCTCCATTAGATTCGGTAGCAATGTTTTAGGAGTTTACTCTCATTTCTAGCAATGGATGCTAGCTTTCTATCTGATGAATTAAGTTTGCCTATGCGTTCTTTTAATATCTGAGAAAAATGGGGGGGGGGGGGGGGGGGCACTTGAGCGGACAAATTTTGCCCAGCACTAATAATAGGGTTAAGCGTAACAATTCTTCATATCTTTCTATAGACTATTTCTGGTTTGTGACAAAAACTGTTTGGCTGCCTTCTAGCTTTTGAATCTTCACACAATTTTTCCTGTTCATTTTCTAAATCTTTATCCTTGTATATGTTGATGCCAGTGGCGGAGCCAGAAATTTCTTATAGGGGGGGTGCCGAAATCTATTAAATTTTTTTGCAATTTTGCTAAGTCTTTAGAGATTACGACAGCTGTATTGTGTCTTTTAGAATCACTAATTACCTATGTTTTCATATTTTTAACATTATTTTGCCATAAATAAATTGCAAAAATTTATTTTTTATACATGTAAGGTAATTCGTGAAGCCATTTTTCATAGGGGGGGGGGGGGCTAGGCCCATGAGCCCCCCTTGGATCCGCCACTGGTTGATGCCATAAATTTTTCAGACCAAAAATAATTATAATAGAATTTAGAAAATATTTACATAAAATTGGGATTATTTTATCATTTTACACTAATCTTAGCATATCTCACTCTCTTCTATTCTACACATGAACATATTTCTGTGAGCATACTGCCTATAATTAAATTATGGGATTAGTAAAGAAAAAAATAGTCGATGTAGATACATGAGTAACTGTAAAACTTACTACTTTGATTGCAAACAAGACATTCCACTAACATTATGAAATTATATTTTATAACAATTTTTGACTTAGAGAACACGTTATGAAGAAACTTTAGATGATGATGATGATGACGACGATGAGTTAGAATTAAATAACCCAAACTCATCTCACTACAACAAGGATTCTACGATGTCTAGTTCTCGTAAGCAAACCTCCAGAATTCAATCTCAAGATGTTCATGAAAGTTATTTCGACTCAATACCCAACATAAAGACGAGAAGAAAGAAATAATAATTAATGAAAAAATGACTTAAAATGTTTTTCATGTGACAATAGGAATATCTATTGTAATAAATCGTTTATTTCTTCTAATGTTTGAATGTTGTAAAAGCAGAAAAGAAAATGAATCATCAGGTAGTTTTAGCGCGAATGGCAGCTCGTTTAGCGGTAACGGCTTGAAATCCAGATTTGATGCTTACAACGGAACATCTCGAACCACACACTTCGCATTGTAAGAAGAAAAGTCTTGTATCCTTCTGAAGAAGCGTATTTGGAGAGCGGCATGTGTGACATGTGACATATTCCTCTAAACACACCAAAGAACATTTTTAAATATTAACTTAATACATAACACTTCAAATAAATATCCCAGAGTCGTGTTACCATTGCATTTTCAACTCCAAGTAAGGACACATTCTCTGTTGCTTTTTTAATCGCAATTTCAAATTCTTACCCTACTCTTATTAAAATTAATATACTATTTATACTTGCCCATCTTTTGTTTCCATTCATAAATTGTTTTCAGACATGTATGTATAATATTGAAGCATAAGGAACATGAATATCTTTTACATATCTTGTTACATGGAAGAGACATAATTATGACAAATTTTACCAAACTTCTTCATTTTGTTTACATAAATCGTTTGTTACTATACTAGTGTGAGGTACAACTCATAAAAGCAAAACTACTTAAAAAGAAGCAATAACAAAAAAATTAATTCTACAATCCAAACACAGTAACATAAAATGAAATTCACCATGAAAGCTGCAAAAGTTCGATGATATTAAAAATCTTGTTTCTAATATATCGATCGTTCGTACAAATTCACACATTATTTTGCCACCATATACACTACTCAAGTACGTCATTTTCATGTTCGTTTTATTAAAAGTCATGTTAAAATTGAAAAATAAGTATCTTTTTCTTTCTTTTTAAAAAATAATTTTTTATAAAACATCAAAATTATTACAAATCATCTTTTCTTGCTTTTAGATAAAGTAATAGTCTAATTCTGACATTTCGAAAATTCAAAGATGTACACTTTCTTTCTGCGTCTAGATTATATTTAATAATAATTTAGGACATATAGTTCACTGCTTTTGAATCACATCACTAACAAGAAACAAATTTGTTTTACTCAAGCTTAAAATTTTACATAAATCAGATATAAAAGGTTAAAATGCTGCATGAAATCAACTCAATACGCTAAAAATTCTGACTTTCAGATCCATAACAACATATTTAGCGCATAAATAATCATTACATATATTTTTTTTCCTCCATCTTAGTTCCTAAAACTTAGTCCCTAAAATGTCCGACGTTGTAATTTCATTAATAATTTTCTTAGTAATTTCGGTAAATTTCTTCATAATTTTTGTTAATAATTTTCGAATCTTGCTAAATTCTTTCATTTAGTTAAACATCACATACTCTACCCAAATCAACTCCTCGACAAAACATTTTACTCCACCTCATCCTCCCTCTTCAATGCAGCGCCTAGATCACTCAAAAACACCACAAACATCCTCGAATTCAAACGCAATCTCTTCATCCACTATCTGCACAATATCAACTCTCCCTCTCAACTTAATCCTTTTTACTCCTCCTTTTTAAATGAATTTACTGAATTTCATACTTTTATTACTTTATATATGTTATAACATTATTTTTGATGTAAAGTGCCATACACTACAAAAGCTTCAGTTTTTGATTGATTGAAGTATAGCATCCAAAACAAAAGTGCCTGTTTAATAAAATATAGTTCAAACTGCCCGAAGTGATTTTCCTGTTTCTAAAAGATAAAATAAGCTGTAGGTTTAGTTTAAATCAACAACATATTATTGCAGATCATACAATTTCTTTGATATGGCAAACGCAGAACATTCATTTACTTGATTCAAAAGTCGTCACATAAGCCTATCAAACATGCTGTGCCTACTAAGGCTCGAAATCATAGTTAGGGTGAAGAAAGCTTCCACTAGCCAAGACATCTTAGAGCATAGTGTAAAAGTTTACTTATGTATCTTCGTAATAGATTTTCAATTTGCTTTTGTTGAAATTTTCCCTTTATAATAAATTGATTGTTTCCATCGATTGATCCACTAAAAAATAAAAAGAATCATCACAAGAGTGTTGCTAATAAAAATATTTTTAGCCAAAAAGTAAAATGAACGACAAACAAGATGTTACACACGTGTTCTTTTTTTGATAACGCCCTAACATCTGGAATCTTTTTTGTCATTAAATCTGTTTAGCTGCGCTCCAACTCTCGGTATAAAATTTTTTAAGATTTAGATTTTTCAAAACTTTACTTCAGAAATCTGTATTTATTTTATTCCTAATATTTCTTATTTATGTTTAAAAGCATAGGCCATAATATCACAAAATAATTACTGTATAAATAAATATTTTAGAATCTTCAATACACCACTAAAAATGTCTTTCACTTCAACCAACGTCTATATCAATTTAATAAATACAGATTTTATGATGTCATCACCCATCAGGAAAAATGGTAAAATTTGCAAGGTGCTTTCCTTTCCCCCGAAACTCGCTTTATTATATTTGTTTGTCTATATCAATAATTAGAATAGAAAATCTTTTTATAACTATGGTAAAATCCTGAGTTATTTTTGAAAACTGCCTATATATTGTTAATTGAATGCTGATGCATAAATAAAATTTGGTTAAGCCTTTTTCCAAGGTAAGTGATACATCGAAAAATCTAAACTCATATATATATATATATATATCAAAAACTTCATAACCAAGCCATAATATTTATAAATTAATTTAAAAAAAATTTCAGAAATAAATTTTAGCATTAGCTAGACCAGGGTTCGAGATGCTGAGTGGTATCCATGACCAAATTCTATTCGAAAAAAGCCAGATACTTATTTTGCTCCACTGCTTCAAAATAATTAAGTGATCGTAATAAAGTTTTTTGTGTGGAAAGATGCTTCATTGTTCTAATTTACTAATTTAACAAAATCTTGTTTGATAATCAAGCCTTTTTTTTGGAAAACGTGTATGTCAAATCGTTTCGGTACATAAAAGGGAGGATAAAGTGATATATATCTATCAAACAAAAATTGTATACATCCTAAAAACTATCTATTTTGTTATTGCCAAAATATATTAAAAACAGAGTGTTATAAGAATAAAGGGCGGTTATAAAATTCAAAATCATGAAGGACAACCACAAGAATAAAGATTACAGGTAAATTTATTAGTTTTAAAATAAATAAAAAGTGATATACCTCGTACCAAGTTCAGCTAGTAGATATGCTACAAGATGTTGTGGATGTCGATGCAGGCTATTAAAAATATATTTCATTTAAAAAGAGAGGTTTTCAAACAAACAAGATGCAGAACACTCACATATTGCAAATTTCTATGAAGTTTACAAAAGATGTTTTTTTCGTTCCAACTCTGGCAACTTGCGGAGGTCTCATTATCAGCTTTTTCTTTTCTCCAGCAGCTAATTCAGGATTTTTATCTTTCATTATGTCAAAAACACGCGATAATAACTAGAATCAGAAAAGAAAACAGTAAATACAAATAGACTCATTAACTACATTTTTTAAATAACTTGGGCCTATCAATATTTTAAATAAAAGATCAATGATCTTGCATGCTCTGTACTGACATGTGATCTGTTTGAAGATTATTTGGAAAATGGCTGAGATTGAAATGAATCTTTTGAACAAATCATATCTAACAGGAAGACTAAAAAACATTCAATTCAGGAAGAAACTTCAGGGTAAAACCACTAATTTGACTAATTTCCGTTCAAAATTTTAAAATCAAGCCGCGAAAATCCGTCCTTCCATTATCCGTAATGTTTTTTTGAGAACAGGCTTCCTTATTAGCAAAAAATTTTTGCAATGCGTCAGTCTAAAATATCCGTCATTTTTTTACGAACCGAATGTGACGGAAAAATGCGATTTCAAAAACGGTAATTCTATATGGGATTAATTTTTCAAATGAAGACAGCCAAAATTCCCAGAAAATAAGCAAACAGATTATGAATAGCAAGGCTTAGTGAATGATTCTGATACTAGGATCGAAATATATTCTTTATAAATTAATTACCGCATATTTTGTATATTTCAAAGGCAAAAACTTATAAAATAAGAAAAAACTATCTATTGGAGCTTCTAAAAATTAAAGGTTTATTCCATTCCTGATAAACATCTACTTACAAATTATTTACTTCTTGGTATCGGTAATCTCTGTTAGAAGAGAGCCACCCTTTTACATTCGGTTCATCATTCATTGTTTCTCCGTCTTCAATTTTGTTTTCCATATCTACAAAAATAAATCAACGATGATGACATACGCGATATTTTGTTAAAAAAAAAAGAGCTAAGAAGTACCAAGTTCGTCTTCATCTAAAGCAATTAAAACTTTTTTCTTTTTTTTCTTTCTTGTTACATTAAAAATGTCTTCTTCCGGCACTACATCATCTAATTTTACTTCACTTGGCTAAATCAAATATTATTATATATTGCAATAACTTATATTAAATATTATCATAAGAAAAGGTAAAAAATAATGAGGTTGATATGAGATGTGTAAGTTTATTTAAAGTTGCCGAGGCGAGGGCATGCACAAATGGCGTCGATACAAGGAGAAGAGAAAGAACTCATTTTCACAAAAGCCGAACTATAAAAAAGCCGTTGTATACCTTAGTATTTGGATCATTCTTGAATAACGAAGAGCAGAGAATGCATATCTAACTAATGAGCCATGAAAAATTTTAATTCTAGAGAAAGAGACTCGTTTGGAAAATATAAAGTATATTTTTACTAAGCTAACACTAAAATAACTAAAATTAAACGGAATAATATTAAAATATGAAAAAAAATTTTACCCATCCAAGTTTGCTTTCCTAGATAAGTTTTTTTAGATTATTTGAAAAAGGACCTCAAGTTTAATTTTTCCCAGGGACATCGCCAAAAGCCGAGGACTTACGCTTTTATGTTAAATACGCTACATATGGGTGCAGCTTTTACACCTTGAGTAATACGAAAAATAGTAAGTTAAGATCTAGCTTCCTAACAGAGACTTAAAGCAGAGTTTTGTTTCAGTAATTTAAAAGGTTTATCGATCTGTCGTTACAATTTTCTAACTTCATGTTCATCATTCGCATATCCAGATTCACAACTTTTCCCCACGATTTGTTTGCTCTGTCAGTCATTTTTTGGATCAATTTTCAATGTCTCTATTTCTTCACTCAGCAATCATTACTTTTCTTTCGTAATGCCTAGCCATCTTAGACGACATTTCATAAAATCATCTAAAGTGTGTGATACTAATTCTTTTCCCTTTTCGTTTTCAGGATTTATTCTTTGAAAAATTTTGAATATTTTTCTTTCTGTGCTAACCAATCGCTTTTTAGATTTACGTAGTAGCCATGTTTTAGAGATGCATGTAAGTATAGGCCAGATACAACTTTCATACACATCACAACTTTTTCGCTTATGCCTTCAAAATCAATCCATGTTTTCTTTATTCTTTTAGGTCATCTCACATAAAGCATCTAATCCAAGTTAGGAAAAGCTCTTTAGCATTTCATACTCGTTTCTATCATATACAATAAGATTAGCACTTTTGTATTTCACAGGACTTGAACACTTCTTACATAAAAAAAAATGTGAGCTTTACCTTGATAAAACCGATTTCAAACGACTGCACCTTTTAAATGTTCGATGCTTATGGAACGACAAGTCTTATTTATGTGATATAGATTTCATCAATCGAGAAATGAGGCGATGAATAATGGAGTTCATCAACTGTGATGAGATATACAGAAAAATGTTTTACAACGTTAAAGAGAGCAGCAAACTCAATTTGATCTAACCGTGCATACAAGAAGTTGCTTCATCACAGACCTTTGTTTTTTCTCAAGCGCTGTGAAATGGCCCGTTGATATGTGGCAGAATCTACCTTTGGGTCTCCTCAAAAGAGGTTTTATGTATCATAATTGTTTTGGCTTGAAATACTTAGTTCAATCTTAATTAATTGAGTATTTTTTAATATAAAGCAAAATAATATGATGAATAAATATAATTGTGTTGTGTATATCAAAAGCTTTTTATAGATACTTATTGAAAAGATTCTTTCTCCTGAGTTTACTTTAATTTTTGTTATAGATTTCTATTTTTTAAGTGTAATCAATCTTTCGCTCAGTAGTTTTGATATTATTCAATTATATAAAAGAATAAAAACTTGAAAACCTCTGTAAATTGGATAACATTTATTTTTATCCGAACTTATTTTCGCAGGGTTTTCATCACAGCAGCTCTCAGCCCTTTGATCCTAACTCACATTTTGTATTTTGTATTTTAGTCTATTTTGAATTTTGTAACATTAAAATTTTTTACATTATTTTCCCATTTTAATAAATTTTTCTCCTTCTTCTTCTATAAATTGGATGTAAAAAGATGACTTTATATAGGTGGCGTTAATTTATTTCAGAAATAACTTAATTTTCAAATAATTCTCTGAATAAATTGTTGATTCAATTTAAAACTCTACTATAGAAAACAAGTTAAGAATTTCTAGCTTAAAAAAGCGATGAGAAGATTCAAATAATCGTGAGGGTGATTTTAATTCTTAGTATTTTTGATGCCCAAAGCGTAGCCACCATGTATATTGCTTATTTCATCATTTCTGCAACCAATATGCGAATTAAAATCACAAATATTCATAGTTCTTAACTTGATACATTCTCACAATGCTGACATAAATCATTTCAAAATTTTCTTTTTCTTGAAAACATCTTCCAGATGGTAGAGCATACACAGATACAATCTTAAACAAGCATGACAATACACATGCTAATGATCCAAACATTTAATCCACTAACGTTGAATATATGATGAAGACATTGAGATTTAACAGGGATAAAAACTACGATTAACACATCGTTTCCAAAAGAATTATATAATTATGCGTCCTTTCCATCTAACTTCTTGCACAAAGGAGACGCCAATCTTTCTTTCAAATAGATTTTTACAAACTTACTGAGATTTACATGACATGAACCGATTCGATGAAGTAAAACGATAGTAGATGCCAAATTCTCGCTTATTATGCGGTTCGTGAGAACTGTGGGGCTAATCGATTCAACTATCTGGGTAACACTTCTTTTTTCTAACGTAGGCGAAATTAGGAGCCCACCTGACACTTTGAGACATGGCATTCATTGATGATGCTATATTGAGATTTATATTGGAGCGAAATTTCATAGACCAGATGCTCTTCCTGACGTCAACAAATTTTAACTGGGGATTTGAAACCTTTAATCTTACTTAATCCTTTCAATGGTAATTTGACATCAGAATCGAACAACTGCCTCCCAGAGCCAACGAGTTTGCTCTACCCGAAACTCCATGTTAAAGCGTCTAATACTGGCATTTGGCCTTAAGATCAAATTTCAAGCATATTGAAAAAAAAGAAATGGCCATCTTGTTGTTTTACGTTTACTAGCGTATTCTTCTAAATTTTGATCTAGTTGATCAACACCCTTTTTTTCCATGATTATAATCCAAATTTGGAGCGGGACTTCTTTTCTTTTCCTGTAAAATTTATTCCCCAATATGAGATGAGCTCAACAACACAACATATTTATTTTTCTTTGAAATATAAGAGACTAGTACTACTTTGTTTTTATGATAGTGAAGAAAAATAGATAAAAAGCTTCTATTTTCTTATCTCCAATCATTTTAGGTATTTCTTTCCTTTGTAATCTCATAGTTCCTAGAAGCGAGAATATTTTCAAGTAAACATACTGCTAGCTGATGCGACGTGAAAAATTGTCTATTACAAAATCTCTTCATGTTCAAAAAAAAGATTCCGTCAACTCCATCACATCTTATCTTTATGAACAGTACTACCTATTTTTCCAGTGTAAACTTTTGCATTTAGTGTGAGTGAATCCAGTTGAAGCGTCCCATATCCAGAAAATTTATAAACCATATTTTCTTGGTTTTTGAAGGAATGTAGGTTCACAAAAGAAGATTTCATTGGTATCCAAGAAGCTGCTGGTCTACAGTCAAACTTTCATTTGGAGCAAAATAAAAGAAATTTCTATTAAATTCATCCCATACTTCACGTACTGCCGCCAAACACTCTTCATTTAATCTTTCATTTCTACTTCTGAAATTGCAATTCTTATTGTTCTCAAAAAATCGAATCATTGCAAGCCAATCATAACACGATAAAAAAAGGTCTGCTCTCTAAAGGGTTCCACATTTCAGAAAGAAAAGTGTCTCCGGCATTTTTATAAAAACAAAGAGCTTTATTCGATTTTACTTAAATTTTAATTTAGTATAATTAATGAGGGAGACAAGAAAATTAAGTTTCCGTTTTTGTAAATATATTTTAAAAATGACATTACTGAAAAATTTTAAATAAGTTAAAAAATCTTTTATTAGTAACAGAGTTAGATTAGAAATGTACTGATTCTTTATTAACACTAATACTTCGTTATAGTACCACTATAACATAGAGATCATTAAAAATGGCCTTTCTATCTCTTTTCAAAAGCACAATAATTTTTACGAAATGGACTTCATATATTTTTTGACTTTTTAAAGAATATTTTTCGATTCTTTGATTAATTGAGAAATGGATCATTTAAAATCGTGCTAATTGCAAAAATTGAGGTATTAATTTTTGTAACATCGTCTCCCCCAATGGAGTATATCAAATCTAGCAAAATATGAATAGAAAGTTGACCCCGTCTGCCAAATCATTTATATCAAAACATGCACATAACAAACTATGAAATAGAAACATCGTAGTATACAGGTTGGAGATATATATATAAATATAAAAAGAGTCCTCAACTTACGACTACTCGAATTTACATGCTGATTTCAAAAGTTCAAAAAGAGGTTCCAACTGCACAATGTACGAGTAACTGGAGAGGCAGAAAGTGGGGATGAAGAAGGTGTTCGTAAGTTTATTGAGTCTCGATAAAATAATTATGGATCAGGGGTATCTAGCAGTACAGATTTTTAATGTGGGTGAAATTAGATTGCTTTGAAAACGAATGCCAGCACGCACTTACATCCATAAAGAAGCTAAAAGTATGCCGGGATTCAAAGACTTCAAGGATAGACTCTTTGCTATGTGGGAAAGCTGAAGCCTTTCTTAATTTATCACTCATAAAATCTAAGGGCGTTCAAGAATACAAACAAGTACTCATTACCTATTCATTTTCATTGAAACCTTAAAACATAGATGACCCAGGCACTGTTTGAAGACTGGTTTATTAATTACTTTATTCCTCAAGTGCCTGAATACTGTTTAGAGAAAAATTCCTTTCAAAATTCTGCTGCTTCTGGATAATGGGCATCGACATCCACCTCACTTATCTTATCTCAATCCGATGTAAAAGTGGTGTTTTGCCCCCAAACACAAATCTACTGATTCAGCATATGAAGCAAGGTTCGATTGCTGTATTTAAGGCAAATTATCTGCTATCAACGCTATAAATACTGACCCAAAATGAACACTGCGAGACTTTTGGAAACAATACCATATTCTTCAGTGCATCCAGAATCTTGGTACCGCCTGGGAGGATGTGACGAATAAATGGCATATGGAAAATGTGTTAAACGTCACGTAAATAATTTTGCTGAATTTGACGGTGAACAAAGACTAAACGTGATTTAGAAAGAAAAAATGAGCTTATTAAACGATCCTATTAACGATGTTGAGGAGCTGCTAGGTCATGAGTCCAGAGAACTTACAAATGAAGGGATAATTGAATTGGAAAAAGAAAGATTGGAGAAAAAGAATAGGCAAGAAGTGGAGGAGGTGCTAGGAAAAATGTTCACTACTAAGGGATTATCATATGGTTTATCTTTACTGAATAAATTCCTTGCACATTTTGAAGCAATGGATCCGAACATTGAACGATTTGATAAGATTGAAAAGGAGGCGCACATATACGTTTCGCACATATCGTCAAATTTATGAGGAGAAAAAGAAACACGCAGTTCAGACGAAGATCACAACATTTATGAAAAAAGCATCTAATCCTTCTAGGGCTGCTCTAGCTGATAACCCACAGCAAAGAGCCAGCAATGCCAGTAATCAATAAACTTTTCCTTTTGATTAGTTTTATTTCTGTATTTTTGTATGTATGAAATGATAGTAATTATATTTTTTATAAATGCATTATGTCTATGTATATTTTCCATATATTAAAACGTAGTTCAAATCTGACAAGAGTTGCATTAAGAAGTAAAGTGATGTATAGAGGCATAAAAATTTAATTAAATTCAACAGTTAAAAACTACAATTAAAGTACGTTTTGGTAACTATATATAGTAGTAGGTAGCAAGTATTCCTCGAGGTACGACCAATCGTACTACCTGTATGCACATTAGGGTAATTCCCAAAAAAAAAAAATTTAATATTTAAAATGACACTTATGGGAAGTTGTGAGGAATGATGTCTAAATAATTAATATCATATTAGAATTCATCAAAGTTTAAAAAAGGTTCCGCTCCGTGTAAGGTAAAATAATCTATGTATGAAAATGCAAGATTTAAAATAAATAATAGATGGCGTTAAAATTAAAATAGTAGATAAATTTGAAGTTTGTTTATTTGGAAAATTTTGATATTTTAAAGAACTTTTTTCACTTATATTAAGCTTATTGCCACTTTTATTAAAAATTAAAAAAACTTTGTTATTGAAACATATGAGTATAATGGATAATAGTATATAAATTCAATTATTAAGATTATTTTATTTATATTAAACCAAAGTTTTATTTAGAATTTTTACAAAGATTTTTAAAATAATAATTACAACATTGATCAAAATATGAGTTCAAAAAATTCAAGTTTAAAAACTGAAAGCAAAAAATTTATATGGCAAAAGAATTTTACCTATAATTCAAAGCAAAAAAGAAAGGGAAGTATTCCCTTATTGGAGTCTATTTCAAAGCTAATCAGAATGCCAACTAATTGTCAAATTCTAGGGAACTTCAAGTTTTTATACGGTCAAATGAAGAGTAAAGAAGAGAGAATTAAGCATATATTGGGTGAGATTCAGTATCTTTGGGATCATACATTAAATTTTCCTCTACTTTCGAAATCTCAAATCAGAAAAAAGCTCGGGAATCTCATCCAATTAGAGATAAAAAACGGAAAGAGACAATCCGAAAAATTCGTATCAGTCATTCTTCCGCAAGTATTTGATGTAACAAATGTCACAGGTTTTTGGAAGTGCAAGGAAGACAAGGTTTTTTACGAAACACAAATTCAAAGCCGAGGAAAAGTAGGATATTCTACGTTAAGAGAGGCTCCTTCAACCTCCATTCATCCAAGTAAAAAATATTCAATTCAAAACCCGATTTCCCATAATTCTTCTCAGGTTGAAGATAATTCAAGCTTTTCAAACGACGAAGTTTCACCTTTTTCACCATCATCATCATCATATTCTTCTTCTTTTTCTTCCTTTTCTTCATCGTCTAAACTACAAGAGCCTAAGTTTAAAAGAGGTTCAACAAAAACAGCAAGCGTTTTATTTTATAAGAATAGTGTTTCAACAAACAAAGCGCATCAAATTCTCACAACAATTAGAAACGAAGGCTTAGATATTTCAGTTCCAACGCAATCTTCTATATGGAAAAAAGTGATCAAAGATGGAAGAGCAATGAAATCGAAGATTTTGAATTTTTTGATGAACACTAGCGATTCTTTTTGTTTACAGTTTGACGGAAAGAAGTTAAAAGGAGTAGAACACCAAGTTGTTCTTCTAAAAAATCAGAATTACGAGATGAAACTTGGAATCTTGAAATGTGAATCTGGATCTGCTAGGGCTATTTTTAAAGAAATGGAAAAGCTGATTGATAATTACAATGTTTGGAAAAATATATCTATGATCATTTGCGATACGACAGCAACCAACACTGGTCGTCATGGTGGAGTAATAAAAATGCTGAAAGATAGAGTTTCTGAACTTGGTTATCCTGAACCACAATACATCGGCTGCCAACATCACGTATTGGATTTGATATTAAAACACGTCCTAAATTATTATTTTCAGGATAAATCAACAAAACCACAACTAAATTATTTTTTTGTTGATGCTATTATGAATAATTATGCTAACCTGCAAAGAGACTATAATTTCTCAGCTTTAGATGAAACGCCACAATATCAAAATCCTGGTTGGCGTGATGACTTTAAATTTTTGTACGAGTTGTGTATGGCTTTTAATCATTTCAAACATACATCTAAGCTGCCATGTATTAAGTGGAGAAAATTGCCAAGTCTTCATCAAGCAAGATGGAACTCTAGAGGAATTTATGCCTTGATGGCCTTTTTTCTTTTACCTAAATATCGTGATTTGCTTTACATACCATGTGATTTCATATCAACTTACTGGGCGCAAGCGTGGTTCCACTCTCAACACTATGATGACGAGGTATATCAAAAACTGTTAACTGGAGTCGAAACAGTGAGGTGTAACAAAGCATTGAACTGTCTTAATACACACTAGAAGAACGAAGAATCAAAATTAGACATTTCCAGGAGTAACCAAAACGCCGAAAGAGCGGTAAAATTAATGGAAGAGCTGTATAAAAATTCAAAAAAAATTGATTACCTGAACATGAAGTTTATTGGAAAAAATAACTTTTAACTGTTTTCATATTTTTTAACAATAAATTTTTATTTATTCTTTCAGGGAAAATTTTTTCCTAATAATAAAAGTTTGCACTTTTTGATGATCAAATTTATAAGTACTTTTTCATACTTTCACTGACATGAGAGCGCGAGGTTTTGTTTTTATTTACAAAAAAGCTTAATAAAATCTTTATTTATGCCTAAAAACTCATCTTTTTGGCATGGTGTCAGAAATTTTTTTTTTAAGGAATTACCCTAATGCACATATATATATATATATTATTTAATATATGAGTGTATATTTTTTTTCCAGCTAAAAAAAAAATTAATTATAAATTGTTATTTTTTAAACGCTATACTTTGTGTTACATATAGTTTCCATCCATTTCATTACTTCTTTGTGAAAATTATGATCGATATGGGTTTTCACAATTTTTAGATTTTTATTGTTTTCTTTAAAACAAATTTTTTTTAAACGAAAATATTCCGTAAAACATAATTGGATTCTGGTGTCCCAAATAAAAATAGGGAAATAATTGAAATTAATAAAAGAAACATGATTTTATACAAAAATAGGCTTTTATAATTAGAATGATCATGTAAATTAAGATAATTTCCATTTTCAAGATTAAGAAAAAAAAACTATGATCAGTTATTTTTTTCTAGCTATTTTCCGAAGAAGCTCAAATAAACGTCATAACAAGCTAAGCTTTTTAAAAAAAATTCGAACGCTTTTTTAATAAAATTCAAATTGTGGGGTCCCATTATGTTTGAAAAGGTTAAATAGAAAATAAATGAAGTTATACTTTTGCAGATACTTCATTTTCCAAATTAAGAGATTTAAAATCAACGCCATTGCCAAAATCAAGATCTTCTAAAATAGAAATATTTCAAAAATCAGATTGAAATAAGTTGACATAAAAAACAGACATACTTGCTAATCCATCAATAATCTCTTTAGATGAAGGAGTATAATTAGAATTGGGGCTATCTATACTTGTGTTCAGAGTTACTTTTTTCTTTTTTTTTGTAAATTCTATTGACTAAAAGTCAATTATAATAGAAAAGATAAAAATTTAAGTTGATAAAAAATATTACATCATTGATATTGTCCATCTTTTTTAATTAAATTGAAAAAATTAAAAAATAATAATTGTCATAAGTTTATATTTTTATCTTTATATTTCAATAGTTTATCAATATCTTGAATTAAATAATTTTAATATCTTGAAAAATGCAAGCAAATTTTCAATTTTTATTGTACCTTTTAATTTAGTGTCTCAACGTTGATAGAAGGGTTATTTTTATTTTTTTTTATTTTTTCCATTTTTTGTTGAAGAATATTCCTTTTTAATAAAAAATTTCTTATCTCTAATGAATTTTTAAATACTACATATAATTTGTTTTATTTTTGCCTATAATTTTACAGGTTACTTCCAGTAGATAAACCCGTTAGCCCTCTATTCTTGTCAGGGCAGTATCAGGGGGGGGGGGGGGGGGGGAGGGGGGCAGTGGGGGGGGGGGGGGGCAATTGCTCCGGGGCGCCACAACGAGTAGGCGCCATTTTATTGTCCAGTCAACAACCTTAGGCGGTGGGGCTTGGGGATGTAAAAACTTCCCCTTCGAAGATTTCCACCAAGACAACTGAGGAAACTTCAAGAAAATTTTTGATTTGATTCCACTCGTGATCTTGCGCATCAAGACGAACATTATATTGTGCTTAGATATGTTCAAGAAAATGCAGAGTCAGAAACGGGAAAGATGAGTGTCAAAATAAAAGAGACTTTCTCAGTTTGTGCAATTTCCTGGAAAAGATGCAGCTTCGATTAAACAAGGAATCCGCAAATTTCTTGAAACCTTAGGAATTGAATTTAAAAATTGTCGAGACCCTTGTTTCGACAATGCCACTGTAATGGCCGGTGCTGTCAATGGAGTTCAGGCTCTTGGCGGGAGTTCACGCTGTTTCTCAAAGTGTAACTGCAGTTATATTCTTTGAAACACTGGACTCCGTGTTCACTTTCTTCAGCCGAAGCACGGAAAGATGGTACGTAATGAAAAAAGCCACCGAATTAACAGCCAAAACGGCAAGCACAACCTGATGGAGTGCTAGAGGCGAAAAAGTGTTGTGTTTTCATAGGTCCATTGATGAGCTTCTTTCAGCTATTGAAAAAATTCACCAGGATACCAAATCGACTCCTGACACAAAGTCTGAATGCGTGAAACTTTTGAACTTAATCTTCCAGTTCAAGTTTATGTATCTTCTGGAATTCTAAGCTACTGTTCTGCTAAAAATCGATCGTGTCCAAAAGCGGCTTCAAAGCCCGAAGCTCACCTTTGTAGAATCACATGATGACTTGTTTTGCCTCGCGAACTTTCTCGCCGCCAAGAGAGATAAAATAGTGCAGGAGGCTGTCACAAAAAGTAAAGAGCGTTGAAAGGTCTGGGGGATCGAGATTAATGAACAGCGAATTTGGAGAAAGAAAAGAATGCCTGGAGAACAAACAAGAGACGAACCCCTTTCCCCAGAAAGTAAAATGAAAAGTAACATGTATGCTGCTGTTGACCGTTAAGAGTTTTGGAGACTTGTTCGGGCTCATCATCGTACTAAGCATTGATCAAGAAGGTCAGCAAAAACTCAGCCACCAGTTTGCTGGAAAATATGCCCCTGACGTCAACGCAGAAGAGCCTAAGATAGAAATTGAGGACATTCAAAAGTTTTTGAAACCTCGGAAGGAAAACCGGCAAACGCTATCGAGTTACTTGGTTTCCTGTCCTCGCACGTGGATTCTGTCCGAATCTATAAGTGGCTCTGAGGATCATGCTGATAATTGCAACTTCTATTGCATCCTGTGAAATGTCATTCAGCAAGCTAAAACTTATTAGGTCCTACCTAAGGAGCACTATGGGACAAGCCCGCCTCCAAATTCTGGCTCTTATGAGCATTGAGAAAGAAGTTCACGATTGTGTTGATTTTGACGAAGTCGTCGATCATTTTTCTTAATAAAAATGTAAGCATTTTTTTTTAATTCACTTTTTAAGCCAGAATGGGGTGAGGATGAGTGAGAAAATAAAGAGCAAGGGGTGAGGGGCTCCATTCAGTACCTTTGATTTGGGGAGCCACGATCCCTTGATACGGGCCTGATTCATGTCATTGACACTATTTTTCTTATCCCTGCAAATGCTCATATTTTAGTAAAGTTTACAAAAGTTGTAAAAATAAAATTTATTTAATTCATTAGAAAAGAACCTTCAAAAATTTTTTGTTTAGATAGATAATAATGTTATATTCAGTGACGTACATCGTTACAATTGAAGTTTTCTCATTAATTCAGAATCATTGGTTGAGCGAAAGGCTTTTTCACCCCTCCTTGAATTCACTTTGGAGAGGAGGAGGGAGGTTTCAATCTTCAATCAACTTCAATCAAACCTCAAATGGTCGTCCCACTTCAAAAACCTATACCACAAACTAACAGCTCTTTTCTCTCTTAATAAAATTATATCTTATAAATGGGGTCTAAGTATTTAACACTCTTCTTTTATATATAAATCAATAATCCTAGATACGCTTAAGTATGACATTCTTTCATGTGGGCTATCCTTAAACTACCCCTAATCACTCACTTATCTAACTAAAATCAACCTCCTTTCCCACATC
Organism: Nectonema munidae; assembly: GCA_030549495.1. NCBI lineage: Eukaryota > Metazoa > Nematomorpha > Nectonematoida > Nectonematidae > Nectonema > Nectonema munidae. The sequence continues at coordinate 212,105 of JAUIRK010000897.1, forward strand.
ACAATGACCAGAGCCTACAAAACCTCCCCTACTATAATCTTAGAATTCTTCTCGAACTGTTTTCCTTTAACACTTTATCTCAAACAAACTGTTACCTAAAAATATATCATGACACGTATCGAACCAAATTCCTATCCTAAGTACTTCTATTTCCATAACACTTAAATTACTCCCTCTCAAATTTACTACAAATCCTTAGTCCAACAATTTTCGTCTCCACTCAACAACATTCTCATCCAACCCAAAATCAATCCCCTACCTTTATTTCACCCTTTCTCACCATTACCTTTCTCTCTTCACAACTGTTTCATCAAATCCATCTCTAAACATCTAATCACGACCCGCTCCAACTTTAGTTCAAATTCAATAAGAATATTCTTGGATAGCTCAAAAACTGTAAACATATCTTTCTATGCTTTTTCACTCTTTAAAAGCACTTCTCCTTTCCCTTTTTACCCAAAAACATTTGCTAATGATCCATCTCTTCTAACATACAGTGGTGAATGCTATACCCTCCTAGATGCTTGCGATTACATTAGTCAAAATGAGTCCTCCTTTAGACATTACAACAAACTACACTTTTTTACAGACTCACAAAACATCATCTAAGACTTAAGCCTCAAACACAACATCCCATTATTGACATATACCCTTGTTTCTAAACTTGTCTATTTATCAAATTACTTTGAAATAAACCTTTACTGGTGCCAGCTCACTCAAACATTCTAGAAAGCACTTATCTAAATAAGCTAGCTAAAAAAGTACATTTGTTCAAAAATGAAATTCTTCCGACAACGACCGCCTATCAGATGGCTATACGGACACTTTCCCTGCAACTCCTATTTCTACCGCATCAAAAGATCACCAAGCAATCTTTGTAGATTCAATTGCAATCAACACGAAACACCTCATCATCTTCTACTTTCAGGCTCTCACTACAACCACACAAGAACTTCATTTTTTCATTATCCGTCAAAACACTCAATCGCCCACCATCTAATTTCTACGAACTACTTTCATATTTGAACCTCTTCAATGCCCTAAACTCTCTCATTATCTTCATAGAGTCAAACTTGCAATCTCCAAACCCAGAGACTTCTCGCACTAATAGCTTGGTAGGGAGATTTCTAAGCACTTTCCAGCTGGAGCTGATATGCTTGCAAGTCTGCTTGAAGTTAGTTTTCAAAGTGAGAATTTTTTCCTTTGTTGGTCTTTCGGAAATAGAAAAGAAAAACTTGGGAGATTTTTATGACTGTAGAGCAGCGTTTCTCAAACTTTTTACCTTTGCGGAACCTTTGGAATATGATAAATCTTTCAAGGAACCCTACGCAAATATATTTTCGTAAATTTTTAACACAGTAAAAGAAATGTAATTAGATTAAAGACAAAAAGGATTCTTAATTAATCTAATAAAAAAGGCCTTAAAAGTTTGCTTAAATTTTGTCATTCTTAAAATATAAGACAATTAAAACGTAAACTATATAATTAATACTAGTTTGAGAAAACTTCTCTATCATATTTATTAGTAGTGCTGATTCTTATTACTTTAAAGTTTTCATTAGCCTAACATAGGTGGAGGCAATGCTGATAGATAATAATTCAATTAAAAAACTTTCATTTTATTAAATAAAAGATTAATTAAACATGGTTTTCAAATGATACTGACTAATAAAGTAAACAAATATTTAATTAAATAGAAAAGTAAACCAACTAACTAATTAAACTAGCTAAGAAACCAACAAAGTAATTTTATTTGTTCTAAATATATTGACTAATTAAATCCCCAATTAACCAACTATCAAACGAAACATGTAAATTATTCATATTATAAATTGTTTATAAATCTGATTTCATTAATAATAGTAACAATAGTAAATAATTTGTAATAGTTTAGAGACTCAAGTAACAGCGCTTTATAACAAAGTACAACAGCTTATCTCAGTTTATCTCGTAGAACCCCTACCGACACTCTGCGGAACCCTAGTGTTCCGCGGAACCCTGGTTGAGAAACGCTGCTGTAGACACTAGACTGTTTTGTAGAATGTATGGATTAGTGGTAGTGATGGGTTATTGTGATTATATATTTGGGGGAGGATTAAATGTTTGCTTTGGAGAGAATATTGTTTCGATTGTGGTTATAAGAAGAGAGAGAAGAGTATTGTGTGTTGTAGCTGATCATTTAGAGAGGATGGAATATCTTTAAAAAAAGAACAGTTTTTTTAAGGAGTTCGTGTAGGTGAGAATGAAATATTGGACAATAAAGGAGAATGTGGATATGTTTCAATATAAGGACAGCTAAAACGACAGATAGGATTTGAGTGAAGTTTGAATTTGAAAAAGTCTACCTTACAACGGCAATAGGATGAGAGCACGCGAAAGATGTTTCGAGTGAGTGGATGAAAGTGTTTGTTTGAAATGAGTTCTGATAATAGCGTAGATGTTGTAAGTGATGTGATGGTTAAGTCAATAAATTGTTTCCACTGTATTAGTGAAGAGTTTGTCATAGTGTTTGTAAATGTGGAGATTGTTAGAGAAAATAGGAGTAGGAACTGTGAGTAAGAGATTCTTGTAATCGACAAGATAGTTTTCGAAACAGCTGGAATGAGCTGGGCACCAGACGATTTTTAATTTGAAGTGAATAGATAGGTGAATAAGTTTGTTTGCTAAACTAAATTTGAATATGAGATTTTGTTTTTAAGTTTTAGGTCATTTATTAAATTTTGCAAGTCCTTGAAAAAGGTGATATATTTGAAGGAGGTAAAAAAGAAGTTAAGTTGTTAAGGAGAATGTTGTAGGATAGTAATAAGTGAATTTCTGTTTCGTGTGCAGTGATTTCTGGATCTAGATTTATGTGTTGGATGAGGGAAGGGTTTTTTGTGTTTTGTAGGAAGAATGCGCATGCTGCTGAAGGGCGATGTTGTGATTTTGAACCGTCAGTAAAATTGAAAGGGAGCTGATAGTCTTTGTTGTACGTTGGTAAGCTATAGGGTTTAGGGCAAGATATCTATGATGACAGATGTTAATGGTGTAAGGAGGAGACGAAGACGGGTGGATGAGCTCGATTGGGTGATTCAATGGTAGCACTTGATAAGATTTTTTGTTAAGTGCCAACTGAATTAATAAGGAATTAGAATACTGCAGTGATTGGGATGTTTGGGTTGTGTATAGGCTGGTGTAAGGATGTGGTAAGGGTGTAGAGCAGAAAGTGATTAAGTATTATTTAAGGAGCGTTTTCTTTAGATTGAGATGGATAGGAAACGTATTAGTGAATATTCAAGTTTTGTAGTTGGTGTAGTGTGACAGGCACTGGTAGAAAGAAGACACAGGCGATGAATTTTGTTAAGATGAGTAAGGGATGACTGATGTTTCAATTCTGAGCACAATGAAAGCATTCCATATTGGAGGAGAGGGAAAATGAGAATTTTATAAATGAACTTTATGATTTTTGGAGTAAGTCCCCATTTGTAAGATATTCCGTTTTTAAGATAGAAAAGCTTTTGAAATTAGTGGAGAATTTTAAGTTTGGTTGGAAAGTGAGCTCAAGATATTATACTTGGTTCTGTGGATCTAATGTGTTTGTTGTGTTGAGTTGCAAGTGTAATGATTTAATTCCTTTGCGTGTGAAATGAATCAAGTAGAATTTATTAGAGTTAAAGGAAATTTTGTATTGTTGTGTTTTGATTTAGAATTGTTTTAGTATGGAAAAGGATTGTTGGAGGTTTTCGGTTTGCTCAGAACTTGAAAATGAGAAAAGAATGTCATCGGAATAACCATGAGAAAAGTTAGAGTTGTTGTTGATAAAGTCAAGAGATGGTTGATGAGTATTAACCAAAGTAAGTCAGATAAGCTGCAACCTTTAGGAGTAGAGAGAACCAACTAAAGACTAATCCTAATTAAAGACATCAGCCAATTAAAGATAGTGCTCCTGAACCAATTAAAAATACTGTTGAGGCAGAAAGAGGCTTTTATAAAGTGTGAGCATTGTTTTTATGAGCAAAAATCATTTGGCCTATTTAAGTGTACCACAGATATAGGCTAGCTTGTGAGAAATATTTGAGATATGATCGGAATAAGTGAGATTATAATTAATCATTAAACTCAATAAATTAAATTTTAAAGTTTTTAAAAATCAATTTGAGTTAAAGAATCATCAAACACACATACGAAAAGGGCATATAGTTAGATTTTTTAGAGTTTATAAACAATCCATTAATAAGAAACCAATTTTTGATCAGCTTAATACTTTCTAAAAGCGATTAATTCAAGGTACCTTTAGAAAATAATACTGTATGTCATCAGCATACATTAACCCTATTAGTGCTGGGGGGGGGCGTAAAATTAAATACCCCCCCCCCCCCCCTCACTAAAAAATTAATTGTAGAAAATTGGCTGAATCATATCCTTTCACATTTTGTGACTTTTCCTAAAATCGCTAGCTGCATCCTTTGAAACCATTTTCATGGTAGTTTAATGACCTCTTCATGTCCAAAACTGTCAATCAAAATCAAAAATTAAAATTTTTCAGCAAAATTTTGACATTATCTGTACTTAACCTTATAACTTAGGATCTATATTATATAATACCGTGAAAATTTATAATTATATACAGTTTGGAACGCATAACACTTTATATATTTAATTTTTTCAATAATCATGGCTACTTTTTAGAAAATGTCAATCAAAATTTTGATTGATCAAAAATATATCTAATAAAATATACCTTCAAATTTTACATAAAATATATGTTTTTATACTAAATCGGTCATGCTGTTTTCATTTCTGGACTCATTTTTTACATTTAGGATTTGAAAATACCTATAAGTATTAATCAAATTTGCGGTTTACTTCTAAAAATTGTCTCCAGAAACATTCATTCAAATTTTACAATGAAATATATGTGTTATACTAAATCGGCCATGCTGGTTTCATTTCTGGACTCATTTTTTACGTTTAGGATGTGAAAATACCTATAAGTGTCAATCAAATTTGCGGTTTACTTCTAAAAATTGTCTCCAAAAACATTCATTCAAATTTTACAATGAAAAATGTTTTATACCAAATCAACCATGCTGTTTTCATTTCTGAACTCATTTTTCACATTTAGAGGTTTTAAAATATCAGTCAAAATTTGCGGTTTACTTCTAAAAGCTATCTCCAAAAATATTCTCTCAATTTTACATGAAATATTTGTTTTTATACCAAATCGATCATGCTGTTTTCATTTTTGAACTCATTTTTTACATTTAGGTTTTGAAAATACCTATAAGTATTAATCAAATTTGCGGTTTACTTCTGAAAATTGTCTCCAAAAATATTCTTTTGAAATATATGTTTTAATACCAAATCAATCATGCTGTTTTCATTTCTAAACTCATTTTTTACATTTAGGATGTGAAAATACCTATAAGTGTTAATCAAATTTGCGGTTTACTTTTAAAAATTGTCTCCAAAAACATTCATTCAAATTTTACAATTAAATATATGTTTTTATACCAAATCAACCATGCTAGTTTCATTTATGGATTCAATTTTTGCAGTTTGAATGTGAAAATACATATAAGTATCAATTAAATTTGCATTTAGTTCTAAAATTTGTTTTTATAGCAAATAGATCATGATGATTTCATTTCTGAACACAGTTTTTGCATCTAGAGATTTTACTGTAGTGTCAATCAAATTTGCGGTTTATGTCTGAAAACTATATCCCAAAATATTCTCTCTAATTTTACATGAAATATATGTTTTTATACCAATTCGACCATGATAATTTTTATTTCTGAAATCATTTTTTGCCTTTAGAGGTTTTAAATGTCTAAAAGTGTCAATCAAATTTTCGATTTACGTCTAATGTCTACAGAAATATTTTTGAAATTTAAATACAATATCTGTTTTTATGCCAAATGGAAGATGCTGGTTTCATTTTTGGACTCAGGTTTGGCATTTATGGATTTAAAATATCTGGAAGCTTGAATCAGATTTGCGGTTTACTTCTAGATACTGTCTTCAAAAATATTTTCAAAAAAATAAAATATCTGTTTTATACCAAATCGACTATGCCTATTTTATTTCTGTACTGAATTTTGGATAATACGGTTAAAAAATATCTCGAAGTGGCAATTGAATTAGTAATGTATGCCTGAAAATCAGTTCTGTAAAAAATTTTCAAAAAATGGCTGCATATTAGGTATATAGTAAAAATTAACTTTTTTTTGTATATTTTGGCTTATAATACTTTCTACAATCATCTTGAGTATGAAATATTTATTAAAAAAACAAACAAAACGTATTATAAAATCTTTTGAAAATTTGTATGAGAGAAGGAACCAAGTTGAGAACTAATTTAAAAAAGAACATGTAATCAAAACAAATAATTAAAAAAATATGTATCTTGACTAAATGAAGATCATAGTCGGTGAATACCGTGACTGTCTACTAGTATCTAATAATTATAATCATAAGATTAATTAAAAAGGGCATTTTGTTAAAAGGTGTTTCAAGAATAAGCAAAAAAAGAAGGAAACAGAAAAAGCACTGGATGGAAAAGGTTTATTAATCCTACGCTGTGTGATTTAATCTTTGAATCTTACAAATTTGATAACATTGTAACAATTAAGTGCTCTAGTTGGGAGACAATTCTACTCAGTGTGAAGTTGCAGATTATCGACAAGCTTCTTGATTTTGTTTCACTTAAATCACAACGTAGGTATTATTTATGCATAGCCTCAGATTATGGCCCCTTAAATTTTGCTTTATGGCCCCTCAGGGAGGCATAGCTCACAGTTTGAGAACAAATAATGTAGATTAAGCCTTTTCTTGCTTGTTTCCGTAGAATTACGGTAAAGAATTTCTTTCCTTGCACAACTCTAATACACATAGAGACACACTAAAGCATAAATATATTTCTTTGGGAATGGTGAGTCATTATAGTGGATGATAGATAGTACACATGTTGTGCTTCAATGCTAATTCTATGACGTAGTGACTTATTTTCTCAGATTATTAAGAATATAAGAAATTAAGCATTTAAGAGCAGCATATCGAATATGTTATCTTTGTATCATTCAAAATGAGTGATGAAAGAAATTATACTAGTATATAAAGTAAAATAAACAGATGAGTGGGATAGTAACAGGGTTGTGGATTCAGAAAAATATTTCGCGACTCCACTTGTTATAATTTTTGGACTCCGACTCCACCTATTTTTAATTTTGCGACTTTGGCCAAAATTTATATTTATGCAACATTAACTTCTCTGTTTCAAATATTGTAAACCTCCAGAAAGTGTGATGACATGTACGATATTTCAAGATCGTTTGTGAATGTTAATTTTAGATGGCCATTGAAAGATTTCCTGAATTGTGTTGCAAGGAAAAAGTTTGATCTATTTGTAATTTCAACATAATTTATTGAAATGTTCTATTGATTTGTATTTGTAGTTTAGTGTCTTTCTTGCATTGTCTCCAAAAAGATTTTCAATTTATTGGCTATAACCTTTTTATCTAAGACAAAACAATACGATTCATAAACTGAATTTATCCTAAAAAAAATTTCAAAGGTAATTGGATTAAAATTTTTTCCTTAAAAACTTTCTACTTATAAATTGAATTTCTAGTTTATAAGCTAATTTTAACATAAAATAAAAAAGTTCATTCTTTAATTTTATTGATTTTCAGCCTTTTTCTATGGGTTGCAAAAATACAAGGCTTGGACTAAAATTTTTAATCTAACATATATGAATATAACTATTTATGAAATCGAAGACTCCGACTCCTTCTCAACAGGTGCGACTCCTCAACCCTTAATAGTACAATTATTTGTGTTTGGATTCTAGCTATCACGGTAGGTTTTTAGCCGGAACTTGAGAAACCTCATCTCGAATATGTTGTATGCATGTTTCATTTAAAATTAATACCGGGCGTTAATTACTAACAAATAATCCTTTAATATAATTTCGCAAAAACTATTGCATTGATCCATAAATCGTTATAACACTCTAAAATACATCTTAACAAAAAATATTTCCCAATCTCAAAGAGCGTAGCGGAGTCAGAAGACATGAGACTTTCCGCATCCACAAAAAAAATCCACAAAGAAATTTTTGATTACAAAAATCAAATTGATTCTTTAAAATACTTAAAAAAAATTTTCATTTTAAAAATCTGACTCCTAAATTGTATCAGATACCGACTTCGCCTCCTATCGCTTAAAAATCTCCGACTCCAGCAACTCCAAATCTGCAACCCTGATCTCAAGTTTGTACAAGTTTCAGTAAAAAGTGTAGCGAATAAAAATAGCCAGTAGAATAGTATTTATTCATTTAAAATTGAAAAGGCTGTACAGTATAGTTAGGCTGATTAATATGATTATCATCAAAGAGTTGATTATGAGTTAGAGCTGAACCAGGATTGTGATGTCGGAATTTTTGCGTTTGCGGATTTAAATGGTCTGAAAGTGTGACATATAAATGTTTCATAGATAATTCTGTTTCAATCTAAAGATATAGAAGTAAAATTGTGAAAATATTATAATTGTAGTCTTGAATACCAATTCTTTAATTAAGGAAGCAAGAGATGTAAGAGATTGATTCATAGCAGAAGACGAATTATTTAAATTGTAGTGGAATGAAGAGTCAATCAATAAGTTTATATTGTTTAGAGCCTTATCAAAAATACGGTTAAATTCTTAGTAAATAAAATTTAAAAAACACTTATACATGCTTAACAGAAGTTTTCTTTGACGTCGTAAAAAAATGTAAAGATTTTGGCAAATGAGAATGATTAGCAAAATATTTTTTAACTTCTTCTTCAGTAAAAAGATCTTCTTGCTTCAAGTAATTGAGCAGCCAAACAGTGTATTTTTTGAGGAGAGACTAATAAAAACAAGTCAAACATGTTTAGTGCAAAATAATTAATTTAAAAATGTTACTTACTTTTTTAGACAGAGACAATTTTTTAATTATTTTGAGTCTTTTAGAATAAGAATCCTCATTCTTTTTCACTTCCGAGAGCTTCTCTTTAAACTGAGATGCGTTATGAATTTCTCTTGAATTAGATAACTTCATACTCTAAAAATGATAAAAAAAAATATTATTAAGACATCATAAAAATACAAAAAAGTATAGATTAACAATAAAAAAGTCAGGAGATACTTTAACCAGCTTCTATTCACACAATAGTTTTTAATATGGGTTCTTCTTAGAATACAGTATATAATGGTTTATAGGGTCACTTTAAAATTTTCAAGAGTCTCATGTACCAGATGACTTCCTTCTTTGTGATGGTCATGTTGGTGATGCTCGTTACCTGATCTTCGCGACGCCCCTTTAACAAGAGATGATGACCCAGACTACCACAGCCTAAGTGGCAAACTCCCTTTCCATCACCTGTTAAGCATTTATGGCTTTGTAGAAAAAGGCAATTGCATGAAGTAAGTACCCCTATAATTTGTGATGTTCTCCTGTTGCAAGAAGGAAAAAATTGAGTGGGCAAAATTTTTCAAAGATTAGTCGATGTGCTAGTGTATTCTTGCAAAAATGGTTTAAAAATAAATAACTTATTGTATTCTGTTTCAGCCTGGTTCTATACAAATACCCGATGTTAAATAATGAAAAAAATTTAAAGCTAATCAAAAAAATAAAGCGCGCGTTCGTTTGCTGATGAAGGTTTAATGTTGGATCGCGACCACGCGGTATTGAAGCCAGTCATCAAACGAGTCTTAATCATGTAAAGATCAAATATTTATATTAAAGATTAAGGTACAATTGCGCCGCTTGTATAGAAGTATGAGAAAAGCAGGCTTGATGGGGTACCGAATCCAAGACCTTGAGTTATCAAATCCAGCATCTAATCAACTCTACACACTTTTCTTGTAATAATTTTAAATTAAATAATATTTTTAAAAAATTTACTCGTCTAAATTAAGGATAAAATGTAAATTTTCGGTTGTGGTAAAATGAGCTGAAGAAAATAAAGCTAAATTGCCACTCAATAAAAAAGATATTGACATCAAATTTGACATAGATATTAACCTCGAGTTTCTTATTCAAAAAAATATTATCTTAAGCTATAAAGTTATGTAAAAGACCTTATTTTGATGATGAGAATTCAAAATTTTTATAATTGTGAACCATTTTTGTTACCTAGACAAGGATAAAAATAAAAACAAATTATAAAAAAAAAATCTCTAAATTTCTTAATGTTTGAATATACTGAAATATATAAAAATTACTAAAAATAACAAATCGAGAAGATATTAGATATACATTCGAATAAATAATATTTTTATACACTTTAAAGACATTGGAGTAATAACTAAATATTTAGTTAAAATAATAACTAACTTCCAGAAAATTTTTTATTATTCACAAATAAAACAGACTGTTTTTATGCTAAAATAAGTTTTACATGTTTTTTCACATATTTCATAAATATATTCCTAATTTTATATCTACTCCTTCGGCACAAATAACATTTTGCTCATTTTTGAATTTTACAAAAATATATTTTGCTTAACTATACAAATTTGTTTTATAAAATAAGTATACTAAAAACTCAGTTTAAAGATAAGGAGTATTACAAAAATTAAAATAAATGCTAACAACTTTTATTTTCATGTATTATTATATGTTTTATTTATAATATTTTTTAGCAAAAAATATCAAACAATACTTGTTGACTCACCACTATTAAGTCTCTATCGACTCAATAATTTCTTTTACCTAACTCTTAATGGTTATTGTCTAGATCAGGGGTAGGCAACCTCCAGCACGCAGTCCAAATACGGCACGCCAAACATTTTCATCCGGCCCGCCGATCTGTCACTGGGAGACAGAACATGGCTCTTCAAAGTTCGCTTCGATGTCTGCTGTTGAACGAAAAGTTTCAATTGATAAACTAAAAAGCAACCTGGAGAAACAATTTTCTATTTTTCACAAGCAGAATGTTGAGGCGGAAAATGTAACACGCGCCAGGTACGAAGTCTCCAAAATCGTCGCTTACCGAATGAAGCCATTCACAGATGGAGAAATCATTAAAGAATGCTTTCTTGCTGTAGTGGATTCAATCTGTCCCGAACAGCGTTCTGACATTGAGAAAGTGAGTCTTTCTTCCCGTACTGTTTGCCACCTCATTGAAGATATGTCCGACAACGTAAACGACTCACTTAAAACACGTATCTCGAAATTTGAAGCATTTTCTCTTGCTTTGGATGAAAGCACAGACAGAAAGGACACAGCACAGTTGTCTATTTTTATTAAAGGTGTTACTCAAGATCTTCAAGTTTTTTTAGGAATTCCTCCAACTTATCCCACATCGCGACACTGTCACAGGACAAAATATTTTTTCAGCGTTGCTTCGATGTGTCGATGAGTACTCTTTGGATCTTTCCCGTCTTGTATGTTTGACAACTGACGCTGCTCCAGCAATGGTTGGAGAAAAAAAGGCGCAACTTCGCTGCTTATTCATCATTGTGAAACTGCTGGATACACTCAACCTATTCATAAAATCCAATGTATCATCCATCAAGAGACATTGTGCGCCAAGTCTGCCGATCTTGCTGTTGTAATGTCTATTGTGATTAAGGTTGTAAATTCCATTTTATCCCGAAGCCTTAACCATCGTCAATTCCAAGCCCTTTTGGACTGTGTAAAGGAGCAGTATAACGATCTTCTTTACTTCTGTGAGGTACGATGACTAAGTCGTGGGGCTATGCTGTCTCGGGTATGCTATCTACAGCAAGAAATTGCTACTTTTTTACATCAAAAAAATCTTCCATACGCTGAAAATTTCTCAGATCCAAAATGGCTATCTCGTTTGGCCTTTCTTACGGACATAACAACACATCTGAACTCACTAAACTTAAAGCTGCAAGGTAAAGGCATTTTTGTTATCGACATGTTTGCGCAGATTACTGCCTTTGAGGTTAAACTGCGCCTTTGGGAATCTCAATTGACTTCAGGACAATTTACACATTTTTCTCATCTTGTTGCATGTGGTTCGGCGAATATAGACCAGGACGCCTGCGTTAGTGTTATCAAAATACTGCGTGAAGAATTTGCTACCCGTTTTGCAGCACTAAGATTGTTAAGTACAGACTTCAAGCTTTTTACTTCTCCATTTGACTTCAATGTGGAAGACGCTCCTGCATCTCTGCAGATGGAGTTGGTGGAACTACAGTGCGATGAGAAATTGAGAGCAAAGTTCAGCTTGTCATCTCCTCTGTTTTTCTTTTAAAATTTTGTTTTTTCTACTAACAATTTCCCAAATTTAATTACGCATATTCAAAGAGTTGTGGCTATGTTCGGTAGCACTTACTGCTGTAAGCAGTTATTTTCGAAAATGAATTACAACAAGTCATACCTTCGCTCTCAACTCTCAGACCGCCACCTTAATGACGTTCTTAGGTTGTCTACCTCAAGCATTGGTCCAGACATCACAAAACTTCTTAATAGAAAACACTACCAACAGTCTCATTGATTTGAAGTTTTGAATAAATTACTTTGTACTATTTTGTTTTTACCAATTATTATCATTTAATGATAAAGCATGTAAAAATGTATTATAAATATTATAAAAATTAAAGTAAATCTGATATTTTGCTTCTTTGGCCCGTGAGCTCATTTCAAATGTCCCATCTGGCCCTCACCCTGAAAAGATTGCCTACCCCTGGTCTAGATATTCTAAATTAAAGTAATCATATAAACACTATAATTTCGAAGCTCAAATTTCATTGGAGTCAATACTGAGGCCCAATCGCTAAATCTACTTTTTGGAAGAAAAATATAAAATTAAATCTTTAATAATAATTTTCATATTTTTTAAAATTTTTATTATTTAGTTAAAGTTATATGGTTATTTGAATTGACATTAGTATCAAACATGATGCTGATAGTCATTAAAGATTTAAACTAGTTTTTCATTCGTGTTTTATTCTTTTTTGTTTCTTCTATATAGTTGACATAACTACCAATAATTGGAAGGCAGCCTTGATGTAAAATGTCAAGAAATTTTTAAAAATTGAGCATTTTTTTTTAAATTGAAACAAACAAAAAAATGAAAAAACATAAAACAACTTTGTAATGAATTAAAATCATTTTTGTGATATTAATAATTGAATGAATTGAAATCACATTAAGGAAACTTTAAACTCGCAGGCATAGTTTTAAAGCAGTGGTTCCCAATCTGTGGGCCATGGCTCCCTGGGGGCCATAAAGCAAAATTTAAGGGGCCATAATCTGAGGCTATGCATAAATAAAACCTACGCATGACCTACGCTGTGCTTTAAGTGAAACAAAACCAAAATTCAAAGATTATGGATTTTCTATGTTTCCTTCTTTTTTTTGCTTATTCATGAAACACCTTTTAGCAAAATGTTCTTTTTAATTATTGTTAGATACTAGTAGACAGTCACGGTATTCACCGGCTATGATTGTTGGGGGGCCATAGAGACAAGGATCATGTATGAAAAGTGGGTAACGATCAGAAAAATTTCGGAACTACTGTTTTAAAGTGATGGAAAATTTCATAAGTGAATCTAAAATTTCTTCAACACTAAAAAGATCATCAGAATCAATGTTATAGTTAATAAGTTAACATTAGCAAAAACTGGAAATTGCTAAAATATGGGCAGACTTAATCAAACACCCATAAACACAAATTTCAATCAGATTTATTCAAATTCAATCTTTTAATTCAAACAGATAGGGTGTGTTTAGAGTTACCTTATAACTATCAGTATTATTGAATTTTTCATGATAAGATTTTCACATAAAGGATCCCATTTAACTACAAATCGTGTTCTGAAATTAATGTAAACAAAAATCCTCAATAAAACATTATTTATGTTAAACCTTTGAATCTCGATCACCGAACATTCGAATCTACAAACTAAGTGATCTTCATTCATCAAAGTCGTATTAACTTCCCTAACTGACTTTCTATTCTGATTTATTCTCTAATTTTGAACATGAAAAAAACTTTTTAAATAATAAAATTATGAGAGTGTGATAACTTTTATAGTGATAAATTATAAAAACAATTTTCTGTTTAGTATGACTTTATTTTAACTAAAAAAAATTTAAGTGAAAAAAAGTTTAATTACGGCCACCGATAACCCTATTAGTGCTGGGGGCGTAAAACTCCCCCCCCCCCTTTTACTAAAAAATTAATTGTAGAAAATTGGCTGAATCATATCCTTTAAAATTTTGTGACTTTTCCTAAAATCGCTAGCTGCATCTTTTGAAACCATTTTCATGGTAGTTAAATGAAACTTTCATGTCTAAAACTGTCAATCAAAATCAAAAATTAAAATTTTTCAGCAAAATTTTGACATTATCTGTACTTAACCTTATAACTTAGGATCTATATTATATAATACCTTGAAAATTTATAATTATATACAATTTGGAACGCATAACACTTTATATATTTAATTTTTTCAATAATCATGGCTACTTTTTAGAAAATGTCAATCAAAATTTTGATTGATCAAAAATATATCTAATAAAATATACATTCAAATTTTACATAAAATATATGTTTTTATACTAAATCGGTCATGCTGTTTTCATTTCTGGACTCATTTTTTACATTTAGGATTTGAAAATACCTATAAGTGTTCATCAAATTTGCGGTTTACTTCTGAAAAATTGTCTCCAACAACATTCCTTCAAATTTTACATAAAATATATGTGTTATACTAAATCGGCCATGCTGGTTTCATTTCTTGACTCAATTTTTACCTTTAGGATGTGAAAATACCTATAAGTGTTCATCAAATTTGCGGTTTACTTCTAAAAATTATTTCCAAAAACATTCATTCAAATTTTACAATGAAATATAAGTGTTATAGTAAATCGGCAATGCTGGTTTCATTTCTGAACTCATTTTTTACGTTTAGGATGTGAAAATACCTATAAGTGTTAATCAAATTTGCGGTTTACTTCTAAAAATTGTCTTAAAAAACATTCATTGAAATTTTACAATGAAATATATGTTTTTAAATCAAATCAACCATGCTGTTTTCATTTCTGAACTCATTTTTCACATTTAGAGGTTTTAAAATATCAGTCAAAATTTGCGGTTTACTTCTAAAAGCTATCTCCAAAAATATTCTCTCAATTTTACATGAAATATTTGTTTTTATACCAAATCGATCATGCTGTTTTCATTTTTGAACTCATTTTTTACATTTAGGTTTTGAAAATACCTATAAGTATTAATCAAATTTGCGGTTTACTTCTGAAAATTGTCTCCAAAAATATTCTTTTGAAATATATGTTTTAATACCAAATCAATCATGCTGTTTTCATTTCTGAACTCATTTTTTACATTTAGGATGTGAAAATACCTATAAGTGTTAATCAAATTTGCGGTTTACTTTTAAAAATTGTCTCCAAAAACATTCATTCAAATTTTACAATTAAATATATGTTTTTATACCAAATCAACCATGCTAGTTTCATTTATGGATTCAATTTTTGCAGTTTGAATGTGAAAATACATATAAGTATCAATTAAATTTGCATTTAGTTCTAAAATTTGTTTTTATAGCAAATAGATCATGATGATTTCATTTCTGAACACAGTTTTTGCATCTAGAGATTTTACTGTAGTGTCAATCAAATTTGCGGTTTATGTCTGAAAACTATATCCCAAAATATTCTCTCTAATTTTACATGAAATATATGTTTTTATACCAATTCGACCATGATAATTTTTATTTCTGAAATCATTTAGAGGTTTTAAATGTCTGAAAGTGTCAATCAAATGTTCGATTTACGTCTAATATCTACAGAAATATTTTTGAAATTTAAATAAAATATCTGTTTTTATGCCAAATGGAAGATGTTGGTTTCATTTTTGGACTCATGTTTGGCATTTATGTTTTTAAAAAATCTGAAAGCTACAATCAGATTTGCGGTTTACTTTTAGATACTGTCTTCAAAAATATTTTCAAAAAAATAAAATATCTGTTTTATACCAAATCGACTATGCTTATTTTATTTCTGTACTGGATTTTGGATAATACGGTTAAAAAATATCTCGAAGTGGCAATTGAATTAGTAATGTATGCCTGAAAATCAGTTCTGTAAAAAATTTTCAAAAAATGGCTACATATTAAGTATATAGTAAAAATATACTTTTTTTTTTGTATATTTTGGCTTATAATACTTTCTAGAATCATCTTGAGTATGAAATATTTATTTAAAAAAACAAAATGTATTATAAAATCTTTTGAAAATTTGTATGAGAAAATTTGAAGGGATATGATTCAGCCAATTTTCTACAATTAATTTTTAGTGAAGGGGAGAGGAATTGAATTTCATCTGAATTGAATTTCAGATGAACTTTCTTTGTCCTCAACATTTTCAGTAGTTTCTAATATTTGTTTTTTGAAAAAACTTCTATCCATTTTTAAAATCTAAAGTAAAAATTTTGAACTCGATAAAAATAATGAAAAGTAAAAATTTGAAATTCGATGTTTTTATGCTAATACCGAAAATGTTGAATATCAAGCAAACAAAAGAACAAACTGGTAACAAAACAGTGTTAATGAAAAGAAAAAATAAGTAGATAT
This sequence comes from Nectonema munidae, assembly GCA_030549495.1. Lineage (NCBI taxonomy): Eukaryota > Metazoa > Nematomorpha > Nectonematoida > Nectonematidae > Nectonema > Nectonema munidae. The sequence continues at coordinate 228,680 of JAUIRK010000897.1, forward strand.
GGTACTGGGATGGGAAAGGAATAAAAATATAAAATTGTATTACATCACCTGTCATATTACTTCCGTTGTATATATCAATATCACTATACTATTTTTTATGATTTTTAAAAAAAAATTTTTGCCTCCCTCTGAAATATTTTCTACGGACGTCCATGAATATGGGTGGTGTTGATCTACTTGATAGATTACTTGCTTCTTACAGACCAAAAATTAGGTCAAAAATGGTGGTGAAACTTATTTTCTAATGGTCTAAATATGATTGTTGTTGCAGCTTGGCGGCTTCATTGTCACGTTTGTGTAAAAGACGCTAAATCGTAAAATTATCTTTAGCTGCAATACAAGTTGATATAAATAAATATAGAATTCGCAAAGGAGGACCAAGCGCACCTGTTTTGAATGATATAATGAAATTATGGACTGAATCACTTTCTCACACCTGCAACTCAAGGAAGATGCAACTTGTGCAAAAAAAAATACGACCAAGCAATGTGAAAGTTGTAATAAACGTTTTCATGAAAAATGTTTTTCATTTTTTCAAAAAATTTAAGTTTTTTATCGAATAATTTTTTGTGTTTATTGTTATTCGAACTGCCAACGTTCCATTTTTGGAACATGTAATTTTTTTATGATTCTTTGAGAAAATTAGCTAAAAACTTTTAAATTTTATATTAACTACTTATGATAACTAAAATACTTTAGTTTTTTAGAAAAAATTTACAAAATTCAATAGAGCGGCGGTTAAAAGATAATATAGTGGGGATAAATCTGTGGGTTGTCCGCATTCACTTTTATGCAAGTTTTATGAGTGATAATTGCCTTTTTGGAAATAGCTTATTTTTTATTCCTATGTGTTGCGTATATTGGAGAGAGATTTGCATTGAGTAAATGGCGTGTGATGAAGTAAAATCGTAATTGAAATAGAAAGATAGAGCCGGTTTGATCAGCGTCATTGATGCGTGTACAAGAGAAGAAGGAGAAAAAATCAAATAATAAGAATGTCATATTTTTGAAATATCCTTTTTAAAATATTATTCAATAATTCATTTTTTTGTTGTTTTCTTTCGCACATTTTAAATGGCAACGTTAACATCTCAGCAAGTTTCATCTCATTTTAAATCTGACTTATATAAAATAAAAAGTGTAAATGGATTGAAATCGGAGATCTGGAAGACGTTTGGTATCGTGGTAAATGAAAAAACACTGATTAGGATTTTGCCGCTTGTAAAGTATGCTCTCAAGCTTTCGCTTATTGTGGAAGAAAAACAGGTACTTCTATTCTTAGGAGACACAAGTGCAAAATATATCCTATTCAAACTTTACTGACTGATGCCATCAAGCCAGTTTTGAATAATGCTAAAGTTATTTTGAAAGCTAAAAAAGAAAACATTTAACTGGCGTGCGTCCGTTTTATAGCTAAAGATCTTAGACCATTTGAAACGATCGGTTGTGATGGATTCATTGACTTAGTTCAAGAGGTAAACTCTAACGCTTTCTTAAATTTGTAAAATTATTTTATATGAGAAAATAAACTATACAAATTTGAAAAATCAAAAGACTTTTGTGATACTATATTCAAAATTTGAAATATTCCAATTGTTGATGGAACAATTTGTTTATTCAGATAACAAAACGTGCTAAGAAAATTTTTTCATACAAAACTCTATAATCATTTTTTTCCAAGCAGGTTGGTGCAAATTGATAAATGCGGGACGGGTGCGGTTTCAAATTGAAAAAATGCGAGGCGGGTGCAAATTGAATAATTGCAGTGCGGGGCGGGTGCGGACAACTTTTAACAACCCACCCAGGGCTCTAGTGTGCACACATTGTCACAACATGCAGCTTGCAGCTTACGCATTATTTTATAGCTTTTAAATTTGATTGATTACTTATGTTATGAATCACGTGTCGATCGATATTCAAAAAACCTCTCAAAACTAGTCTTGTCAGCTCACTTATGGGAGATGTCAAAAGAAAGCCATGATGCCCGCTCCATCGCCGAGAGACTTAGTTTCCAAAGTCGTCGTTGTGGTCGAACACAGATCCTCAACATTATCAAGCGCAACGCTAAGTGGTTAGAAGAATTTGAAAGTAACATGATCCTCGATCGGAAAAGGAAAATAAGAAAGACCGCCAACGATGAACTAAACATCGTACTCTACAAGTGGTTTAAGGACACAATAGCACGTGTGCTGCCAGTTAGTGGAGCGCTTTTGCAAGAGAGGCTCAAGCACTCGCAGCTGAACTTGACCTGAAGAACTTCAAAGCTTCCAACCGTTAGAGGCATTTCGGCGACGGCACGTGTTTGTCAAGATGAATGGAGAGAGTGGTGAAGTGGACAATGCTGTTACCACTGAGTGGATATCAAAATTACCAGAATTTTGCGCAAGCTACGAACTCTGCAATATTTACAACACGGATGAGATGGGTCTCTTCTTTAAAGCGTCAGTTGACTCACGCTTCATCTGAAAGATCCGATTGCTCGGGAGGAAAAAGGTCAAAATAGCGCATCACTGTCATGTTATGCGCAAATGCCGCTGGAGACAAAAACAGTTAATGGTTATTGGCAAGTCAATCAGGCCGCGTTGCTTTGGACGAATCAATAGACAAAAACAGTTAATGGTTATTGGCAAGTCAATCAGGCCGCGTTGCTTTGGACGAATCAATAGGAATGACCTCTCAGTGGACTATCACGCCAACAAGCGGGCATGGATGACAAGTAATCTCTTCGAAGTATACATGCGTAAGCTGGATGCTAAGATGGGTCGACAAAAAAGAAACATTCTCATGATCCTGGACAATGCTCCGTGCCATCCTCAACTTTATCTGAAGAACATTAAGCTACTCTTTCTGCCTCCCAACACCACTTCCGTCACTCAGCCCCATAGACCAGAGCATCATTCAAGCGACCAAACTGAAGTTTAGGAAACGTCAGCTGAAGCATATTATTAGCCAGATGGAGCAAGATCCTGCCATGACCCCACCAGATCTCATGAAGAAGTCCGACGTCTTGCAAGCCATTTACAGGATTAGTAGATCATGGTCAGAAGTAGATTCTAACACTAACCAGAAATGTGGCATCGGACCTAAGGACTCTAAGACAGAACATGCTAAAGAAAATGCTGATGAGCTCGAAACTGTCTGCAGAGAGCGTCTTCAAGTGTCATTTCAAGAACTTGTTGAGGTTGATGCGTGTCTGGCCACGACGAACACTGAGCCAATTTTGACCTTGGAGGACTATCGTCAACGAATCGTTAGCCAAGATATAGTCAAAGACAGCGACGATGAAGTTGAGGAGTCTCACCCACCTGCGAAATCATCTATCTGTAATTTTTCAGAGGCCAGCAAATGCATAACAGATCTTCGCACTTTTGCTATTAGCAAAGGGTATGGAGATATCTTGCGCAGATGTGAAGACTTGGAGGATGCCATCCTGAATGAGCAGCAGAATCAGAGTCAGAGGAGCAAGCAAAGCAGAAGACAATATTAGATTTTTTCAAGAAGACATGAAATTCAAATCAAATTGTTTTTATAAATTTTGTTAAAAATAAAATTGTAATTAAATTCGAATAAATTGTTATTTGTAATAAATTGTTTAAATAATCAATCTCCACAATTTATGATTTTTTTCTGGCTATGGTTTGCTATAACAAACACTAACGTTTAAAAGTTAATTCAGTATGTACGGAAATTTAAATTGGTGGCCAAACGACGCATAGCGTCTACCTGTCTATAGCGGTCGCTTTTTTCTTTCCCTTGAGTGGTGACCATAGATAGATTCGACTCATGATCATCGTCATCATCTTCTTCCACCTCTTAATCATGATTATCATCATCATCAACCACATCATTATCATCATCATATTATCATCATCACCCCATCATCATCACAACATCATCATCATGACATCATCGTTATTAGGAATAAAAAGGCAAATTAACATCATACCATCTTGCAGCAAAAAGACACATCATATCAACGACATGTTTCTCTCATCATACTGCATACTACCTCTAGAGTTTCTAGGATAAAAAGCTTCTGATTTAATGATGTATAAATGACGAAGTTGACGTTTGAACAAACCAAGTGCATTATTATGTTGAGAAATAATAACCTCAAGTACTAACACGTGTTTACGCATATGTGTCATGTAGTATTCTAGTCTCATTATATTAAGAAGTTACCGTAACCCGTCTTATATACGATACTTGTCTTTGAATATTTAATCTTTATTACGAATATACAATGTAGTATATTATAATAAACTTCGTTTCAAGGTTAATTAATACAGCATTGTCTTAAAAAATTAGTGAAACGTGTTTAGTGACCGAGTATCATAACTATATTAAACTGGCATATACCTATACAGGTAGCTCAATGATACATATTATTTAATATAGATAACAGCATTAAACATTATATTTTGATTATTTTTTCGAAAATTTATATGTTACATTTATCATTTGCTTTTAAGTTATTGTATCGGTAAATGTAGAATGTATCAAATATCATAAAAATTGAAATAAAATACTTTACTATAAGGCTTTATGAAGACTTTTATATCATATTTTAAAAAAGTTAAAATAGAATCTATATTACAGATTTAAAATTACTTTAAATCAGTAATTAATATTTAAAAGTAAATTAAGCAAAATTAAAAAAATTAAATAAAATTTTTATAAAATTTTTTAAGGTGACACACATTTTTTGAAAATTGAGAGATTTTATTGAAAATATAAAATATTTGCAATAGAAAAAAGAGTATTTTCATTTAAAACGCCAAAATCTATATTTATTCCATTATCCTGATTTGTAAAATTTTTGCCATCAAGTTTTTTAGGATTCGAAACGAAATAGCTAATCCTTGAAAGAAACATAAGTATTTTCGTTTTCTTCATATGCATTCAAGAGGTTTTGATCATATTTTCTTTTTCTATCATATGTCCTCCAATTTTGGAATAAGAAGTGCTTATTTGTTCAATTTCACCCATATCCTTATTTATCTTTTTTTCTTCTATATAAAAAAATCTATGATTTCCCATAGCGTTGGACTACCATTGGAAAAGTGAGCTCAAAGCCTTTGAAAACAAATCCAGTTAAAGATAATATAAGATATAAATAGTTACTTACGAATTATGAAATCCTTCGCAGTGATTATTGGTTCTTACTTTCCGATTATTTACATTCCAAATATCAATAGGAAATTTTACAAACCATGTGGAATAAAAATAGGAATCAAGCTTAAATTCCTTGAGCATTTCCTTAAATTTGTTGAAAGTCGTCAGAATCTAAAAGAAATTATTTTTTTTATTACAATAAACAAGTTGACAAAAGATACCTTAGATATTTAGGCAAGCAATGGCTACAAGCATTTTAATACTTTTGCAAAACTTTTCGTTTTTAGCGTAGCATGGTCCAAAGCCCAAACTTATCAGTTTTCTATAAACTGCCTGGCAAAAGTGAAAATAGCAAACTAAAAACTTTGCTAATGGAAAAACCTGAATAAAACCATTTGATTTAAAATAAACATTATTAAAATGAAGTTAAAAGATGAATTACCTTGTAAGTAGCATTTATAATAGCCTGTTCAAAATCTCCAGTTATGAATTCGATTTTTTCAAAATTTATATGCTCTTTTAAGTGCTCAAGGATTTTTCTAAAATACTATAGCGTTCAGTTTGATGTAATAGAAGGAAAAAATTTACATGTATGTTTCTTCTTTTTGAGAAGCCAATAAACAATACATTATCGGAATTTGAACATTGTTGTAGAATACATGTACAGTAAATATTTGTCAGAAGTGCTTTGGTGCTAACTTAAAAGTTCCATCTAAAAATATACCATCTATTATTCCAACACTTTTCACGTGACTTAAAACTTCACCGTAGAAAATCATGATTCTTTCGTTTGAAATAACTTTGTCGTACTGTAAAAATATTTTATCATTGCAGTGGGAGAAAAACGTTGGCACTTCATAAAACATAGTTTCGGAATTAGGCATTCTTTTTCTATTGTATCTAATCTTTCTCAAAATACTTTGTTTATTTATTCCCCATCGGTTTTGTTGTTCCTACATAGTAATGCATTCTCTGTGAAAATTGTTCATATGTAAGTAATGGTATTTATATAAAAGAAACAAAAATACCTCAAAATTTTATTTGTTGATTTAGAACTATTCTTTGCTTCATCTTTCATTTTATTGTTGAAAAATAATATATCTTCTTTCTCTTCATGATTATGAGCAACTTTCTTTTTTATTTCTTTATTTATTTTTTTGAATATAATTTACCTTTATTATAAATGAAAAATTATTTGAAACTGCAAGTATTTAAAACTAAAAAGTTAATTTAAAAATAATTAAATAAAAATACCAGGACACTTTTTAAAGAATGTTTGGAACATTGGTAAACCTCGGTAGATTTTGTCTTCTGTATAAAGTGTAGTTATATATTATATTTATATTTTTAGCTCACTTATGTTATATATACAGTAGGCAACAGGGACGTGCAGAGGAGGGGGGGGGGGGTGCTTGGGGTGCTCAAGCACTTGCCTTTTTTTCTCCTGTTTTAAAATTTCAGTTCTTAACCCGCAAAAAGTTTCTCTTTAATGTTCTATGTAAACAGAAGAAAAAAAATTGATTCAGAGGTAGCTCAAAACGTTTGATAATTTAATCTCAAGCATTGTGCTTAAAAAATTTGAATATTAAAATAAGTAAATCATAAAACTTTAAAATGCTTAAAATTCAGTTTTGATAATGTTTATTTAAAATTTTTCTTTAGATTTTTCTTGATTTAAAACAATTGAAGACTTTTTGCTATTTGAATGAGTTTGTCTATGGCTTTCAACAAGTTGTAGAAGAAACTGTAGTTGTTCTTCAGACTTGGTAAGATAATAACCAGCGTACTCTTGGATTAAAGCAACTCCTCTTTCTGCATGATCATTCACCACTTTTATGGACTGTATAGTTTTCAAAGAATTTTGATAATCTTGATGCTCATTCCAATATTCAGAATCAAAGTCAAAAAAAGAAGTCGAGATATTCATATGCTTGAACAAATCAAAAGATTTTTGCGAAACAAAGTCTTCTAGCCTTTTTTCATGAAAAGAATTTAAATCTATTTTTATTCTTTTATCTTTTAAACGCTTTCCTTTTCCCTCATTGTCAATTTTATCTTTTTCTTTGTCACAAAGTCATCATTTACGTCGAATAAATCCAAAGAACAAAGAGAATCAGAAAGATACCATAAATGTCGAGAAAACTTTTTTGATGCATTTTCTGAAATTGTTGGATTAATACTTTTATATTCGATTAACTTGTTAAGCAACTTAAAATCATTAAAAGAAGCATTGGCAGCTTGAGGTGCAGTGAACCAAGCTTTTATATAAACTCGCACAACAAAAATACAAATTTGGCATAAAGCAGTTTCTTGGGAACAAGTGAGTTTGGATTGTTTACGGAACATCCAGACTTTGATGGAATATATAATTTTCGACATCCAACGAGCATGATGCATTGCTCCTGGTTTTTTAAACCATGTTTTATTGCTATTATCTCCTAAAAACAAAATGATCAAATCTAGAAATTCTTTATAATCATCTCGCAGATGGTATTTTTAGGAACAATTTTGCGAAGTTAATTACATCATTTTGCATGTCTTGAATAAATGGTTTAACCAACGAATTTTGAATTCCAGTTTCAAAATTATTTTTGTCAATATTTTTCCAAAACTCTTGAAAATGCTCGAAAAATTGAACTCTACTAGAGGATATCGAACCAAAGCAAGACTTGAAAACGGCACCTATGATAAGCTCCATTATATGATGTCTACATGGAAACCACAATAATTCTTTATCAAACATTTTTTCAACTAAAGTACAAGCACCATTGTGAGATCCAGTGTTACTACTTGTATCAAAACACATAGCTTTAATATTACTTTTAAGATTCCAGTCTTTGATAGCTTCAAATATAGCATTAGCTTGATTTTTTCCTGTTGAAGACACTATTTTGGTAACAGAAAGTAGTTTTGAAATATTTTCACAAGAAACAATCACAGGAATTCTATCATGTTTATCTTTGCCTGAAAGTTCAGTTAAAATTTTGCTATCACAATGCACTACTAATGTAACTTGTGGAGAAAAGCTAGTCTTTAACTTCTTGAAACCAGATGTTCTATAAGAAATTCTTTTTCTTCTTATTGACGATCGATTGATTGCCACTTTCTCAAGATTTTCCCCACAACCCACAAATGCTTCCGCGAGTAAAATGGTTGCTTTTCTGTCCAATATTTTTACTCTACCTAAAGCCAATGCCAAATTTGATGTGATTGCGCTTTTCCTTCCTCTTTTTTGTTTTGTTTTGGGAGAACAAGTTTCAATTTCTCTTTCAAAACTTTTTTCACGATTGTCATCACTTTCACCTGACGAAAATATATCGTCATTGTCAGAAAAACATTTTATACTACATACTTTGAGTTCTTTTTTCATTTTATCTTTTCTATTTTCAAATTTTTTAAGATTTTCTAATTTTTTCTTTTCTTTAATATATAATTTACAATCAATACCCATCATTGAGCCTTTTCTCCCTTTTTGCTTCTGAAGTTTTAAAAATTTTTATCTTCAATCTTTATTAAATTCATTGCATTTGAATGACGCAGATCAAAAAGATCTTCAAAAACGAGTATCTTTTTCATTGTTTTGCTGTGTTAAAGTATTTCTGTTTCTGTTTTTCTTAAGAAGCTTCCACTTTTTAAAAAGGTTTTCTAATTTTGTTTGAGAATTTTGAAAGTCTTTTGTCGGAATATGTGCTTTCTGCCAAAATACTGCAATTTCTTTTATACTTAGTGAAGATGACTCGCTGATAGTTTTTTTGCAATCAAGGTGATGGTATAAAAACAACCCAAGAAGTTTATATGATTTTTTCTTGTAAATTTCTTTGTTCAGTAGACTCTATGATGATTACTATATTTCAGCCGTTTTCTTTACTTGAGCACCTTGCCTTAAAGTCTCTATACTTGAGCACCTGCCCTTAAATAATTCTCTGCACGTCCCTGGTAGGCAAGTATAATTAGGTATGAGTGACTTTCTATCATAACAGAATCAAACGAGTTGCAATAGATCAAAAACCAATGCAACTTTCTTAATGAACTGAGAATCTCAGTTTTGGAGATCTTTTTTTAAAGATTGCGTTGCTTTTTGGCTTTCGTTTTAAGGTTTTTTCAGCCATTTTCACCGCAATGTAACTTATTTGATATTTCTTAGATATTGCTTGATGATGTTGAATATCAATAAGATATTCGTCGATGGAAACTTTTAAAAAGTCTCCACCAATTATTTACTTCTTGTTACATTTTGTTTCATACTTGTCAGATTCTAATTTTATATTCTGTTACCAAATAAAAAAGAAAGATCTTACGAGTATATTGATTTTCATTATTTTTACAAAATATTCGAAAACATTTATATAAATTTTCATTTTCAAGAATAATCTTCACTTGAAGGAATTAAGAGTAAGTTGAAAAATACATATCTTGAGACTTTGAAATTGCCATCATAAATGCGGTTAAGAAAGTAAAGTTCACACAAAATTCATCTTATAATTTTTTGAACCTTTTTTGTTCTATAGGTATATCCAAATAGCGAATTTAGAGGATGTTATTTCCACTACACTTCTGCAATTTATAAAACTTTAGTTAACCTAGGTTACAAAGTGAAATATTCTAAAAATTTAACTTTCCGTACACCAATAAGATTACTACTTTCTTTAGCTTTTCTTCCGTTGAATTTTTGGTAAAAAATTAACCTCTGTGTTATTTTTGTTTCATTTCAATACAATTTTTCTTCAGGTTGAAAAAGAAAAATAAAAATTGAAAATCTTGACAATGAATACTCTTTTAATGCATGATTTTATAACTATTTTGAAAAAATTAAGCTGTAATGTTTCGAACCAAAGATTTGGAATGTGTATAATAAGAAGATTAGAAAAAAACCACTGTGAAGGTTGGCATGGGGCCGGGTCAAAACGCCTGAAACCAAAACGCCCGAAAACCAAAACGCCCGAAAATAATAATTCAGGCGTTACTATTTTTTGAAGTTTATTCTATTTGAACAGTTTTCAAAACGGTCGATTTGACACGAAATGATACTGATGACTTGAAAGATAAAAGTGATCATACAAAAATACATTATTTCTTTGGTTTGAAAAGCAATTAAACTACCAATTTAAACGAAAAATCAGTTTGAAACCAGAAAAGTTGTGACTAATTTGAACAGGAAAACAAGAATATAAATAATTTCTGATTTTGGCTCAAAATTTCAGGACTAGTTCGATTCGATAAGATTGATAAATTAGGAATCTTTTATCTGTTTTTTAAGCATGTGAAACAACAAAGTGTTAAATCTAACATATTCTTAGAAAAATATATAAGATAATAATTGGAAAAAAGCGTAGATACAAGAAAAAATCTTAAATTTTTAAATATTTTTTGTAGATTCAACTTTCAGACGTTCTTGTATCGGGTGTTTTGGTATCGAGCGTTTTGGTTTCGGACGTTGGTTTTCAGGCGTTTTGGTTCCGGTCGTTTTGTTTTCGGACGTTTTGACTCGAATTCGGTTGGCATAATGGGTATTTTTATTTGTGTCTAGTCAAAACGGCCCAAACCGAAACGGCCCAATACCAATACGGCCCAATACCAATACGGCCCAAAACCAAAACAGCCTGAACCAAAATTTGCTAACCAAAACGTCCCAAAACAAAAAAAGCCTAAACTTTCTTTGTATCCAAATAAAAGTAATCAAACCCAAAATCAAAAACTTCAGAAAACTTATCCATTCCTGAGTTTTTTCAAAACTTACTCAAAATTATATGTTCGAAGTTTTAAATTTGAAAATAATAAATACAATTTTTGAACCAATATCCATTTTATAACTATTTTGAAAAAACTAGGCTGTAATGCTTCGAACCAAATTTTTGGAATGTGTATAATAGGAAGATTAGAACAAAAAATCTACTATATAGAAATAAAGTTTTCCAATAGTATTTTAGTGAAGTCATTTCTATAAAGAAACCCTAGGAAAAATTGAATATTATTTTCTCTACAAAAACTGGGACCAAATTCACTTTGAAATAAATAGTGATCATATCTCAAGAAACTTTGATTGTTGGTAAGTATTTAAACCGTTTATAGTCAATTCGGCCTCGGGACAGTTGGACTTCAAGATAATTCAGCTTCTATCTCATTATTTTTTCAGACCAAATTGTTTTGAGGCCGAATTTTTCTGAGGTCGAATTGACCTGTTCCATTTCAACTTATTAATATTTTCAATAAGTGTTGTGTGTAATAAAGTTACTTACTTTCAAATTTTCACTGACATTTTTTGTTTGTTTCCTTCATTAATTAAACTTTGATAAATCAGCAAAGTTCAAATGTGTAAAATAAAGCTTAGCTTCTCTTCTTTGTGTATTCCGACATAATAAATGACTGATCTGGAAAATGGTCTATCCGAAATCTTTCAAGTCCCATTGTTTCCGGGTAAACGATGGCCAACTGTATTTGAAAATCAAAGTTTGTGTTCTTAGATTGTAGTTCCAGCTTATTCTAGCCTTCAGGTTTCTGGCCGTATCGGTTTATGTTCTTATTGGCTTTGAGCCGTTATGGATTTTGGCCGTTTTGCTTTTTGGCTCTTTTAGTATGGGTCGTTTTGGTTTTGTTCCGTTTTGTTTTTTGGCCGTTTTGATTTGGGCCATTATGGTATTGAGCTGTTTCGGTTTTGGGCCGTTTTGGTTTGGGCCGTTTTGATTTTGGGGCGTTTCGGTTTTGGGCCGTTTTGACCAGGAACCTTTTTATTTATACATGATTAATTTTGTAAATTAAACATACAATTTTAAGACTTGGAAATTCATTACCTTCTTCAGAAAAACTAAATATTCGGGAGCTTTTAGAATTTTTCCATAAAGAAGAAATGAAAATAAAAGTTGATCTAAGTCAAATGGAAAGTGGAAGAAATGTATCTGAATCCAAATGGAAAAGCGATGAACTTTTTTTAACAGAATTGAAAGAAAGCTACACCCAAAACAGAGATGTCCTTTCTTATTTGACTTATTGAAAAATTAAGTTTCTCAATTTATATCTAAAGCCAAGTGTATGGAAATCATAGGCTATGAAAGTGAAGAAATAAACTAAAATTAAAAAAAAAAAGTAGTAAGTAAAATAGTGACACTATATTTTATAGCACTACCAGCATTATTAGTTGAATTGAATGAATTATTTAATGAATTGAATGTTGAATTCGTAATAAATATATCTTTTATTTAATCGTTATGATATAAATAATATCCTATATTTGTAAATAATCAATATTGCTGTAAGATGATATAGCATTTTTACATCAAGTTCATCCTTTTTTACTCAAGTTTCTCCTTTTTTAATTAAATCGTTCTTTTTTAACTTTAATTTTGTTTTTTACTATAACTTAATGTGAGCCTCAATGGTTGTTAGGGTGTACCTCTCAGCTTAACAGTTGACGGCCAGGGGTTCGATCCCCAAGGCTCCCAACTCTAAAAACAAATTCACAAAAACTGTGATTAACCATCTTAAGCATAATGCGAACATATAGCCTTACAACTGAAAGTTCTTGATATCTCAAACAAACCAACTATAACTTAATGTGAAAAAATATGAACGTAAAGCAAAATAGGACGAATCTAAAGTAAAAATGAAATATGACAATAATACATATGGCATGATGTGTTGTACTAATCTTTTTTAAAAACTTGTTATTAAAAATTTTGGGAAATTTAATTTTTTGGAAATGAAACACTGTAAAAATGATAACTAAGATGATTATAAAACACTATGCTTAAATAATTGCAATAGAGTTAAGCAAGCTTGTGTTAAAGTTTGTGTTCGTTATTCTGTGTTCTAGGAACTATATGATAGGATAGTATTCAGTATGCAGTATGATGAGGTAAACATGTCGTTGATATGATGTTTGTCTTTTTTGCTGCAAGATGGTATGATGTAGTGTTTGCCTTTTTATTTCACTTGCAATTTTATTCCTAGAACCATCACCATCATCATCATCATCATGAATCACAAGATTATTATCATCTCTGTGATATCTATAGCTAATATTATAATTATAAAATTTGTGGTAGCAATTAAGCGTAAACAACTTATATTAGATATTAAGGATAAACACTAATTACAGTTTATATTTCTGCCTAATTTTCATAAAACCAAGATGTGTATTCATGATTAATGTTATATACAAATGTATCTTATCAAATAAAATATGAAAATTTGAATCTCAAAAAGCAATCATATTGAAATGGAGATGGCGGCTTAAAACCTATTCTAAATAAAAAGTTATTATAAATAATATACAGATATAGAAAAAGCAATTAAAGTTGAGGTATAATTAATATTATCTCTGCAATGTCATTATTTTTACAGATTGAAGATTAGAGTATAAAGACCAATCATTATCATTTTTGGCTATATACAATAAAGAATTTTATATCGCTTTCTCACTATATAAAGCAAGGTTTGGAAGTTACACATTCACATTTCATTTTAGCCTACGCAATCTAATTTCAACTAGAAAAAAGGTTTCAGGTAAGAAAGATAGTTGTAATAAACGCGTAATTGTAAATACACAAGCGGAAAAGTATTTAAATATACGGACGGATTCTACGAGCATTCGATTGTGTCAAAGTTTTTTCTTGGTCCTGCCAACATTTTGCAGGGTAAAATCTTTGAAGTCAAATATTTGAGTATATTCGAAGAATATAGGCTGACAGTAGTTCATATATTATATTTTAAGTTATCTTTTTTTCTAAAACACACATGTATCTTGTTTATTGTTGTTCATATCGTATGAAGAAGAAGCGTATTTCTTCGATAGGACAATACTTTTTCGATTACTTTACGTGTTGTATTATTCAATGAACGACAGTTAAAATTCTGCTTGTTTCTATATACTTTTATCATTATCGAGTGCATACATGCTACTCTTCTCTTTGACTTCTCTTTGCGTACAGCAATATTCATATCCAAATTGCCGGACATTTGAAAAAAAAACAACATGTGAATGAAAAAAATAAAAATTTCACGGACATCCTCACTCCAAATGGGTGATAATTTTAACGAATAATATATAAAAAATTTTGAAGCTATTGCCCCATATTTTTCTTTTGTGTATTCAATGTCTTCGTAAATTCTCGGTCATTAAAACTAAGCCGTAGATCTGGAAAAAATTACTGCAGAGCGATTTCATAAAAATCTAAAATTAACCTATATGAATTATCTATATACTAAAACAGTATGAATGCTTGCATATCCCTTTTATTGGACATGGGTTACCATCTATAGGTTAACACTTTTGTGCTCAAAAATTGGGGGAGCCCATCTTTGAATTCACCAACTCTTTAATGAAATAGGCATTGAAACGCATCACCAAATTGATCGATGCTTTGATGAAATTTTTAACTTTGGTTTAAATAAAGTGTAGACAAAGGAATTACACTTGAACAAACGAGTAGCATCTCTTTGTCTTACTGGCCTTTACCTTTTACGCAATATTCTGCATCAAATCTGTTGTTTCACAAGCATAAGAGATAAATGTACTCTGTGTAGCCATTTTCAACACCAAGTAGTTAACTGATGACTTTTAGATCACAAATCAGCGACTGATTCTTTTTGAATGAAATCAAATAAATTCTCCAACGTTTCATAACTCTCAGTAATTTTTTTGGTAATCTATTAAAGCTGAGCGAATCGAATTGTTATTGTGTTAAGAACGGCAATCATTCATTCTTATCTACAACTTGTAAATAAATAGTGTTTCTTTCCAGGGATCACACACTAATTTTTGACATGTTTGTTTCCTAGATTTATAGTCTTAGTTTAATTGTTTAAAAATTTAAACATTTTTGAATAGACATATATTCTAAACTTTTTCTTGCTCAAATTTTTGAAGCAAGATTAAAAAATTGTTGAACACTAGGAAACGGGGAACTAATAAAATTTTCCGTAAATTCCTGGGAAGACAAATATTCAGGAACTCTATTAAATAATCCCCCATTCCCTCTTTCTTTCTCTTGGGGATAACCTCTAATGGCCTCTTACATGATAGATTATTGCATTAGAAATGCTATTTCTTTGCAATAACTTAGTTTGAAACTTCTTGAATTCATTTGTTGTGTTGAAAAATGCCTATGACTTTATGTTAATAACACGTTGTAGTGATGCGTACTTTAGCTTTTGTTCAATTATGCAGATTCAAAAGCGTTGGCTTTTTTGTTTGATAAATGCACATCCCTTAAAAAATCATGTATTGCTTTTTGAGTATACTAGGACTCATCCCACAAAGTCCTCAAATGAACCCTCTCATTCATTAGTTCTTTGTCAATTTATGGATTTGGAACTAAATGGTCAGAACTTTTTAGAATCGATTTGATCGTATAAAAAATATTTTGGCAGTGTACTTTATTTCGTCTCTTGTTTTTATAACTTATTTTGGCTCTTACCATATGATAGGTAATGAAAGGCATTCCAGGAATTCTCTTACCACGGATAACCTGGATTAAATGGTTAGTACATAATTTCCAAGCTATAGCAAGCGCACAATTTTTATCTTGGTCACTCAAAGGGAATTTTTAATATCCTCATTTTTTCAAAATGATAAAAATTTTCACAAATAAATTTCATAGAACATGTCAAATATTGAATATTCTGCACAAAATTTTTATGCGTATAAACCAAATCACTTTGCAAAGATAATGTGTTTTATACATGAGGAAATATGATGTAGGATACTCGCATGAGAGATATGTTTGTTATAAATGTGCTATATAGGATGAATGTGAGTAAATAGCAAATTAGATTATTGATATATCAGAGAAGGCAAGCCAATCCAAGAACGGTTTCGAACTTTTTGGATCTCATCCGTTGGAATGCAGTTTACTATTTACATTTTTGGGAATCGAAGTGAGCCTCACGGATGAAAGCGCACAGCACTATCAAAACGCCTCAATCGTTAAGCCACAGCTTCATGTAACATAACTAGGTAATATAATTTCTGATAGCACTTATTCTAAAACAAGTATATATAGTTTATTTTATAAAGTTTCTGTGAAAAATAGTCAAAGTTAATAGGTCATCAAAAAATTAATTTTAATGGCGATTCTGGAAATGATGTTGGTGTAAATGCTCTTCTCTAACACAGCCAATAGACAGGAAAATAGATTTTGTCCAAAGATAGTGCTTCTTTAAAGGAGAATACTTGAATGATTACATGGGATCTTACAATTCTAACATTAATAATAATTGGGAAAAGTTTCAAATAATTTTTAGGTCAAATTTTTTACAGCAAAAAGCAACTTTGTGAAGCCGTTAGTTTAATTTTTGAAGAATTTATTGGTCAACTTTTATTGACCCTAATAATAACATCAAATTTATTGTATGAAACAAATCACTTGGCAAAGATAATGTGTTTTATGCATGAGAAGGGATGATCTAGAATACTCGCGTAGTTAGCAAGCTGAAATTTATGATTAGAAAATTTTAACTATATGATTGAAATTTTGAATACATATTTCTTTACGCATTGTCGAACTGTTTTCTAAAAAAATAATTGCCTACCTGAATTCCGTTCTTTGCATAGAAGTAAGCGATTCGCCCACGATTGGGAAATCCTGCAGTACATCATACACTTTTGAATCATTTGCACTTTTAGAAAAATGAACATATCAAGTATTTTTGCAAAAATTTCCTCATTTCCCGTTTTCCTAAATGAATAGCATGCGATTATTTGTATGCAGTGGCGTGTTCAGACATAACCATCGTGGTTATTATAATAAAATTGGACTTTTAAAGGGCAAACAAATATAAAAGATATAGCTATATAGCAAATATAGCTATGTCTCAATACACCCCCTCTCTTGAATACGGCACTGATTATAGGTGAATAACAAGTGTGACTAAGTGATATTTTAATGTTATTTTTCATTTTTTACAGCATACAATTTTAGTGCATTCTATATTAATCTGTTTTTTTATATTTTGATTGTTTTTATTTTGTAAACTTATTAATAATCATCTTGGATACAGTTTTCGCTTTATTAGCTGTTGAATGCTCTTCGTTTAGTGCCTCTACAGCTTCTTGGGAATGGTTTCAAAAAGCACGTAGCTTTAACCTCCCTGTTTCATGTCCTTATGATAAAGGAAAAAGCATTGTTGCTTCTCAATTGAAAAAAACTAATTTCAAAAATTCAATTGGTTGATTGGATCGATTTAAACAGCAATATTATATATCTTTTGGCACAATATGTGAAGGAGCAGGATCATTAAACAGTGATATTTTTATTGACAGGAAATCAAAAAGTGGCATGTTGTATTAGATGCCATCCTTATAAAACACTTCGCATATGTGGAGAAAAGTGTCTCAAATAAAAGATCCAAAAATCTTATGATAGTGGCAATTTGTGTAAATAAATGTGGGGATTTTAAACAGCAAGTTATAATTGGAAATACAAAGAAACGACGTTGCTTCAAAAATATAGATATAAC
Organism: Nectonema munidae; assembly: GCA_030549495.1. Taxonomy (NCBI): domain Eukaryota; kingdom Metazoa; phylum Nematomorpha; class Nectonematoida; family Nectonematidae; genus Nectonema; species Nectonema munidae. The sequence goes on from JAUIRK010000897.1 coordinate 246,248, forward strand.
CAAAAATCTTTTCTTTAGTTTTACAACAAGAAGGCTGTGATGACTTCACATGTGTTTAAAGACTCGATATCCGACTTCAAAAGTAGTATGAGATGGCAAAAGAGTAATGTTATATTTTTTTAGATAATGCTCTTTCAATTGTAAAGATCTTAAATTGTTGCCGGTTTTTTACCCTGGTTTTCTTCCTCTGAAGAATCCAAAGGTTTTTACGGTTAGGTAGTGCTCTAGCGACGCGATTCTACGTGGTTAGTAATCAAGCTATCACTAGACAAAAAGTTTGTTTCCCAAATTGGGAGCGTTCGCGTTAGGATTGTATCGTTCTCTCAGATGTATTTATATATTGTAACATAAATTCTTGTAAAATAATATATATAACAAGGTTATATATATAAACAATTCTTTTGTAACAAGGGCCGTTAGGTGTTTATTGGGATGGAAAGTCCAGTTAGACTTGGACTCAGCATTCCGGGCGGGCCACGATATCCGAAAGGATGGGTGCGAACGTCACAAAACAACTTAATTAATTAATAATAAACAAGCAGCAACTCTTACTTATAGAAAATTATTGGGTGGGGGGGGGGAGGGGGCGAAGGTCATTTTCACACCCCTGAAAACACATAGGGGGGGGGGGGGGGCGGTCGCTCCCCTTAGCCCCCCCAGATGTGCGCCCCTGTTCCAAACTACTACACAAAAGAACTTAATTAATTAATTAAATTGTCGAATGTAGAACTCTTGTTTTTAGTCAACACTAATTTTATTTTACAACCTTTAGATCAAGGGTTTTTTCTATATGTATAAAGACAAATAGAAAGCTTTTGCTTAGACAAATAACAAAGTTTGACACTTAAAATTTTGTAGTAGATATTAGCAAGTTAATCAATGTGCTTCACTCATGTCACTGTGTATAGTTGAAGCTGTGTAAAAATTCAAACACAAAGCCGGATTTTGAATGTTTTAATACAACTAGTGATGTATAGATGAAGAAAACAATGAAGTTTCACTTGAACAGCTACTTCAATATACAACCAATAAATATGAGTTAATGAAACTATGCCTATAAAATCATACTCGCAAGTTGGTAGAGATCTTCCTACATTACAAGAGTTATTACAAGGGGAGAAGAAAGAATTCTATCTTCTCTTTGCAGAAAATTTTTCCAGAAGAAATATTTTTTGATGTGGCTGATGAAAAAATCAAATCATGTAAAAACTTCACTAAAAGTTTTAGAAATGTTTGAGGTATAAAAAAAACTCTGTGTAAAGAATCAACGAGCAGATGTTGGAATAGCTTTTTCAAAAACTCAAACACTTCTTGAAGAAAAATTTATTTCAATCTGCTTAAAACAAAGCCTAAGAAAATAGTTTCTTTTTTTAAAAAAAAAGAGTTATTTTTGTCCAAATCTTTTGGGTGTTTATACTTTTCTTTTAAAAAATTACTTTTCTTAGGTTTGATTTTTTCACTAATAAGACATCCTCAATACTAAGACCACCATTGATACCATAAGTGGTCGTTATACTGATATTCTATTGTAAACTATTTTTGCAAATTGAGTCACACTATAAATTATAAACATTTTATAATTTAATAATAATAATAATAATTTTTATTTTCAAAAGTATGACAAAAAAGATGGAAGTTAGTGTACGCAATAAGCACATACAAAGATATTTAAAAAAATAAGATGTTTTAGAAAACACACAAAGATGACTTTTGAAAGTTGATGTCAAAGGCCAAAACAGCCGCTTGGAGACGCCAACATGGTGATAAAATTTGTAAATACAGGACAAATAAGAAATACATAGTTCCGTAAGTTATGTGTGATGAAAATAATTATAAGAAAAGAAAGATTGTAGGTGTATATACATATTATTATCATTTGAAAAAAATACTAGGAGTGGTCGGTGTAACTATTTTACCTACAAACATAGCAGTTGGAGATGGAGCATTCAGAGTGAAGGATTGAAGGCAAAAGGATAAAAACCATTTTTGTAGCTGCTTTATAGGAATAGGAGCGGAAAAAAGGAACGCTTCGGAGCTATTGAAGAGAGTGGATACCTTGTAAGAGAAGGATTGCTTTGATTTTGCATATTCATAAAAAGGTAGGGACATTTTGTGAATAAGGCGAGGCGAAGTTCTGTCTTTTTGAAAGCTGAAAGAGATGAATTGATTAAATATAGGAGGGAGCATTGAGTATATGTATTTGTATAAAGTGACGTAGACACTGAGATTGTATATGTCCTCAAGTTTCAATAGAGAATTATGAGAAAGATATTATTAGTATGAGAAATTGGGTGTGAATTGAAAATATCTCTCAAAATCCTTTTTTGAATAAAAAAGAGAATACTGGGTTCATTAGTATTTTTACATACGGCGTAACATTTGGAAGGTCATTCATGAATATTTAAAGAAAAGTGGAGCTAAAATTGTACCTTGGGGCACACCGGAGGAAACTTTCTTCTTGCTTGAGAAGCCATTGTTAATATAAACAGTTTGATATCTATTTTTGAAGTATGATTTAAAAAACCTAATTGCAGCATCTGAGAATCCATATAGCTTTAATTTAGATAGAAGAAGACAATGAGGAATAGAGTCGAAGGCAGACACTCAGGTCTAGAAAAAGAGAGCAAACTTCATTTTTGTTCTCTAGTGAGTTTATGACACTATTTATAAAATAGGTATGTAAAATCTCGGTAGAAACATTTTTTCTAAAGCCAAATTGTAAGGGCGAGTGAAGACAGTTAGATGTGAAATAGTAGTTTATTTGTTTATGAATAATTTTTTGAAAGACCTTAGAAATTGAACTTACAATAGAAATAGGCCCATAGTTTTGGCTTTGATTCTTATCTCTTTTTTGTATACAGGTATAATTTTACTACTTTTCGAAACATCTGGAAAGATATTTTCTGAAATGCAAAAATTGAAAGCTTTCATAAGAGAAAAAGATATGTGGTTTTGAACTTTTTTCAAATCATATATTGGCAAACCAAAAACATATTCACTGCGACTACTTTTCAATGATTTGAAAGATAAAACAACATTATTTAAAGACACTTCTTTTAAAGAAAATAGAGAGCATTTTGGTTCAAAAAGAAGAGCATTCATGTTAAGGACATAATTTGAGTTAAAATTTTTCATAAAACGATCTCTGAATAAATTGCTAACTTAAGATCATCGGAAACTAAGTTTCCATTGGCATTTATATGAAAAGAATTGAACTTAGGTTTCGGCTTTACAAAGGAATTAACAATTTTCCAAGTTAATTTGTTATTTTTGTTATCATTTATTTCACTTAAGACACAAATTTTTTTCTTAATTCAAGATTCAATTAAATTAGAAGGAAGAGCTGCACAAAGATAATGTTCTCCAATCGTAATTTCAAACCAGATTAACAAATTTAATTTCATCAAAAAAAATGTTTCTAATTTTATGAAAAGATGTGAGCTTCAAAGACACCCAAATAGGAAAATGATCTGAGATATTGCTTTTCAATACATAATCGAAATGATTATTAGGTATATTAATATGAGAGAAAGAAGAGAAGAGGTTAACTGTCAAAAGTACTTGATATTCTTCCTACCTTTGTGTTTCGTGACAATCTCCGACTACGTAACTTGATAATATTTATGTGCCATTATGTAACTTTGGGTGTGTGCATAATTTATCACCACATTTTCGGTTTGTACAAATTATAACCTCAAAATGTGTTGTTGTATATTTGAAAGAGTGGTCAATTTGAGAGTCGTTTTAAAATATATTTGTCTTTTTCTGCCTTCCATTACTAATATTATTTACTTTGTAGTGGTGAAACTTCTCGGCATCAAAATTTAAAGTTCAGTATTCACAATCTCTTTGCATATTTAGGATGCATGCTTTACATGGGACAGTCAAGAAAACAACGTGTCGATGTTAAGTATCTCTTTTCTGAAAAGTTCAGTGAACCTTTTTTGATTGCATCAATCACTCGCGATATGTTTGTTCTAATCATACCTATATTAGATTTGATTTTAAAACAACCATCAATCTAAGTGATAAAATATGCAAAGTTCGGTTTTTGCAAGAACATTTTTGTAAAGTGTTTCCAAAGTATTACTGTGCGAATGAATACATTACAATTGATGAGCAACTCGTTAAATTGCGAGGTGGATGTTTACTCAAAATTTATGATGCGTCTAAACCCGGTCATTATGGGATAAAGGTATATCGTTGTAACGACTCAAAATCTTTCTACCTTTTACAACATGAAATTTATGTAACAGGACTCAGCGAACCTGCTTATTTTAGCGTTAATTCTATAGTAAAGACTTATAAAAAGTATTGATGTTCCCAATGGCACAGGAATAGTAGTTGACAGGTTTTTCCTGTCCTATGAACATTGTGAATGGGCTCAAAAAAATGATATTACGATATTGGGAACCGTTAGGTCAAATAGAACCTTCATGCCTCATTTTTTTCGTCTTGAACATATGAAAGGTCTGCGACTGAATGAGTGTGAAAGCAGATTTCTTTATGCTTCTAACGTCTCTCTTACAGCCTACATTCCAAGAAACCATGCCAAAAAAAATTTGAAGTTGTTTATATCATGTCGAGTCAACACATGAATGAAATAAAATGTACTCCAGAGTATAACAAACCAGAAACAATTATTATGTATAATAAGTACAAAGGGGGCGTCGATACTGCGAATAAGATGTTGAGAGAGTATACGTCATATAGACCAAGTAGGAGGTGGCCTGTGGCCATTTTTCGCAATTATTTGGAAATATCAGCACTGAATAGTTGGATAATATGCTCTGAAAATGACTCAAGCTTATTTCCAAGTATATAAAAAGAAGTGGAAGAAAACACTTTATTAGACATTTGTGTTTCAGTTTGACTGAGGAATCTATGCGTTTCAGATCAAACAGTTCTAGCATGAGTAGAATAAGAAGAAATATTTTGTCTTTTTTCGGAGTCGAAACTACTTTTGGCAGAAATGAACCTCACTCTTCTCGTGGATTTTGCTCTGTAGAAGACTGCAAGCTAAAAAGTAGAGGCACGAGAAGATGTGATATTTGCAAAAAGTTTATCTGTAAGACTCATACAAAGTTAATATGTCCTTCATGTGAATAAATTTTATATATTTTTTCAGTTTTTTTTCTTATTGTTGATATATTTATAGAGAAATTTCATACACATGTGTAAATAAGAGAGTCGATTGTCGAAGAAAACATTTAAGTTTTACTAAAACATAGACAGACAAGTTCAAGACAAATATACCATCTAGATTAGACTCATTTGCTCCATAAGAAGATCCTAAGTCTTTTTGATTTGGCTTCACCAATTATGAGTAATGAATCCTAGAGATTTTTCTTTTGAATATATAATTTTCAATATTTTGAAAACTTTATATAACTTTACTAAAGTTGATTTCTTTTTATAGAGACTTATTTTTCCAAATTAGTTTAGTTTTCCTAATGAATTTTTTTTTTAAGTCTATGACTTAATGAAAAAATTTTTTTATTTTTGTTTTTAAAAATTTTTGGCGTTAAGTTAGTTATATGTATTTCATTCGAAAAAACTTTAGAAAAAAATTGAATCAGTCAATCAAAAAAAAATTTTTTCTTCGAATGAAAAATAGTCTAAATAAAAATTACATAATATATTTATATTTCGTTTCATATGTTTTTCTCTTCGAAAAACGAAGTCAAAGTGTCATGTGGAGTAAAAAGCTATTATAATCTATTATAATCTTTTAGTCGTTCATTTTTATGCATATTTTTTTTATTATTATTATTATTTTCCTTTTATATTGTCTTTATTAACCGTACCAAATTCTTCAAATATAAACCTTTTTGGTATAAAATTTTCTAAAAAATTTGTCATTCTTACCGTACATCTTAGTTTAAAAATAAAATAAATTCTTTTATTGAATACGCGCCTTAGGTTCATGAAAAAAGAACCATATAATTTCGTGTACTATACCTAAAGAAGCTATAATGAAAAATCTTTTGCCACAAAACAATAAAATTGCATATGTAGTTCTAAGGTTCTTAATAAACCTTTCAAAATAAATAATTTACTTTTGAAATGCAAAATTGTATACATCATATTTTAATGATTAAAAAGTGTGTTGCCTTGCTTTGCAACCAGTGGCCTATTCAGAAAATAAATTTTAGGTGGGGGAGAGAGGCTTTAAAAATAATCTTCATAACGAGGTAGTTATTTCTTTCTATCTACAAAAATAACTATTTCAAATAAATATAAAATATAGATACTTCATTTTAAGAAATATTTAAAAGCCCTTGCTTCACTGAATACGACACTGTTTGCACATGTGAAGACTGTGTTTGTCTTGAGTAAAATAAATTGCCTCACTGACGGCTGATGTCATGACATACGAGCAGACACTCTATGACACAATAGAGCTCAGTCGGTACCTATATATTTTTGGGGCAAGTGCCCCCCAATTTTATTTTTTGCCCGCCCCCCTGAAAATTTTCAACATGCCCCAAGTGTCTTAACTTAGGAAAAAATTATAAAGACATATAGCTTTGCAAGTAACTTTGAGAACAAATATGCCATATATTGGAAACAAAACTGCCTCATATAAATTATATGTCTATATGTGTGTAATATGTGTTTCTTCTCTATTCAGACAACAATTACTATTGATGCTCTGTAAATGATCAAGCCTCTTCTGATAAGATAGTAAATTTTTTCATTCCTTAATAATTTTTTTTAGCGCGGGTACGGAGTACATGAGATATTTAATTGATATTTTGTTGCCTTATTATTGCAGTATTATCTAGTTTCTCTCTAAAATATTCTAAGCGAACCCGATTATATCGAAGCGTATTCAAATGAAAGAGAAAGTGTATATAAAATATTTTCCGTTAACATAAGACTATAAGAGGTATACATAAATAAGTTATGTTAACGTTTTAAACAAATAAAATAATTGTTATCACAAATTGCAAGTATTTATTAAAATTAAACATACCTATATATGTTTTTATACATAGGGAGTGTTATTGTAGGGTACTCGCATGGGAGATATATTTTGATATATATGTGTTATATAGGATAATTGCGAGTAGTATATAATCAATATAATAATAAGGCAATAATCTTTCTAATTATTAATTTTATATTTTAGAGCATGGGATTGTATTATTATTCCATTATACTTCTTTCTACCTTGCAATACCTGCAACTACATGGAGAAGAAATTGCACGTTATAGCGCTTATCATCCCACTTTCCTCATCACAGAAACTCAACGATCAAGAAACCTAAATGAATGTAATTTGGAAAAAATAAGATTTGAATATCGAACTCGATATCAACCAACAGCAAGGGAAGGAAGGAAAACTAGGGAAAGAGAAGAACTTCGTTCTCATGAAAGAAGAGTTTATCTATCAAAAAGAAGTGATTTTAGATCTAGAAAAAATGATAAAAACAGAATTAGAGCTTTTATTGGTAGAGAAAGAACTCAACGAAATGAAAGATTGACGACTGAAAACAAAAACGAGCAAAGAAGAGATATTAGAATTCAAAATTCTAATAAAAATGAAAGAAACAGATTAGTCCGAAATTTTTTAGAATCAAAAGGTGATTTCCCTATTAAAGAATTATCATTTAGACATGCACCTCGTGAGAATTTAAGAAATTTATCTCTAAAAAGTAGACAAGAAAATAGAAATAGAAGAAATGAAAGGGATGCAATCATTCAAAATAGAAATTTAAGAAATCGCAAAAGAGATTCGAAAATTATAAAAGAAAGAGAGGAACGTAAAGAGCAAAAAAATGAAGTGGATCTATCAAGATTTTATCAAAATTCAAGAAATTATGAAATCAAAAAGAGAATGAGAATAAGAACAAATGAAAGACGTGATGTAGCAAAAAATAGAAGAAGAGAAAGTTCGGAGTATGAAAACAGAAGTATTGAAAATAAATCAAAATATATCACTGAAAGAGAATCCAAACCCCAAATTAGCCAATTAGAAAGAAGAACGAATGAAATACAATTAAAAAATGATAGAAAAATAAACTTAAACTATGAAAGAGAATATAGAGAAAATGCAAGAGACAAAGATGTAATCAATAAAAATTTCCCTCAATTCTTTAATGTTCTAATGATGACTTTGGTTTTTTATTTCTTTTTAAACTCAAGCAATAAACCTTCAAGACAGGTAAATATTAATTTTATTATATAAATACAGTATTTTTTATTTTTTTTTATTTAGTTTGATGCTTCAAAAAAGTTAAAGAACAATTTTTTTGGCATGATTAAAGACTTACTTTCACACTGATTCAATTTTTTCGATGTTTGTGTTTGTGTTGTTTTCAAAATAAATTTTTTTCTTACTCATGTTATGCTAATTCTATTGAGGTGGAAAATTTATCTTTACATAAATTCCAAGTCATATAGTATAATAAAACGAATTAATCCAATCAATAAGTGATGTTTTCATCGAGAAGGCACAATTTTGAACCATGAGGAATGGAGGCTTGATGATGTATTGAACTCCAGACCTTGATTTATCAAAACCTATTATCTAATCAACATTACTCATGCATAAATATAAATAATTTTTATGTTATAATACTGAGCATAAAGTTTTAATATGAACTGTTTTATCATTTATGATTTTGTTAAGAAAATTATTGTTCTTCCGATTCCATTACATGGCGTACTACTTGACAAGAGAGGTTATGTAATATTTTGAATCTAGATTGATAACAAAATTTTTGAAAAACTGTAAAAAGACTTTTTAATTTAATAAAAAACTTTGACTTTTTAAGGAAGATTTTTTTCTTCTAAATAATGAATATACTATCTGATCTAAATGACATTACTTATTTTGATATAATCTCATGAAAGTGTTTTCCAGCCCTCTATAGATTCTAGTATAGATGAAGTACGTTTACATAGATTATATAATTTTAACATATTGTCCCTAAACGTTCAATCTATCAAATCTAAATGGAATTGCATCCTAATTTTCATAGATAAATTAATTAAAAATTGTATTTCAATTGATATTTTTGCATTCCAAGAAACTTGGAATTCCGATGAAGAAATAAGTTTTACTATACCTGGATTTAATTACTTTTCAAAACCCAAAACCATATCCAAGCACTCAGGCTTGTGTTTTTTTGTAAAAAGTTCGTATGTTGTTGAAACCTTGTGTTTGGACATAAACTCTGATTTGTTTGAAATCTTAGGCCTCAAAATACAGTTAACTGTACAAATTTCTGTTTGTGTTTTTAATATTTATCGTCTACCTAGATACAACCTAGAAGCTCTAGAATATTTTCTATCTTCATTCAGATCACTCTTGGAAATCTATTGTGGTCGTAAGTGTTACGATTCTTTTTTTCTTGGAGACTTAAACATTAATCTTTTTTAAATTAAAAAAAAAACAGATTCATCAGAATTTCTTAATTTAGTTAATTCCCTCAGTCACAAAAGCTACACGTTATCAAACTTTCACACTTATCGATAAAATTTTTATCTCGAATAAACATAATTACAATTGTTTTAATCTCCAGAGAGTGATCTCTGATCACATTTCAGTTTTACTTAGTTTAGACCTGAACTGCCTATTAGAAGTAAACCAATCTAAATCTGTACTTAAGTTTCAAAAAGGAATTTTTTTCGATCTTGTGTTCAATCGATTGAAATTTTATTAAGCATGAATATGATCCTGAAAAAATTGTCCTTTCAATCAATAATGTATTCACCAGTTGTATTAAAAATTCAAAAGTAGTTTATGAAAATTCCGGTAGGACAAAATATAAAAAAAAAAGATGTGTGATTGGGCTACACCCGAATTATTGGAACTTATAAAAAAACGGGATATACTATACTTTAAAATGAAAAAAGTAAGCAATTATAAGATTGATGGGCAATTATATAAATTCTTCATTTATAAATCAAACAGTTGAATCTTCTGATGCTGATGTTGCGCAATATCTACCTCAAGTTTATTCAACATTTAGATTAAATAGTATTGGCATAAATGAAATCATATCTTTCATTGATAATCTAAGTGACAACAAATCTGAAGATATATATGGCCTTTCAGCATACCACTTAAAAATTGCCAAATTTATAGTTGCTCCTTCATTGCTCTATGCTTTTCCACCATCATAAAACTTGTGGCATTTTTATTTATCTTTATTATCTTATTTAAATCAAATTAATTTTTTAAGGTATTTCTACTACGGCTTTTTCAAGCTCTTGAAATATTTGTGAAATGTTAATGTTTTTTTTTATTTGTTAACTTGCTAAATAAACTCTCTCTCTCTCTCTTAATTAAGTTTAAACATAAAATAATAATTTGAATATGATATATGTAAAAAACGCATAAAAAGTTTCGGTTAATAAAAATGATCAAAAATGGACAACAGAAGATGTCCAGGTTTTAACTGAAATTAATCGAAATTCAATAAAGTGGTCTGCTTTGCCTGGTATTTATAATATTTTGATATTATCCTTTCGTACACAGCATTCTATTTGAATGGGGAAAACAAAAGTCTATGGCCTTAGTAAGCAGCGTAACTTTTTCACTATCCTAAAAATAATATATTATTTATTAAATACACCCAAAGAGATGGAAACAAATTTAAATATTCATGAATTAAATATACATAGAGTGAGTGAGTGAGGGAAATCTCTAAGCACTTTCCAGCGTTGGCTAATATGCTTGCTGTATTGCTATGATTTGGATGGCTTTGCTTGGTTGTTTCTATGTGACGCAAATGGAATTAGTTTTTATGTTCTAAAGGAGCAAAATAAAAGAAAGGAAATGTAGAAGTGTTGTATTAAAGGGGTGATATATGAGATTAGGAGTTGGGTGATGGAGGGATAAGATTTTGGTGTGGAATTCCTTCTATTGTGTTTATCAGGATTGAGAGTTCTTGGAGAATTGAAGGGTGATATAGAAAGTCATAAATGGAGTTGGGGATACCATAGAAATATAAGTGGCAGAATTTGAGTTGTTTGGTTCGTATGTTTTGAAAGATGGGGCATAGAAGGATGATGTGTATTGGTGTTTCTATTTCTGTGCAACCAAAACGGCAAAGTGGGTTGTTGTGTAGTTGGAACTTGTAAAAATAAGCATAAGTTGGGCAGTGAAAAGAGAGCCATCTAATTGTGTTGCGTGAGAGAAAAATGCTTTTATTATTAATCGCAAAATTGATTAGAGGAGGAGAAATATTGAGGGATGACCAATTGTTAACCCTATTAGTGCTGGGGGCGTAAAACGCCCCCCTTCACTAAAAAATTAACTGTAGAAAATTGGCTGAATCATATCCCTTCAAATCTTGTGACTTTTCCTAAAATCGCTAGCTGCATCTTTTGAAACCATTTTCATGGTAGTTGAATGACCCTTTCATGTCCAAAACTGTCAATCAAAATCAAAAATTAAAATTTTTCATCAAAATTTTGACATTATCTGTACTTAACCTTAGGATTTATATTATATAATACCCTGAAAATTTATAATTATATACAGTTTGGAACGCATAACACTTTATATATTTAATTTTTTCAATAATCATGGCTACTTTTTAGAAAATGTCAATCAAAATTTTGATTGATCAAAAATATATCTAATAAAATATACCTTCAAATTTTACATAAAATATATGTTTTTATACTAAATCGGTCATGCTGTTTTCATTTCTGGACTCATTTTTTACATTTAGGATTTGAAAATACCTATAAGTATTAATCAAATTTGCGGTTTACTTCTGAAAATTGTCTCCAAAAACATTCTTCACATTTTACATAAAATATATGCGTTATACTAAATCGGCCATACTGGTTTCATTTCTGGACTCATTTTTTACGTTTAGGATCTGGAAATACCTATAAGTGTTAATCAAATTTGCGGTTTACTTCTAAAAATTATCTCCAAAAACATTCATTCAAATTTTACAATGAAATATATGTGTTATACTAAATCGGCCATGCTAGTTTCATTTCTGGACTCATTTTTTACGTTTAGGATGTGAAAATACCTATAAGTGTTAATCAAATTTGCGGTTTACTTCTAAAAATTGTCTCCAAAAACATTCATTCAAATTTTACAATGAAATATATGTTTTATACAAAATCAACGATGCTGTTTTCATTTCTGAACTAATTTTTCACATTTAGAGGTTTTAAAATATCAGTCAAAATTTGCGGTTTACTTCTAAAAGCTATCTCCAAAAATATTCTCTCAATTTTACATGAAATATTTGTTTTTATACCAAATCGATCATGCTGTTTTTATTTTTGAACTCATTTTTTACATTTAGGATTTGAAAATACCTATAAGTATAAATCAAATTTGCGGTTTACTTCTGAAAATTGTCTCCAAAAATATTCTCTTGAAATATATGTTTTTATACCAAATCAATCGGGCTGTTTTCATTTCTGAACTCATTTTTTACATTTAGGATGTGAAAATACCTATAAGTGTTAATCAAATTTGTGGTTTACTTCCAAAAATTGTCTCCAAAAACATTCATTCAAATTTTACAATTAAATATATGTTTTTATACCAAATCAACCATGCTAGTTTCATTTATGGACTCAATTATTGCAGTTTGAATTTGAAAATACATATAAGTATCAATTAAATTTGCATTTAGTTATAAAATTTGTTTTTATAGCAAATAGATCATGATAATTTCATTTCTGAACACAGTTTTCGCATTTAGAGGTTTTACTGCTAGTGTCAATCAAATTTGCGGTTTATGTCTGAAAACTATATCCCAAAATATTCTCTCTAATTTTACATGAAATATATGTTTTTATACCAATTCGACTATGATAATTTTTATTTCTGAAATCATTTTTTGCATTTAGAGGTTTTAAATGTCTGAAAGTGTCAATAAATTTTCGATTTACGTCTAATGTCTGCAGAAATATTTTTGAAATTTAAATAAAATATGTGTTTTTATGCCAAATGGAAGATGCTGGTTTCATTTTTGGACTCAGGTTTGGCATTTATAGTTTTAAAATATCTGAAAGCTTGAATCAGATTTGCGGTTTACTTTTAGATACTGTCTTCAAAAATATTTTCAAAAAAATAAAATATCTGTTTTATACCAAATCGACTATGCTTATTTTATATCTGTACTGGATTTTGGATAATAATGTTAAAAAATATCTCGAAGTGGCAATTGAATTAGTAATGTATGCCTGAAAATCAGTTCTGTAAAAAAATTTCAAAAAATGACTGCATATTAGGTATATAGTAAAAATATACTTTTTTTTTGTATATTTTGGCTTATAATACTTTATACAATCATCTTGAGTATGAAATATTTATTAAAAAAAATAAAACGTATTATAAAATCTTTTGAAAATTTGTATGAGAGAAGGAACCAAGTTGAAAACTAATTGAAAAGAGAACATGTAATCAAAACAAATAATTAAAAAAAAATATGTATCTTTACTAAATGGAAGATCTACCATGTTCTAATGAACTAAGAAGTGGTTTAATTATATACTTCAAAAAAGATTTTGACTGTGAAAAAGAAGTTCCTCTTTTACAAATGAAAAATATTTAAATCTATAGCTTATCATCTAGGATTACAGTTAACATTTAGCTAAGATGGGTAGGAAATCTAAAAATTTAGAATAGGTCAGATTTATCAAAAATGGCACAGATGCCAATATGTGAGAATTTAGTCACTATCAAGATATTTTTAATTTAAATTGAATTTGTCCATCTTTTTCCTTTTGTGTCAAAGAGATAATTTTTTAGATGAAGAACGTTGACAACTTTTTGTAATTGAACAATCAACATCACGAATGATTCATCAGAAAAAAACCTTTGAAATGAGATTGATTGACAAATATTCAGGCCTGAGAGGAAAAAAGTAATTTTATCCTTATAAAAAAATTTTCGAACACACATTGAAAAATAGAAATTTCTAATGAAAAAAGAGCTACCAAGAAAGGATCATCATAGAATGAATACCAAAAGTACATACTGTAAACTATAATATGACGTAGAGACTACGAGCCAATAACGAATTTGTAGCCAAAAAGATGGAGATCCTATCGAGTTACATAAGTTACTGTAGAATGAAATATTTTGAGTGAATTAAACACCTAAATTTGGTTTATTAAATAAATTAATCTACAAACTTGAAATGTATAAAAAACTTTTTATAAGAATAAAAATGTTAATTTTGACATGGGCTGTCATATTTAAATTATTTTGTCAGGTTTGACTAATATTTATAAAAAAAAAAAGGAATATAACCAGTAAACACAGCCTACTTGAAAATGGATATATGTGTGTAAAATGCCAACACGGTAAACTTCATAACCTCCCTATACTTTTTATTAAACGTAATTCTCTAATTCAAAAAACCGTGCCTGATCCTTTCTTTTTGGGATAAATCAATTTTTTGACAGTTTTGATTGATTTTTATAAAAAAAAATGAATATCACCACTGAATTACGCATGCTTAAAAATGGGTATATATGTGTAAAAAACTTTATATTATTACTTAGATAAAAAGTTTCTTTTTAAGATGAGCTGTCATATATAAATCAATGATTTGATAACTTTAATATTTTTATAAAAAAAAATGAATATCATTGCTCTATCCTATATATTAAAAAACTAATATTAAAAAACATTATATAATCATTTAGATAAAAAGTTTCTTTTTTGAGATGAGCTGTCATATGTAAATCACTTTTTTGACAGGTTTGAATGATTTTCATAAAAAATGAATATCACCACTGAATTCAGCGTATTTAAAAATGGGTATACATGTGTAAAAAACTTTATATACTTATCTAGATAAAAAGTTCTTTTTGAGAAGAGCTGTCACATTTAGATCAATTTTTTGACAGGTTTGATTGATTTTCATAAAAAATGAATATAACCACTGAATTCAGCATATTTGAAAATGGGTATACATGTGCAAAAAACTTTATATACTTATTTAGATAAAAAGTTCCTTTTTGAGATGAGCTGTCATATTTAGATCAATTTTTTGACAGGTTTGATTGATTTTCATAAAAAAATGAATATCACCACTGAATTCAGCATATTTGAAAATGGGTATACATGTGCAAAAAACTTTATATACTTATTTAGATAAAAAGTTCCTTTTTGAGATGAGCTGTCATATTTAGATCAATTTTTTGACAGGTTTGATTGATTTTCATAAAAAATGAATATCACCACTGAATTCAGCATATTTAAAAATGGGTATACATACGTAAATAACTTTATATAATTATTTAAATAAAAAGTTCCTTTTTGAGATGAGCTGTCAAATATAAATCAATTTTTTGACAGGTTTGATTGTTTTTGATAAAAAATGGACATCACCACTGAATTCAGCATAGTTGAAATATATATGTAACATCAAAAATATTTATAAAAACTTATTAATATCTGAGAAAAATAGGGGGGGGGGGCACATTACGCCCCCCAGCACTTGAGCGGACAAATTTTGCCCAGCACTAATAGGGTTAAGGATGGATGTGTGTGTTGAAGATTTGATGCAGGATAGAGGGATAGAGGGTACAATGGCTAAGGTTGTGTTCGATGTTAATGTTTTGGATAATTGATCTACTATGTTGTTTTCGGTGCATGTAGAATCTCCGGGAGAGCAGGTGATGGTGATGTTGAAATGTTGAGCGAGTTGGGTCAATTTGGTGGCTATGCTATGACATGACAGCGGAATTTTATGATTGAGATCGTTAATGATGTTTTGAGCGTCTGTGTAAAGATTGATGTGACTAAAGTTGTAACGATATGTTTCGATGTTGTCTAATAGATGGCTGCAAGCGGCTAAAATTGCTAACGTTTCTGTTCATGATGAAGTCTTGTTGTCGGTGTGAAGGACTTCGGAGAAAAAGGGGGTTAATGAGTTGGTGATAAAGAAGGCGTATGCATCAGTAACATGGTGAGAGGATTTGGAACCGTCAGTAAAGATGAAAAGATTATATTGTGAGTGGGGATTAGTGCGTTCCATTCTGATTAGTTTGGTAGCAATATTTTTATGTTTGCATAAGGTTAATGTGTAGGGTAATTTATCTGAAGGGTTGAAATGAAAGATTGGATGGATTTCAAATGATATGGAATAGTGAGATAGGTTTGGTAGGTACTTGGCACATATGGTTTCGTAAAATGAGAGTATAAGGGATGAAGTTGAGTAGGGTGTGGTGAAAACGTGGATGGGGCTCATGGATTTGAATGTTTTCGAGTATAGTGTTACTAGAGTTAAGTGTAGTTTGTATAGAATTGGTAGAGTGTGTGTAAGGAGTTCAAGTTTTGAGGTAGGTGTTGTGTCATACGCGTTAGTGATTGTGAGGAGACAGGTACGGTGAATTTTATTGAGAATAATTCTAGTATTATGCAGCTTTAGGGAGAAACCTCAGGGAGCTTTAGGGAGATACCGTATTGAATTATGGGTAAAATAATTGATGTATAAATAAATTTTGAAATTTTCGGGTTTAGTCCCCATTTGTAGGAGATGGCTTTCTTGAAGGAGAAAATGATAGGCGTGAATTTAGTGTGTAGGTTTTTGATGTGTGTTGAGAATTTAAGGTTTGATTGAAAAATGACTCCGAGATATTTTATTTGGGTTACTGGTGTGATTGGTGTGGATGATGGCATGACTAGGGGTTGTGGTAAGATTCTTTTCTCTAGTGAAATGTATGATGTTCAGTTCACTCTGGTTAAACTGAATTTTGTATTTTGAGGCTATGGAATTAATATTCGTCAAAAGGGTGGTAGCGTTGTTCAACTTGGTTTCCTGGTCGTCGTTGGAGAAAGTAAAGAGAATATCGTCAGAGTAGCATTGTGCGAAGTGTGAGTTGGAATTAATGTGATCTAGGAGTGGATTGATGAGGATGAGCCATAAAATGTCTGAGAGGCAGCCGCCTTGGGGAGTAGAGAGCGAGAGTTGTTTTATGTAAGTGTTGTTGTTGTGATGCAGGATAAGTATGCGTTTGTTGAGATAGCTTTGAATGAACTTGCTGAGGTATAAAGGGTAATTGTTTTGGATTAAGTTGAATAGAATTGCGGGATGCCAAGCAGAGTTGAAAGCATTATCAAGGTCGAGAAAGGTTGTTGTTACAATTTTGCGATGGTTTAGTGTGTTTTCCAAGAAGAGAGTTAGGCGTAAGAGGGCCATTTCAGTATTTTTGTTAGGGAGATAGGCAAATTGATTTGGATGAATGAGATTTTTTTGCAAATGTGGTGTAGTAATCTTTTTCGTAAAATTCGTTCTAGTACTTTGCAAAGAGACGGTAAAATCGAGATGGGGCGCCAGTTTTAAATTTCGTTGATGTTTCTGTTGGGTTTGGGGATTAGCACTAGCTTGCTAATTTTCCAAATGTTTGGAAAAAAGCTAAATTTTAGACATGGATTATAAATATTGATGAGATGAGATTGTAAGATATGGTATGATTTTTTGATGTGACTGGGAGATGAGGTCTAGACTATGAGAGGATTTTGATTTCATATTGTGAACTGTACGATTAAGTTCAGATTTGGTAATGGGCTGAAAGGGTATTGGTGAGTTGTATGAGAGTTTATGATGAACAGTTTGCCTAATAATAGTGTTCAAGGGGTTGTCTGAGTTTTCATTGTCGGATGGAAATAGTATGTTAAGGAAGTGAGTGTTGATGTGTGTGTTTGTGTTTGAGTTGGGAAGTAAGTGGTGAGGTAAAGATGCGTTCTGCTTTGTATTTCTTGTTTTATTCAATAAGTTCCATGGGTTAGAGGGAGTTTGGCTACAAAATTTGGTCCATGATTTTCTTTTGGCTTGACTGATTTCATGTTTTTATTTTCGCTTAAGATTGAAGTATGATTCAATGGATGCAGTAGAATGTGATTTTCTTAAAGAAATTTTCTCAGCATAAAACGAACATAAATTATTAATTTGAAATTTAATTATAAAAATTTTAAAAATAATTTAAAACATTAAAATAATAACTTGATTATTTATTTGGTTGGTTTGATATCAAAGCTCTTTCTCCTATAAGGCTATATGCTCGCATTATGCTTGGGATGGTTAATCTAAGATTTTGTCATTACAAAAGTCTGGAGCCTTTCTGATTGAACCGCCGAACTTCAACGGTTAAACTGAGAGGTAGTACCTAAAAATCATTGACGCTAAGATTTTTTATTTGTTAAATAAGAATAAATTTAAATATTATTTATATGCAAACAAAAACTTAAAATAGCAAAATCTTAAGAGTAGAAAAAGTATCGCCCTGGGCTTGATAAATAAAAGTTGTAGGCAGAAATGAGGAAGTTGAAAAATCTTTTATTTATTTAAATTTTTTTTGAAACTTTTTCTTCATTCACGTCATATGATATATTTGAAGAAGGTCATAGTGACCAAAATATTATCATATGAAAAATTTTTAAAATAAATGAAAGATTTATCAAACTTTCTCATTTCTCTCTACAACTTTTATTTATGAAGACTCAGCGCCACTTAAATTATTTTTTATTATTATTAGAAATAGGATACTTATAAAAGAAAGAATTAGAAAAACATAAATTAAAAATTATGGCAGAATTACAGCGATCGAATTTCAGTTAGTACTTTGAATTTTTTAGAGCAGTTTTTTACCAAACCAATTATTTTTAAATTCATTAGATTTACTCATATTAGGAAAAAAATGATTCAAATAATGGAAAAAAAGTTTTCAAAAATAATTATAAGAAAGTAATACAATTTAAATATTAAATTTTTTTAAATTTAATTTAAGTATATTTTTAAACATAATATTAAATTTAAACTATAAGAAAGAATTTAAATAGACAAGAATTACTAAAGTTTCCTTTTGCTGCTAATTAATGACTATCAAAAAACTATTTTAGAGACACTTAATTTAATTTAAAAATAATAAAATGACCATAAAGTCGAACAATTAACTTTTTATACGGTTGCAAAGTTTCTGATTTCTGTAAATAGTCAAAAATATATGATAATATTCTATAACTTAAAAATATGGAAAAACAAAAAAAATTAAAAATTCAATGATAAGAAATATTTTTACAAGATGATATAATTTAACACTAGAATGGCCATGGTGTCGATTTCGACATTTCACTTTTCAAAAATTTATATAACTCAATCGTGATTCATCAAATCAGTTTACTTTGAACTTTATAATTTTTTTTCTTTGTTTTTTAGAAGTAATTATGATAAAATATTAAAAAAATTTGAAAGGCAAAAATTTTTCGTCAAATTTACCTCCCTTGCCCAAAGTGTCGTTTTCGACATCATCTTTTTAAACATTTTATTGTGTTTTAAAAATTATTTTGTGATTTTTATATTATATGTAACAAATACTAAAAACTTAAGGCTATGATAATTTTGAAATTTTTAATAAAAGATAATTTTTTAAAAAATTAGATTTAAATGAGCCCTAGGATCTTATAAGGGTTAAGTTAAATCAAATACATTTACATTATTTATAGATAATGGATATTTATTTATAAACATATATTATCCCATTACCATGTATTATATATGTATATGCGAAAAATAGGGAGCAAATGACTATGAACATAGAATGGCTGAAGTTGTTTTATTGCTATGAACACATGTGTAATCTTGCAATGCACTTTCACATGATGAATTATCTAATATATTTTACAGATACGCATACTTCCAGCTTCATACATTTTGCTTATCTTCTGTTGAAGTAAAAATACGTCACATTTCTTCATACTTTTTTTGCTAAATATTTTTGCTTTTATTTCGTTGTTTTACATTGATTACAAAAAATGTCTGAGAATATAGCTTTTCAAGATGCATCAACCAGCAAAGATTGCTCTTTAGAGAGTCAAAGTTCTTATTCATTCGTAAAATCAAAAGGATTTTTATCTAGTCGTTAAAGTGAAGATTTTGATGATCAAGGCTGCACTGTAGTCACATAAGATGGTTCGGTTTGGGGAGAGTTATTTTTTTCTCAGCGAGGACGTTTTAGAAAGGATAATGTGTTTTCTACTAAACCAGGTTTACCTCCTCTGGTCAAAAGACAAGCTTCGATATCACCTTACATGGCATGGAAGCTTTTTATAAGTGAACCAATGCTTCGAATAATAAAAAGAAATACAGAGTTGTATGCTCAAAAAACCAATACTATTTGGTCACTAAGCTTTGAAAAGCTTGAAGCATTTATTGCTTTACAATATGCACGAGGTCTTTATGGCAATCGTCATAGCCTTGACTTTCTTTAGAATGAAAAATATGGGCCTAATTTATTCAGATCAACTATGTCAAGGAATGATTTTAAATTTATTCTTCAGTCACTCCGATTTGACGATAAGTCTTCAAGAAATGAGAGAGTAAGTACAGATAAATTCACGCATGTTAGAGAAATTTTCGATATTTTTGTTCGAATTGTATGAATTCCTTTATTCCCAATTTCAGCTTGACAATCGACGAGCAACTACTTCCATTGAAAAATCGTTGCCCCTTCATTGTTTATATGCCTAATAAACCCGGTAAGTTTGGCATCAAGTTCTGGCTTCTCGTGGAAGTAGAAAGTAAATATGTTTACAAAATTTTGCATTATTTAGGAGCACAAGAGAAAGCTTCTCGTTTTGGTAAGCCTCTTCCTGAAGATGTTGTTATGAGGTTGACTTCTGAAATAAAAAACAAAGGTTACAACATAACGGCAGATAACTTTTTTTCAAGCGTCGCGTTAGTTCAAAACTCAGTACCCATAAAATCTCCTTTGTTGGAACATTGAAAGCAAATAGTAAAGGTGTAACAAAAGAAATGATGTGTTATGAAAAAGATAAAAAATTTTAAAGTAAGTTTTATTACAACGATAAGGTTGGATTCATGTTTGTGAATTACCAATGCAAAGAAAAAAGATCTGTCTGCCTTTTATCTTAAAAATACCAACTGTAATCGACTTCTATATTCATAATAAAATTGGCGTTGATATTGTGGATTTGATGTTAAGAAAATACACCACTTTGTCTTCATCAAGAAGATGGCCATTATCAGTATGGTACAATATGCTTGACATTGCTTTGTTGAATGCATGGATTGTATATAAAAAAGCAAGTAGTGCCAAGGTCACTCGGAAGCAATTTTTGATTCAATTGATCGAAAATCTTAGAGAAAATGCAGCAAAGAAAAATTCTAATGCAAATTTGCCTGTTTCTGAGAATGTGAAAAGAAGAAAATGCTCAAATAAAGAATGCAACAACACAAGCGTTACCATTTGTAAAGATTGTCTTCAAGCAGTTTGTGGTAGTTGTTCAGTAATCAATTCCAGAGTTATATATATGCTCTTTGTAAGATGTGTAATAAATAAAACTTAAAATAATTTAAATACCTTTGTAAACATTTTATGATTTAAAGTAGAAAATAATAATAGTGTCGATTTCGACACTATGGCCAACCATAATAAAAAAATATCGGCCATTCTAGTGTTTCAAGCAGCCCAACTTTAAAATCCATTAGAAAACGGGACGGAATTAAATGTAAAAAAAATATAATCCCCGAAAAAATTGAAAAAATTTAGTTTTTTGAATATTTAAAAGTTTTGAAAAACAAAAAGTCACTATTTTTTAAATATTTTGATCTCTAAAAGCATTTCCAATTTTTTAGACATTAAAACAAGTTTTTATATTGTTTCAAATAGTTGTCGGCATGTAAATTGGTGTGTCGGCATGTTTTAGTCATTCCCATTAAAAAGTCTTTTTACAGGTTTTCAAAAATTTTGATATCAATCTTGATTCAAAATATTACATGGCCTTTCTTGTCATGTACGCCATGTGATGGAATCAGAAATATTTTTGTTAACAAAAACCAATTAACAAATAAATAAATCTTAACAAAATAATAAAAGATAAAACAGTTTATATTTAAACTTTATGCTCAGTACTATAACATAAAAATTATTTATAGCAAATAGATGAAGAAGAAGACATAGAACTAGATGAATACAAACTAAGTTCTTTCTCGATTTTAGAGCTATATTCCGTAGAAAAATCAGAACTCATTTGCAATCAAAATGAAAGAGAAAAACGTTATCTGCTATGAAAGCGATTGCTGAATAAGAATCAATAAAGAGAAGAAACGTTCTCACAAAATGAGTTAGAATGAATAAAGAAAATTACAACAAAGTAGAAAATTACGATCAATCACACTGAGGAAAAATACGAATCCGAAATATGGGAAGAGGACATATAAAAAACAATATCGAGAAGGGCTCATTCCTATTTCTTTTGATAAAAGAGGATTATAACTTGTAAACAACTCATGAATGATTCACGTTTTTACATAATAATATATTTATATTATATACTTTTCAATCATATAACAAATGTGCAGTGAAAAGGATGACATTGAAATCTTGTAATTTTCTTTCTTTTATGTGCATGGATAAAATAATATTTCCCTTTAAAAAAAAAACTTTCTATATTGAAAATATGAAAATATATTGTCTATTCTAATTAAATTTGTAAACATTTTTTCTTACTGATGTCATAAACTGTTCTTTTTTCTTTCTAATTGTATGAATAATCTTTCTTTCTTTATGTGCATGCAAAGTATTCCTTCTATGTATAACTTTTCAATTATAGCTTTTTAATTAAAATTTAATTTTTTTTAAAGTTTTGTCTGTACGATAACCCTCATAGCCTTTCATTATCCTGGAATCTCCTGAAGGGTTATCTTTAGGAAGTTTTGATAGTAAAAGAAAGAAAGATTTATTGTACATAAAAAGCGATGAATTATCAAAAAATAAATGGTTTTAAACATTTTGCTCAAATTTTTTTTGTTTAGAAATGTAACATATGTAAACTAGCTTTAACAATTCTAAATTTAATAAAGAAATAAAAGTGTATGTTTAATTATCGTATTTTTATTTAAACCTTATATTTTTGATCACTGATTAGCGAAAAGAAAGAAAAAAGCATGTATCCTTATAAGTAAATATAAAAGAGTCGGTAGTGCGAGTGTTAAGGGACTTATAAATCTTAACGAAAAATAATTTTTTAAATTTATCAAAACCTTTTACCTTAGTTTTAACTAATATGTATGCTTTTTTATTTTCCTTAAAATCCATTTCTTTAAAATAATTTTTATTGTTTTTATGAATTCCAAAGTAATAAATTTAACTGGTTATCCTAGATTTATTAGAGACACTTCAATTAATTTTTTTAATGTTTGTATTGAATGGGGTAAATTAAACGATGAAATTGTTGATACTTTAACATCAATTTATAATCTCGTTTTAAAAAATTTTCATGAATGTAAAAAATTTCCATTTTTGACAAACAAATCTTCAATTTTTTATCCCAATAATTTTCCTTCTGATTTATTGTTTATAAATGATAAGTTCTTCGAGTTAAACATGAAAATGAAAGAATTTGATAAATTTATTTTAAAGTTAAGAAAATATTTTAAAAGTTTACAAAGTTTATCTCAGCTAACTAAAACTTCAAAGGAAAATACTTCTAGTAAATCTGTTCTCAGTTCAAAATTTCTAATAAACACATGGAGTTTCAAAGATTTTCTGGTAGCCTTTTATGAAATTTTATCTGACTATGAAAAAGATTATAGCCTTAAAGTTTTGTTCTTTGACTCCTTTAAAAGTTTTGTTTTTTCTTTGGATAATAGGAACTTGAATTTATTCGATTTAAATGACGCCTTTTTAGTCTACACTTCCTTAATTCTATACGAACCATTCATCAAACCACAAACTAAAGTTTTAGTCCAAGCCTTATTAACAGAATTAAATTGTTAATTTATTCAAATAAAATTTGCATTGATTTTTATAAATTTTTAGTTTTTGTGACAATAAAAAGAATGTAAAACTGTTTCAATGCAAAACTAAATTTACAGCAATTGTATATGGTTAATACTACACATATAAGTACATCGATGCTTAAATCAAGGAACACATAATATATTTTTAGTTCAATAACCAAAAAATAAAAGAAGTTAACAAAACGTTGAAAATGCAAGGAAAATTTTATATTTCGTACACACAGTGTTCATGATCATAAATGAAAAAATAAATCTGAAAATATGAAGTGTATTTAGTCGCGACTGAGTATGTTCGAAATATAAATAAGCTTTTCCTCTATTTTATCTTTTTGTTAACTTTTTTATATTAAATTTATTAAAAAATGCAACTATCCTTTTTAGTTTTTTTTAGGAATTTATCTAAAAGACTTCTCACTAGGGGTGGGCAGTCGGAGTTACTGAATTTGAAAGGAGTCATAGTCGGAGTCAGCTGAATAACTGACTTCTTTCACTCACTCTATGCCCTTAAATTTTTTTATAATACATGAGGCTCACCATACGTGCCGTTTTTTTAAATGTTTCATTTTTTATTATTACTATAATAATAGCATAAAATTTTTTCATCATATATAATATATAATATAACATTCTAAAACCTCGATGGTTTTAACACAGGAGATAACCCCTCATAGTTTTCATTGATTATTATAATCAATTGAATGTTACTACGTTATGCATTCAACCCTCAATAATCTGAAAGTCAGTAATCTGAAAAGTGCACTAACCGGATAAAAATTGTTGGTAACCATTATTTTCAATGCATGTCTTGTATTTATCTGGAACTTCACATTTCGGAATTTTTTTATAAATTTAAAAAAAATCAATTTATCTTTTTTAGAGTCTATATTCTAGTCAAAAAACGCCACTTTATTTTGCTACCAAGATTTTTAATTTCAATTTTGCAACAAATATTACTAACTTTTTTAATGTATATATTCCTAAAATATAATACAATACTAGTGCCGAATTTTAATCTTTGTGTTTTACTATATAATCAAAATTTTAGATTATAAGAGAAGGTTAGTTTTCTCGCTTAGAAAATCGCGTATACTATGTCATATGAAAATTAAAAAAAATCTTCCTATTCCAACGGAAGACTTTATCGTTTTAAAAAGAGAAACAATCTTTAAAAATGTATTATTCACTGAGAAGCTAATAATGTAAACTTATCTGATTTACAAATTATTAAAAAAATAAATTCGCAAAGTTTTGCAGCAGTACAATTTATAGAATATATACCATATTGACGAAATAGTCTTTTATAAATTTGGTCCAAATTATACTTTAGCTTCTGTCGGGGATGGACCGAGAGGGGGGATAGGGGGATGCCTACCCCCCCCCCCCCCCCATCAGTAATCTATTCAAGAAAAATTAAGGTTGGAGTCAACCCTAAAATAGAAATCAAAATTGATGAAGTCATTGATCGATTTTCAAAGCAAAAAGAAAGAAGAAAAGACTTTGTAATATAATTTTAATCATTTATTTTACATACGTTTTCAAATTTCTTCCCTAATAAAATGTGTAAAATTTTCAACAGTTGTTGGCAAGTATAAAAAACCAAGATGCATGGTTAATCATATGATCCAGAAATTCATGTTCGTTACCGTTTTAGCTCGACGTCTTTGTTTTTCACATGGCATTATGAAATAAACAAAACCATGATAAAGAAGCAGAAAACGACTATACTTTTAGTAAATTATCACAAATTCAATACAACATTTTCAAATATAAAGCTATTTTACCTTCCACCAAATACAACAAGTCACATTCAACTTTTAGACTCTGGAATTATACGTAATTTCAAGTTCTATCATCGACAAAATTTAGTGAGACACTTTTTGCTTGTGTTGAAAAAAAATCAAGCTCAAGAAATACATTTGAGAGAATGCATTAGAATGATTAAACTGGCCTAGGACAAACTTTCTACAAATACTATAATATCATTTTTTAAACATATAAATATTATTCCTCAATTAGATTCAAATGTTTCTCAACATAATAATATTAATCAAAATTCCTTAATAGAGTTATTTCAAACAATTGTGCAACTTCAAGGTCCTTCAAATTTACAAGAACCTATTGATTATGTTGATATAGATACTGGATATTCTGCTGTATACACTTATACTGAAGGAGATGTTTTGAATATAGTTGCTGATTGTACTGAAGACGAATCAGAAAATAAAGAAAAACTTAGCAAAAATATAAATGAAAGTGAAGCTTTATTATCACTCGATGCACTCATAAACTATTTTGAACAACAAATTAGTTTCAAAACAGAAAACGATGAAAATCAAAAAGTTTCAAAAGAATTAGAGCTCACAAAAGATTTAATTTTTGAAAGAAGTTAAAGAACTTATAACAAAAAAATTGAAGATTACTTCAGAAAAAATTGGTTTTAATTTACTAATAAACTAAAATTTTTGTTTATAATTTATTTTGCGAGTTTTATTTCTTTTGCTGAATAATTAATTTTGCCAAAATTATTTATTTAAAAATAAAAAAACTTTAATAAATTTAGTTTTGGAAACTTTTGAAAACTCTATTTCTGACAAGTTTTAAAATTTACCATAAATTATAAACTCAATTCATTTATCCAGAAACTCCATGATCCAGGCCATAAGTATTCGGATTATTGAGTATTTAGTGACAAGACTTGTGGATTTGTCGCGAGATGTTTGGATTTTCTTAAATTTTCTGCCGGGCTTTTTTGCTTCCAAAACATGTGCTTTTAAATAGATACATTCTGATTTGCAAAATGTTATCTTTCTTAAATAAAAAAAATGAATTATGAATGTGACAAAGTTTTATCTAAATCTTAAAAATCTAAAGTTATTTCATCAGAAAAAATAGATTGAAAGCATATTTAGCATAAAAATCTATAAAAAAAAATGTTGGTATTTTTTCTTTACATATGCATGAAATTTATTTTATTAAAAATTATAAAGTTAT
The DNA here is from genome assembly GCA_030549495.1 of Nectonema munidae. Classification (NCBI taxonomy): domain Eukaryota; kingdom Metazoa; phylum Nematomorpha; class Nectonematoida; family Nectonematidae; genus Nectonema; species Nectonema munidae. The sequence continues at coordinate 273,010 of JAUIRK010000897.1, forward strand.
TTACAACATATATAAGTTTGTTTTGAATTTACCTTCAAGTAAACTTTCTTTTGAAAATTTTCGTTTTTTTGCTGGCATTTGTTGAATGTGCCGTTTTCCTCATAAAAAAGTATGATCAGACTATACGTAATGTATTAATAACAATTATTACGGAGAACATGTGATATAACAAGCATTTTTTATAATAAAATTATGTTCTTGCTATATATCATATACACTTTAATTATTTCAACAGGAATTATAAACTCTAATTTTTTTTCCATGTATCTGTATTTATTATATTCACATACTACTCCTTTTAACATCTTGTACTTTTTACTCACTCGCTTCATTTCCTTGCCGAAACTTGTTTTGCTTTAACCTCCGGCTGTTCATTCACACGCCTCTTTATTCTCTACTCTCGCAACTTAATCCTCTTCACTTTTTTAGTTATAAACGATGTAAGAAATACTCAATTTATTTTCAAGTGCGTTATTGAAAGAAATGATGTCAAAATAGCGTTAAATTTCGATTTATATTACTTATAAGTAGGGCCTACATAAGTTGCCCCATAAATCCTTCAAAAATTAACATAATGACTTTAAAAGGTTGGATTTATTTGCAAAAAAAAACTTCTTTTTTTCATATGTTATGATTTCCTTTTTATTATTTTGTTTCTCATACCACATACCAGGGTTTCGGACCCAGAAAAAAATTGTCCTGTTCCGGCTCTGGAGCAGAAATATTTTAATTTTTAATCTCCAGCTCCTTCAACTTTTTTAATCATTAATGAAAAAATGATTGTGGCTATACTACGTATATAACATTCAGAAAAGCTAGATTATATAACTATCTAATTGTTTTATATGCTTACAATTGATAAAGATGATCTAAGCTTTAATTTCTTAATCTTTTAACTTCACGAGTTTAAATATTTATAACCAAAAAATGGATTTAAATAATATGAATATTTGAGTTATGTGAATTCGACTTATAGTTATAATAAGGGTCTCTACTGCATAATATTAACTTTTACAAACTAAAAACATTAAAAATTGCTTTGACAATCTTCAAGCTTTTTATAATTTACTGTAAGTAAGAAAAAAGAATGAAGTTTAAATTTCCTTCATCTATAAAAGGTATGCGTTGTTTAAAGTGATTAAAAAATCAGTGCTTATGATTCTACACGAGGCGTAACGTTCATAAAAGAGAGAACATATGCCGAATACTACTAGCTTTATATTATATACACATTGACAGAGAAAACCATCTTGAATATAAATACTGGATAATTGAAATCATATCTACTCAAGCCTTTCGATAAAGGAAGACAAAGAAGCCGAACCCCCTCTATGAAACTCCCTTGAGATTTAAAAATGTATAAGTTCTACCCAGTCCAGCTCTCTAAGAAAGCTTCCCTTTCGGGCTTGAAACCTGTATTTACTTCTAATTTCTAGATATATAATATTGATATACATATATTTCAACTAACGTATTATAAGAAAACTATTCTGAAATATTACAGATGCAGAAAATAGTTCTATTAATATACATATCTACGTAATATATGTTGACAATTATTAAGGTAGGTATTGAATGTAATACAGTGTGTTGTAAATAAGTAATACATTCATTTTAATTATTTATATACCTTATATATTCACTATTTTTATTAGTGCTTATTTTATTTATATAAATAATTTATGATAAAGGTATTGCTTTTTATCATTTTTATCTGACAAAAGCATAAGTCTAAAGTTTGATGTATTCTTATTTCAAAACCCCCATTTTCGAACATATAAAAAATGAAAAATTAAGAAATTAAATATATTAAAAATTGTATTAGGCATCCTACTAATATTGGATACATCTAATAAAATAATTACACTTTTCAATAAATAGACTGATATGGACTAGTTGATTGAAGAGTTGGATCAGAAACTAGAAATCTTTCTTTCGATTTTTTGTTGATGACAATTTGTTTATACCTAGGCATTGGAGTGTATTAAGGCTTCGTTAATGAAAACACACCTATGATACTCCACCAATCAGGGGCGTAGGCAGTGGGTGGGGGGGGGGGGGGGGGCAAAGCCCCTAACTAGTTTCACTGCCTCCAAACTTTAGCCCCCCCCCCTCCCCGCCAACTCCTTTCTGCCCCTCCAACTTCGAATTTTTGGCTACGCGACTGTTACCAACTTACCCTTACACTCGTCAGTAAATATTTTATAATTAATAATAAATTGAAAGATCAAATATTCTTAGATATTTATATTCACATTAATTTCATTTTGAAGCTTTAAGAGATGAAAATGTGAATAAAGTATAGGAAAAATCGAAATAGTTCAGATTATATTTTTGTAAATGGAAAGAACTTATCAGTATATAAAAGGAATTAAAAAATTGTTTTATACAGTAAAATCTGTGAAAACCGGATTACCTTGGGACCAAATAAAAAATCCGGTTTTCACAAAACACCGGTTTAGAGTGACATTTTTTTATCTTTGCTTTTTATCTTTCTTATTTAAAGTATATTCCGTGAGTTATACAACAAAATTAAGTAATATAAATTAAAATATTTAGTTAAGGCTTAAAAATTCATTTATGGAAACTTTATTTAAATTTTTTTATGATGCTTAAGTTCTATTAGTTTTTGGTAAAGAAATAGTTTTTGATAGAACTCTGTTTAAAACCAATGCACTTTTTAGCAATGGCCAAGTTATTTTTGTTGATAAGTATTTGAATTTCAGACAGCATTTCTGCATCTTTTTTTGATGCAAACAAGATTAGTTGTTCAAGCATATCACGAACATCGGTACGAGACAATTGATTTACCAGTTGTTCTTCGGTTTCTTCTCAATCGCTTTCGCCGTTAGAAATCACTTCTTGCATATGCTCTTTGACTAGAACTGTTTCAAAATCAGAAGGGTCTTCAGTATAGAATTTTTTTGTCGATATCAATGTAATCGTCAGCTGTGACAGCTGACTCAGAAATACAAGGAACGAGATCTGCTAAAGAAACTATCTATATTGTCAGAAAACGTAGGCATCACAAAACCACTGTGTTTGAAACATTTTGTAATTGTAGCAATTTTTACATTTTGCCAAGCCAAATCAACACATCTGATAGCATCAAAAATAGTAATAGATTTTGTCAATTCAACAGCGCTCAAACTTTTATCCATTTTAGCCAATAAATTTGTCATGAGCATTTTTCGATAACACGTTTTAAACGATCTTATTATGCCTAAATTGAGTGGCTGAACAAAACTTGTGTTTGATGGAAATTTTTTTAAACAAATGTTGCTAAGCTCTACATCAGGTGAATGTGATGTAGCATTATCCAAAAAATGTAAAAATTTTCGTTTTTCACTCATCATTTTTAACTTCCAATATCCAAGTTGAAAATATTTTTGATGTCATCCAAGCTTTGCAGTTGGAAAAATAAATCACTGGCAAGTCGTTAATTTTGATATATTTAAAACAACGTGGCTTCTTTGATTTACCAATTGCCAATGGTTTCAGTTTCTCACCAGACGCACTACAGGCAAACATAATAGTTAAACGTTATTTGAAAATTTTTACTCCATTTTTTTGAATGATATTTAGCAGCCAAAGTTTTTTCAGGTTAGGGTTGTCTCATCGCAATTAAATTACTCAAATCATAACCATTAATTATGCCATCTAAACGAGAAAACCAATCATTGACTACTGCACTATCAACGCTGGCTTTTTCATCACAAATTGCATACGACTTGATAGAGTATCGAGATTTCCAAGAAGTCACCCATCCAGAAGAAGCGTTGAAATCAGAATTGCCTAAAACAGCAGCAAATTCGGTTGCTTTCGATTGAATAATTAGGCCAGAAAGTGGAAAGTCTTTTGCTCTTGCTCGTTGAAACCATTCCTACGTTAATTTGTCCAACTTATCAAATTCGTAAAGGCTATCGAAGCGTTTTTTGCTCACAGAAGCATTGTTTTGATACTGTTGTAGATAAACATCAGCTTTTTTTAAATGTCAGATTAGACTCAAGATCAAGCTCACGGCGAGTACCCTTTTTTTAGGTGTATTCATCTTGAAATAAAAAGAATTAATTTGTGTAAATTAATTTAAAAAATATTGATTATATCTAAAAAAAATTTCATAAAAATTTTGGAGTTTATAAAAAATATAAAAATAAATGTAAATAATGTACTTTATTTTACAAGACCGGTTTTGAGAAAAAAAAAGCCGGTATACAAGGAATAAATTATCATGGTCTTAATAAAAAAAATTTTGGACTTATTAAATTGTTCGATTTAGACAAAAATCCAGTTTTATCAAAGGCCGGTATATGGAGATTACCAGGTACTTGCTTTAAAATTTTACTTATTACATTTTTACAAAATCTAGATTACTTAGAAAAAATGGAGTTGACCTATTAATAAAAATTGACTTATGTTGACCTAATAACCTGGACTTCTTTTACAGAAACTTTATAAAATAAGACAATTTACTCGTTTTAGAATAAATGGTACTATTAGACATAATAATTTCACTTTATTGACTTTTAACTTCCTTACTTATAAGAAATGAAGCCCTCATCAATCTATCAAAGAGATAGAGTTATAAGCTGTTGAAATGTAAAGAAAATGGATATTACAAAATAAAAAATTTCTTGTTGAGACATGGAAAGAAAAACTATGCCTAACGTTGGGATAGTCTTAACTTCATTCTGAACTTTACGGAAAGTTCCGTTTTTCGAGGTTTTGTGAAAATTTAGACACGGCTTTATGTGAAGATATCCTAAGGCCTATTCAAATGTTAATATATAAAGGAAATTTGGAACAATAAAATTTTCCTCTGGAAAATACTGAGGATCCAATAAATAAATGTTGCAATATTTTAGGAGATTATAGTGAATGTGTAATAAAAATTCCACATTAAATTGCAAGTTAACGGGTTTAATTTTACAAGTACGAGTTTTCTTTAAAGATTTAAAAAGTTAGTTAAGATTTATTAATAAAATAAGTAGGTAATTGATACGCTAATAGGTTGGATTCATATATCATAAATGAAAATATACTTTATTTGGAAATAATAAGAAAATAAGTAAAACTTTTATTCAAACAAATTGAAAACTTTATTAATTTTCGATCATTCTGGTCTTCTTGGGATAAATAAATAAATCGTTAAGTTAATTATTATTAAAGATTCTTTATTTATCTGGAGAAGAACGTAGCGGTGGAAAATTAATAAAGTTTTCAACTTGTTTGATTAAAAGTTTTACTTATTTTACTATTATATCCTTCAACTTTTATTCATGAGGTCTCAGCAACACTTTCTTTACATTTATACTTTATTCGTATATATATTTGTTGGCATAATTCAATACACATCTTAAAATAAATTTCCAAATTCATTTTTGATTTTCGGAAGTTTTGGTTTCGGACCTTTTGTTTTCTAACGTTTTGGTTTTCGACGTTTTGACCAGTAACCTTGAAGACCTTTAGGGAAAGGAATCCTTGGTTCAGTATTAGGTGCTCTAAGGTTAATAATGTCTGTATTCTAAAGGCCTCATAGAAAGGCTTGGACTCATTGATAATACAATCAGACCTCGTTTATCCGATAAAATATTGACTGTAATCCCAACGCTTTTCGTCCCCATTATTCTGACATTTACTCTCCGATACATTGTCTTCAGCAAACTAGTTGCTCTCACGCTTCTTTGTATAATTTGTTAATCTGACAGACCAATCATGTGATCGTACTTTTTATGCCACACCTACTTAACCCTTATATTACCACATAGTTGAGAAAAAGTGTATATGAATTATGCCACTGTTGCGAAAACGCAACACAACGTTTAAACTAGATTTTTGTTAGCCAAACATTATTCACATTACAATATTTCATCATATAGTTAAAATTTTAACAATTGAAGTAATAACTATAACTTTTGCTTTTCTTGAGTTTTTACGGGAAAAATATAATCTATGTCAATAAAAACTTTACATTAAAGGAATAAAAGACCCAAACTTTTTTTTTTCTAAAAATAAAATGATAAAAACTTTCATTTTCAAAGTATAAATTTTTCCTGGATAACGAACCAAATTTTGAATAAATGTAAACTTTAAATCATTTTTCACATTTTTTTCTCTTCAAAATTGATGATTTTTTCGACTGTTTCGTATACGCAACACTGGACATTAGTGTGCACAGCAAACACTCTCTGATAACTTATTTTTTGATGACATCATTAACTCTCTGTAAAAACAAAGCTTCATGATAGATCGATTTGTTTTAACTTATGAACTATGAGTGGCACATATATTCAGCTCATATACGTGTAACTAAGGGACTTGATGCGTTTGGAAAATGACGTGTATAATTCTAACTCGTAGTATGATTTGCAGAGTTTGTGCTTTGAAAAGAAGTACATTACACGTCATCATATGGCATATATTGGTAATTACATTATAGCTTATCAAAACTTAAACTGAAAAAAGTTTTTTGACATTTCAATTGTCACACATCAATATATGAGTCGTGACGTTTTTGACATTTTTCGGGTACATATGTATATATACTCAAGTTTTGCATTTCAAGTTCATTCAATTAAAATTTTTACTCGTTTTATGAGTTTGGAATAGCTTTCTGCTTTTATCTTTTTTTCTGTTTTGTCCCTTAAATTTTGTGAACTTCTAAAATATATAAAGTTGTTTCTACACTGTGATTGACAAGACTTCTCTAATTTTGATGGAAAAAAGATATAATATTGAGTTAAACGATGCTATTGATTTAGTTATTAACTCTGATCATAAAGCTTTTTTTTATATAACACCGCCTCAAAATGACTAAAAATTTTGAAACCGATGAAGATTCTGCAAATGATGAGAGCGATGAGGAAAATGATGTTTCGAACTTCTCTCGTAACATGCTTGAAAGTGAAGCAGAGGTTGTTTTTTACCATGTTGCAGAGGAAAATTTTAGTTCTGATGAAGTTAGTGATTGTAATTCAGAAGAATGGGTAGATGGAGAACTGTTAAACTTAAAGCTGCTTCAAAAACATGATTCTGATCAAGAAGCAAATCCAACTTATACATTTAGTTCACCTTCAGAAGTGTATGATTTATTTTTTTTCAATGACGAAATTTTGGATAAAATAGTGAAGTTTTCCACAATATATGCAACATTTAAAAATAGTAATTTTTCTACTAGTGTTGAATAGTTAAAAGTTTTTTTTTCAATCATAATTTTATGTGGTTGCGTTAAATGCCGAAAAAGATCCATGTATTGGGAAAGTAGTAGTGACACTCACAATCAAGCCATTTGTAAGACTATTTCTCGTAATAGATTTTCAGAAATTTTAAAATACGTTTATTTTTGCGATAGGACAAACTTGACGCAAATGTATGAAGAAAGTAGGGATAAAGTTTCAAAAATAAGGCCAATTGTTGAAGATATCAAATACTATTTTAAAAAACATTGTCCATTTTTTAAACGATTTGATATTGATGAAAGCATGGTGCCGTACTACGGAGGTTATGGGTCCGGGATAAAGCAGGCCATTCGTAATAAACCCATAAAATTTGGTTATAAAGTTTTTTGCTTAAATTCAGACTCGGGCTATTTGAAAAATTTCGAAATATACCAAGGTAAAAGCGGAACGCAAAGTTTTTACTCAAAAGATTTTGGTGTTAGCGCTGGTGTAGTTTTAAGTCTTATAGACGAAAAATGCAAATACAAACATCTTTTTACTGATAACTACTTTACATCAATAAAGCTGATAAAAGAGCTTACAAAACGAAAAATATTATTTACTGGCGTTATAAGGAAAAATCGATTAAGAAATTGTAAGTTTCAAAGAAAATTATTAGAAAGAGGTTCTTATGATGTTAAAGTTAATGCTGGTTCAAAAATATCTGTAGTTTCATGGAAAGACAATGCAATTGTTAATGTTGCTTCTAATGTAACAAGTGTTTTTCCAATGAAAAAAGCTGAAAGGTGGTGCGTTTCTTCAAAAAAAAAATAAATGTAAATATTCCAAATTCTGTGCATTTATATAATCAAAAGATGGGCTTTACTGATTCAATGAATTACATACTTTCACTGCACAGACCTGTAATTCGATCGAAAAAATGGCATTTTCCATTAATTATTTTTTTGATGCAAGCTTCGTTCCATAACGCATACATACTATACAAGATTAGCAGCAACAAAAAACTGTCTTCTGTAGAGTTCATAAGACAAGTTGTAATAGAAAATTTGCAAAAATATGGTCAAAGCAGAAGCACAAGAAAGTTTGGAGGCAAGCCAACAAGTAGAAGAGTTTCAGATGCAACAAGATATGATGATAATATTGGCCATATTGTAAAGAAAAGCTCTGTGTAAATCTCAAACGTGTTATACATGCTCCAAATGTGACGTAGCTCTCCATATCAAATGTTTTGATACTTTTCATAAAAAATAGTTTTTTTTATAATAAATTTGCTTACAATACTCTTTTTACGTTATTTTTAGTTTGCTGTTTATACCTTTGAAATTCATAAATTTTCTTTTGAAATTTTAAAATAGGAGACAATTTTACAGAAAAACTTTTTTGAATGTATTACTAGCATAAAAAATTACTAAAATTGAAACTTTATAGACTTGTTCAACCAATGAAAATTTTAAATGTACAATGAGAATTTATTATTAGGAACAAAACTTCGAGTTTTGTCCTCTATTTAGGCTTTTAGATTTTTGATTCTGCGGTTTTTGGCACTTTTTTGCCAATTGACCCTCTGGTTTTTGGCCGTTTTGACTAGACATCTTTGACAAATGATAGTTTTCAATCAGAAATTCTAAAATTTTGGTTTTTACACATTGATTGTTTTACATAGAAATGTTTTTTTTATCAAAAGTCCTATTTATTATATATTATATAATATTTAAATATATAATTTTTATAAATATTTTATAATTAATTAACTTTTATAATAATTAAAATATAATTAATAAATATTCAATATATAGTTTTAATATATATAATACATTTATAATATATTAAAAGTATATAAAATGCTTCCTAAATAATTGTAAGTGAAAATATATTTTGGCAACACTGCTTAATTTTTCATGAATCCTGTAACTGAAGCTATAAAAATTAAATTATAGCTATAATGATAAAATAATCTAAAACAATCAAGTAATGTTTTTCTAAAGAAGTTATATAAATAATAGAAATAAGATAATATATGCTTGAAACAAAGTCTTTTTTATTTTCGGGTTATTAAAAACTTTTTCAATTTGTTGTACATTTTTACAATAAAATCTTTTCAATTAATAATACAGTAGTGATAAACTCAGAAAATGTTTTTTTATATAGTAAAACTGAGACAATAAGTTAACACTGTGTGATTTAAAATTGCTTTGGATTGGGACGTTTTACCAGAAACCTTTTTGAAAATAAACTTATCACAAATTTACAAAAAATTTTGAAAAAAAAATGTACATAATTGTTTTGGTTTACATAAATTGCTGATTTAAACAGGAATATTTTTAAATTTGCAAGAATGTGTGCACACAAATTACCACTGATGCTTTTGCGCAACACAACTTTTTTGTTTATAGAAAATAAAAAATTGTTTTTTAAGATCAAAAAGTTGATAAATAAACAATTAGCATCATATTTAATAAAAAAAAAGTTTAAAATTTTATTTTATAAGTAGTGGGTTTTTGAGATGTTGTTGCGCATACGCAACACTGGCAAAATTCGTGTTAATTATTGGTGAACAGTAATTGAAACAATTATGGCAGCAACAGATTACACAAATATCACCACAGCTATCGAGAGAAGAAAAAAGCTGTCAGAGGTAGAAATCATCCCTTTGACACTAGCATCTACAGCAGAAGATAGCGACACGCCTAACAATGGTTGGACACTTGACAATTCTCCTTGAGAACAAACATGATCTACAACAGAAGATAGTGACACCGTGGAGACTGATGGTGATGAAGGCACACCAGCCAACTATTCAACAACATCCAAGACAGCTAGGCAGAGACTTATCTTCCTGTAGTTCATCAAGAGCGAGACTCCGTCACCTGCTCGTCACTACAACAGCATATATCCTTGCTCACAGATTTATTGTAGACAATTATTATCAACAAAAGTCAAAAATTTCCTAAATATAATATAAATATTTTATTTACAATATATTACATTGTGTCTTTTCATAGAATCTCACATTTGCTGTATTTGATTACTAAAATTATTTTAGCCTAAACTTTTGATTCTTCTGAAACTTTAAAATGTATATAAAAAGATGCAACAGTGTTGGATTAACGATGTCTGATTGTAGTTCTACACGTTAAAAGGTTTTAAAGTATATTGGTTCTCTATTTTCTTGAGCAATGAGTCACTTGTGTATATCTATACAATATAGATCATATATTATTTGTTAAAATTGCCACACAAATCCATGGGTTTTATCATTTTATTAAAGATAAAAAGTTAACTAACCAACCTTTCCTCTCAGTAATTGTCAACAAATTTAGAGTCCTATGTGCTTTGTAAAAATTAAAATTTGCCTCCCCCCCCCCCATAAGTATTTCATTTTGATAAAGAAAGAATATAATTTAAATGCTACTGTTTTTATACAATGAATTTTTATGATGTAAAATTTAAAACAAAATTTGGTTATTTATAGCGCTGTTTTAAAATAGAATATCAATGACGTTTGACTTTTTAACACTGTTTTTGCAGAAATAAAATGGTGCGCAAGACTGAGTATTGTATAAGTAATTAAAATGTACTTTTCTCTAAAGAAACAAATTTCGATGATGTAAAACTATGAGTGTGTGTGATGTATGTGATATGGTGTACTTTATATAATCGGATATGAGCTATGAATGAACATCCTATAAATTATACTATTTTTTAATGAATTAATTCGCAAATGGCTACAATTTTACAAGTTAATCCGCGGAACTCATTAAAACCACACCAGCGCCGCGGTAAGTGTTGAACAAATGACCCGCAATTTATGTGCGTGTCCCGCAAACCCGCGTGAGTGGTGCGCCTAGTTAATGCCTCTAGTCTGGCAGATGTCACATAAATTGCTTAGGTGGGTTGATTACTCTGTACTGAGACACTTATTTTCTTAATTAATATTTTAAGCTCGAAATGTTACCAAACCAGATTACTAGATAGTTTTGCATTTAGCTTCAAAATTCAAAGACGCAAAAAGTTAATATACAATATTTAACAAAAATTTTATGCATGTAGAATTTTTTTGGAGGTTTGTATATTTCACCATGTTTGATTGTTTCATAAAAAAATGAATTATTAATTAAATTAATTGAATAAAATATATTCACTATTTTGTGGTAGAAATAAAAGGAGGTCGAAAAGCATCCTTCCGTTTTTACCACGAATGAGTCAAAGATAGGTCGTTACAAATAGGGTTACCCTAAAGTGCTGGGGGGAGGGGCGGTTTTACTCCACCACCCTTCAAAAGATAGTTATTATTTTAAATTGGCTGAATATAATTCCCTCAAGTTTCATGACTTTCCCTAAATTTGCTAACTGCCTGTTCTTGATAGTTTAATGAGCCTATTATGTCAAAACCTATCAATCTTCTAGTATGCTCAATTCAATGGTGATATTTATTTTGTTTATTAATCAAACAGATCGTGTCAAAGTCATTTAAAATTTTATCGATTTTACTCGTAGTTTTTCGAAATCTAAATATAAAATCTTTTGTACATCTTTTTAAGGCGTTCAGAATTCAATGATAAAATATTTTATAGTATGAAAATCCATCAAACCTTTCAAAAATGACAACCAATTAAAATAACTCTTTTAAATAAAAAAAATTAATTTTTTAACATTAAAAGTCAAAAAAAAGTTTGAAAAAATTTATTATAAACGAAAAATCAATTGAAATCAATTATTTTTTCTTGTTCTTTTTCTGAATATAAACAGGTATTTTATAATAGCAAGTTAAAAATTTTGAAATATCCTAACAAGAAAATACCTTTACAATGGCCAATTATTATATGACCCTTCTTTCTGCAATAATAACAGAATCTGGTTCTGCGCTTCCTTTCCTTCTCAAAATTCACAACTTTGCAAGTGAAAGGGTTAATTATAAAAACAGAAATTTTTAGACAAACATAAGTAACTTGTTTACTACAATTTCCGCCATAAAAATCAAACAAATATATAATTAGTTAAATTGTAGTTTATAATATAAAAAAACTTACAGTCTACTATAATGAAAAAATCAATGAATAAATTTTGGATAAGATTCATACATGATTCTATCTCGTATAGAAAAATTGCATGATACCACTGGGTTATTTAAACCACAAAGGTTGATCAACTTAGAATTTGAAATAGATTTGTCACAAGAATAGAATTTATACACTATTGTTGCAACAGGTTGTGTTTGTTGCATACATGTTTTAGGCAAACTTGACAATGCTTTCTATTTTTGCCAATCATATCTTTTTGTTTTTTATAGCGTGTGCCATGTACTTCTTCGCACGAAGAACATCTTCCTAATTCATTCCTGTTTCAGGATGAAGGAAAGTAGATGGTATTGTTATTTTCACAGCCGTGATTTCTTCAATACAATCATCAATTCTCTGTTGAGTCCATTTTTGTCTCTACTCTCTAGAGCTGGAAGAATCAATGAGTATACAAGCTCGATTCCCAGTTTTAAGGAATTTGTCTTCTTCGCTTTTATTCATGACTTATACTATAAATAGTCGTAGTATTTACCCTGGATGTAGTATCTAAAAGATAACTAAACGCAGCATTTGTTCATTTTTGCGATGTTTGTAATCTTAATTTTTTGATGTACACCCCTTTGAAAACATCGTGTTTCTTTCTTCAGTTATTTTTGCTAATACCCATTATGGCAGGAGGCGTGATAAAATCAAAACATTTTTCCCCTTACATTTTGTTTTAAGGACGTGTCTATTAGACTTGAGTTCGTTACTGCTAAAAATAGCTTCGTTGTAGTTATCGTTACTTAAAACAAAAAAGCGCATCGTTTAATTCAAAAAATTTTGGTCGCTTTTCGTCTTAATAAAAAGTTTCATTACTTTTCGTTAATTTTTTCAAAAAAGTATTAAAATTCAAATACATAATTGTACTCATATAATTTTCTGAAATGAGTTCAATATAACAAAAACTCTTAAATATTTCATTTTATTTAATATGAAAATTAATCAAAAAAAAGAAATCTATCAAATTTTTCTAGATTGGATCCTAATGTAGTCGATTGCAGAATTGTTGAGTGAAGAAAGGGTTTCTGCCGATGAAGTTCTTAGATTTTTGTTAGCTTGACTTTGAAATGATGAATGCTTGAATCGGATTATACATAAAATGTGGAATTAAAAACAAGAAAAAGTTGATAATTATTTGCAGAAGTCATGAATAAATATATATCGCGCCTTGAATTTATATTTTTTATAAGACTGGATGTGAAAATTATGTATAACGAAAAATCGCTAACGTAAAATTGTATTGTCGTTATTTTTATAGTTAATTTCAAAAAATTTACTTTGTTATCGTTCGAAATCGCGAACGATAATTAAAATTCAACGAAATGTAGCTTTTTTTCCAACTCTAATAGTAGCTGTGTAGAGATAAATATTTACTTTCCGTATTCCAGCAAACCTTATAGCTAAGCTCTTCGCGGTTTTAATTTCTTTCTTGTTAGAATTATGGTTCCCGTGACACTGATGCCTTTATAATATAACCATTCCACCAGTTCAACAGATGTTTAAAATCTGACAATAGTCAAATTACGACCACTAGGTGGTGTACTTCTCTTAAATCTGGCAATCATAGATTTAACGATTTGAAAAGTTCCCAATAAGCTCCAGACCCACTTTTGGGTTTTTATGCATAGCAAAGAGTAAAAAAAGTGAATGGGTATCCAACGGCATTAATTAAAAAGTGTCACTCTTGCAATCCAACTTGTCCTATTTGCAATTTACAGTCTTGTACATATGCAATCAGCAACGCAAGAATGTGATGAATAGTGTACTCTTGAAACTATTGATGTCTCATAGAATCAATAGCCTATTTTTGTTATCAACGATATAAAGTATGTGATTAATAGTTTGATTTCCCAATCAACGTTACATTTGCGATTAGTGCACTTCTGTAATCAATAAAATCACAATTACAATCACTCTTGTAATTAATTATGTCAGTCGTACAAATAAGAAAGTAGAACCTACGTTTTACGTACCCTGATTTTACGTCCTCGCCAAATGATCGATGACGTCATCTTTTTGGTTATTAAAAATATTACTTTTCAAAGTATTATTGTTACCTTTACTAGACCTAATGAGACAAAATATGTTAACTATTACAGTCAATAACGCGCATCGCTATACCGTGAAAACGCATAACGCGGCCTTGGTTCCCATTTTTTGCAAGTTGTACATGGTTCACATGAAGCAAGTCTATTTTGACCTGCAGATAACAACTATCGGCGATAATTTGTTTGACGTGAACAATAGTGTATCATCAAACATGCCAATTTACCGTTGCAGTTTCGTTACGATAATATATGAGAATTTTGGATCGTAAATCCTACCCTTCGAACCCTGCTGATGAGACTATACTATAGTCTATACGTGTATAAACAGTCAAGCTGTGTGGTTCGGTTCAATGGGATGGGTAATTATGATGCCGTTTGAGTTAGAAAATTATAACGCGGATGCATGCCGTGAACCGCAGTTATCGTGTTATAACTGTTATTTTCTGTACTTCATGCTAAATTTTCAGTTTTGACCAATTTTCATACAAGGTAAACATTACCTTTGTACTCAGTATACTTAAAAATAGGTATATATTACAGGCGCACATCCTCAAAATGGAGGGGGGTGGGCTTTTATAATTTAATATAAACGATTTTATGTCCAGGAGTTAACAACAAAAAAAGTAATATGGAAAGTGTAAACAAGTATTTAAAAAAACATAAATAAGATATAGAATTGAGAAAATTCAAAATTATTAGGAGAGAGAGTGCTTTATGGATATGACTTCTTTGACAGCCTGTTAATTTCCGTTAAAGGATAAAGATCTAAAAGTGATGGGAAATTGAGCAAATAAGAAAGAAGGAGAAGATGTTGAGTTATGAAGTTCTAACAAAAATGGGCCAACACTTGAACGCATTTCACCCTTGGTAAGAATTGGAGTAGAAATTCAGAGAATTGTGTAAGAATGGGCAAAATTGTGTAAAAATGGGATAGAGGGGGTGAGGGAAAATTTTATGTCCTCTTTCCTTGAAGAAAGAGACACCCCCACAACCTCCCCTTACTATTTTTCTCAACTTCAAAAAAAAAAAGGAGGAGGAGGAGAAAAAATATTTTTGTTAATGTACTGTTTTTCTATTAAAAAAATTTTTTTTTTAAAAAAAAAAGGGGGGGGGGGGGGGGGAGGGAAAAAAAAAAAAAACCATCCCTATATCTCACGTGTTAGGTGTATATCGCGAGCCGTTACAAAACGCACCAATCGCAATATATGAGGGATTACTGTAACTGTGTCTAATAGAGTAGACTTGATATAATTAATTTTAATGGATTAAGAAACAGCCTAAAAAATTTTTCCCATCCTTCTGTACGTAAAAATTCCACTAATTTATTTGCAACGCCAATAAAAACATTTTAAATACATAATTTCTTAATTTTTAAATATTTTGCACTACCTATATATTTATGCCACAACTCATCTCTATCCCTTATTGTTCTTTGCCAGATCTACGTTTTGAGCATATCATGTAATGAATGGGTCGATAGAACAGTTAAACTCCTTTAGAGCTTGTATTTATATGTTGTGTGCATGATATAAGAGTATTCTCACGTGTGTATCTGTCCCTTTTATTGCATGTAATAAAATTAATGAGTCAACTGACATTGAACTCTAAATTTCTTTAATGAGAAGGACTAGTATGAGATGGAGTTTGAAAATATGATAATTTTTTATTTAAAAATAGAATAGGCCTTATTTTTTATCATCCTACTTTTAATATATGAGTAATTATTTTCAAAATTTTGTTTCTTTCTAAAGACTTGCTTCATTCACTCACGACATCATGTCGTCATCATTTGTGGTAGATAAAATATTAAGGCATATATATTCATGATTTTCCTGTTTCTTTCTTCATACTAAAAAGTAACATTTCATCCTTCGTATGTCTCAGAAAACATCTCTTTTCGACAACGCCTCCGCCACGCCAAAAATTGGTGCTGATGCAACTGTGGCCGACTCTCTCATTCCTGACTTTAATGGTGGAAATAGTCAAAGTTCGCGCGTCTTCAAGATTGTTCTGACAGGTGGACCGTGTGGAGGCAAAACAACAGGTCAAGCTTATCTAACCAACTTCTTTGAGAATATTGGATGGCGAGTTTTTCGTTGTCCCGAAATTGCAACAATCCTACTGGGTGGAGGCATAAATTTCAGTGAATTGTGCGAACAAGCTGTTCACAATTTTCAAACAAACTTACTCCGCACAATGTTTTGCATGGAGCAGACATACTGTGACTTAGCATATTCCCTTATTCGTGAAAGGGAATACAAAAAGTACCTGATAATCTTTGACAGAGGGAGCATGGATCCATCGGCGTATGCCTCGAAAGAGTCCTGGCTTGAAACAACCAAAGAACTTGGCTGCACCGATGTCGTTGCGCTGCGAGACACGCGCTACGATGCCGTCTTTCACTTGGTCACGGCTGCTGACGGGGCTGAAGCATTCTACTCTGGCGAAAATAATTCTACTCGCAAAGAAAGCTTAGAGCAGGCCATCAACCAGGATAAAAAGACTCAGGCTGCATGGCTTGGTCATCCTTGTTTTCACATCATTGACAATGTTTCAACGAACTTCGAAAGTAAAATGTCTCGTCTAGTCTGCCTCGTGGCAGATTACCTGGGCATTTCTGTCACTCAAAGCTTCCGTTCTGAAACCACAAAGAAAAAGTTTTTGATAAAAGAATGGACTGCTGACTTTTCTTTTACTGTGCCCTTTGAAGATAGCGAAGTAGAGCATCAATACCTTACGCTGTCTCAAGCTTCGCTGTGCAGCGAGAGTGACGGCAGCACTACTTTAAATACGATAGGTGATGCTGAAAACGCTAGTGCTGTTTCTAATTTCGATCCCTCATCATCACCTCTCCAACCCCAGGCAGCGTATACGTGTCAAGCAAGAATTAGAAAGCGTGGCAAAGGGGGAGTTTTTACCTATACACATACACTAAGGCGTCCTAAAATTAAAGGACAAAGTGTTGAGTGCAAAATGCAGATAACCAAGCGTCAATACCTCAACTTTTCTCGACAAAAAGACAAGAAACATGTCACGATCCATAAATTAAGGAGATCTTTTATTTGGGAAAATCATTATTTCCAGTTGGATAAGTATATTGAGCCGTTTCCTACGCGCTGCAAGGGACTCATCTTATTAGAAGTTTACACAACCAAAAACAGCAGTGACATTTCTTTTCCGCCATTTTTGAAAGTGGAGCGTGAAGTTACAGGCTTGCCTCAGTATTCGATGTGGAATTTATCTTTTAAAAATGGTCTTTTCATGAAATTAGACTGTTTAATGAAAAATGGTGAATTTCAATCACCAAACTCCTTCCTTTCAAAGTAATTGAACATTTTTTCACCACCCACATACCTAGTCTGGAATATATTTTTAATAATAGGAAATATTTTACGTTTATTAATTTAATATTGTAACTCGCTATACAGATATTTTATACAACTATAACCATAAAGCTGGCTTCTTAATTACAAATCTGTAAGGATGATAATAGTTATTTAAAAATATATCAGTGACTTTAAATAAAAATTGTAACGCATATCAACTTTACTTTTTTAGACGAAGGCATTTTTTCTTAATTCTTTAAATGTACACATGATTTTTATTTTCAAGGTTTTTAATTTGTAACGATGGTAGAGACTTTAGTCTTAGACAGTTTCTTTAGGAACTGAAGGCATTTAATTAAGTGCCAATTTTAAAAATATTCAGAAAGTATTTTAAGAAGTTAAATTTCACTCTGTTAAAGATGAAATTCTACATTAAGTACTTTAATTTTTTAATCAAAAATTATCCAAAATTAGACTCTATTTTTTACCAAAACGATTCCACGTTTTACACTTCAAAAATTCCAGAATATTAAAAGCGTGTCTCTTGATAGTTTCATTGTAGTTTATTTGCCTTTGAAATTGCTCGATTTTGACTCATTAGTAAGACGATTATGGAGTGATGGCGTCCTTATTGTCCTCAGACCCTTAGCAGCTTCCTATCCTTTGCTAACCATTTTTGTGCACCCTGTTTCATGGACATAGTTCAAGCAGACCCGACCTTTTCAAAAGGCAGATTGGCAATCACCGGGCCATAATTTCTTCTAATAAGAATTAGAGCTTATTTAATTTATAAATTGAATTGAATGAAAACAATGTGTAGCTTTGTTTGTTTATAATAATAATTATTAAGTAAAGTATGCTTGTTAAAAAATAAACTTGCAAACCATAAAAGCCAATCTCTTTATTTTCACTAGTATTGTCTTCTTCACAACTCTAAATTGTGTTTAATGCTTTTTTTAAATTAGCATATGCAAATAAAAGTCTTTTTTTGAATGATATTTAAAAACAAAAGTGTTTTCTTAACTTTGAAAGTTATCGTATTTCGTAAAAAAAATATATGTAATTTTCAATTTGTAAAGAAATTGTTGAAGTTATTGTTCATTATTAATAAGTTAAAATGATTTAGTTATACATTGAACTTAAATCAGTGATAAGAGAGCTGTTGCCTCCAATAATTAATTTTTGTTATGTTTTACGAACTTTTTCGTTGGAACAATATAAATTTGAAGCCGTGAAACTTCTAGTGCCCCTCTCTACTACGCATATTTTGCAAAAAGAAGATAAAGCATTATTTTTTATCTAAACAAAATTTATAAACATTCTAGCTCCTCTTTTTAAGTTTTGTCTCTATGGAAGTAAATTGGATTCTTCAAATTTTATCTTTTTGGGCTTTCGAATTTGGTGGTAGTCAATTTGAGAGAAATCCTACTAAGCCGGACTAACTTAATTTTGCAATACAGTAGAATCCCGATAACTCGGACCCTCACGGGGGACATGAAATTCGTCCGACTTAGCGAATGTCCGAGAAATCCGAAGCATCAATAACTCGAACTTTTTTCACAAGTACGACTTTTTAATTTTTAAAAATGTATTAATATTTGTATTCAATAAATTATATTGATTTTAAAGATATTTTATTCATTTTAAAGCTTTTTTATTGATTTTTGAGATTTTTAGTAAAATCCGTTATTGTTATTTGCTTTAAAAAGCGAGTGCGCTCTGATTCAACAAGAGAGGAAATCTTTGTAGCCAGTGATCCTACTTCCCCACTTTCTGTAAATAGTGAATATGTAAAAAGTCTTTCAATAGCTTGTTGCACTTCTTCATTTAAAGGTTTAACAGGGACTTCATCTTTAGCCGTGCTTTCTTCTTCATCATTTTCCACATCCATCGCATCACCTCGGATCTCTTCAAGTATTTCTACATCGGTTAACGCTTGGGCTGTTACTGCAACATCATCATCTACTGACAAATAATCTTTGACTTCGAAAGCTCCGGTGATAACATTCTTATCCCGTTGCTTAAGCTCATCTATCACTTCGTTTAAGTGAGAGAACGAAATATCATCCTCGGAAATAACTGTTTCTGAAAACCCTCCTTTTCTGAAAAAGTTAACAACTGTACTTGAAGGACAAGAATTTTCATTGCTTCAAGGATAGAAATGGGCGTTACCTGCTTTCCTTGATCAATTCCGGCAATGCTCTTTTTGATGACTCGAGTACGATATTTAGCTTTTAAAAGTCTAATCACTCCTTGATCCATTGGCTCTAAAGCTGATGTTGTATTAGGTGGCAGAAAATAAAGATGAATTGATTTGAGATTCTCAATTGAAGGATAAGCTGGACAGTTGTCGATAATTAACGCTACTTTTCTGCCTTCTCTTTCTATGTTCTTGTCTTGCACTCTTACCCATTCTTCAAAAAGCTCAGAGTTCATCCAGCTTTTATTTTGGCCATGGTAGCGACAAGGTATGCTTCGTAAATGTTTTAAACAACGAGGCTTCTTTGATTTTCCTATCACAAAAATAGGAAGCTTTTCTCCAGCCATGTTTGCAGCAACAAGACCAGTTAATCGAATCTTACTGTGTTTTCCTCCGCTACATTTTTCTCATTCAAATGCAATGTCTTTTGGGGAAGCGCTCTATAAAACAGTCCAAATTCATCTGCATTGTATATAACACAAGGGGGGTAATTTAACAATATTGTTCGGCACAGTCGTTTTTTTCCATGGTGCAGTCATCTTGATAGTGACACCTCGACTTTCTTTATATTATTAGACATATTATGTAAGCATAAGTTACCAATAGCTTTAAATGAAACGTTGTATCGTTTTTTCCATCGATCAAGCCATCCATCTGATGCCTGAAATTGTTCTAAACCAAGTTCTTTTCCAAAGTATAAGCCTTTGTCTTTAAGTATAGCACCATTCAGAGGCAGATTGTTGTATCGGGTACTAATGAGCCATTGGTAACATGCTTTATCGATATCATCTGATTTTGCACCTTTCATTCTTAGTTTTTTGGTAGACGTTGTGTTTTTCCACTACATCATAGATCTTTGATTTTTCATTAATCCATCCAGAAAGAGTTTATTTAGGTATGCTGTGTTTACGGGAAACTGTAGCACAGCTATCGCCTTTTTCGATTTCTTTCAAAATTCTATATTTTTCAATAATGGTACGAGATTGCATTTTACGTTTTCTCTGTTGAGTGACGCCATTTTAAAATTGAATAATTAAGATAATCAAAAAACTTTATGTGATCTAATAACATAACAAATACAAAAACAAAAAATTTGATTAGATTTAGTTTTTTATTAAAATCAATTCAAATACGGTTTCAAAAAATCCGAGTTACATTAGTTTTTTTTCTAAGGAGACCGAGAAAAAGTACCACTTGATGAATGTTCGATTTATAAGGGGTACGACTAAAGCCGAGTATTTTGCTTGATTAAGGTTATCAAATCCAACGGGGAGAAGAAATTTGTACGAGTAAGTGAATGTCTGAGTTACCCAGGGTACTAGTTAACGAGATTCTACTGTACTTATGTATTCAAAAATGAGTTTAAAAATTCCAAATTGTAAAAATCCAAAAAAATATTTGAGTCAAGCGTAATTCTTTAAAATTTCCTTATTTTGACAAGTATTGATAAAATTCGCAACAAGAAACTTTTTTAAAGTTATAGTTTACTATCAGAATGCTTCTTACTGTTTATAGATCAGTGGTTTCTACAAGCATTCCATTGATCACCATAAAAAATTCTCTCTATTTTGAGCTATGAGCTTGTATTCCTAACATATATTGAGTTATTTTCAGTAACACAAAAAACTATCTATAAGACACAATTTTTATTAAAAAAAGTCGCTCATCTCTTATTTTTTGATAGTAATTGAAAGTAAATATTTTCTCATAATACAGAAATTGATCAAATATTTTTAAATCATTCCAAGATAGATACCGTCGAAATTCCCGGCATTTTATGTTTTTGAAAAAATACTGGCAAAAATCTTTTTTTCACAAATTCGGATTTGTTCAGACAAACCCAGACGTCTGGTCACCCTTTTCTAATATTGAACTTTGTATTAAGCTATAAAAACAGAATAAACTAATTAAGAGTAATTATTATCAAATTACTCCGTCGAGCTAGGCATAGGAGCAACATTTATGGTTGCCGGTTCTGCTCCCGCTTTTTAATCCCTTTTTTAAACCCTTTCAAGCTTTCAATTTTTTTTTTTTTTTTTTTTTCTTGTTGGTGGTTGTTGGGGTTCCGGGGGGTAACAAACAAATAAGAATGTTCATGTTTTCTTTATTCTTAAGAAAAAAATTGTTTTTTTTTTGGAAATTTTAATAATTTTTTTTTTTTAGGGGGGGATTCTTGGATTTTTTTTTGGAGATTTTTTTTGGATGGGAAAGGAGGAAATTTGGGGTTTATATATTGGGGGAAAATAAAGGGGGAGAAAGGGGGGGGTTTTTTAACATTTTACATGGCTATTCTAATGAGCTTTTTAAGTTCTTTTAAGAGATTGATGGAAGGCAATTTGAATGTAAGAAGTATCGGAGGGGGGGACAACCCTAAGAAAAAACTAACATCTTTTATTTTTATTAGTTTAGAATTTACATGACTATCTTAGAAGCCATATTTAAACTCATTTTAAAGTATTTAAAAATTTTTCTATTTAGTATTAATTCTTAGATTTCTTAGTTTGTTCAAATAGTTATGAGTTGACTAAACAAGCGTTCTACTTCTGCATTAATAAATTTTACTAAATTATGAAAAGGGTTTTCTTTAATAGCATGCTGAAATTTATGAACCTTTGTCCAACATTTTAAAGAGTGTGTTATTCTTCCGATTCAACTGTATGAAGTCTTTTCCAATTAAAATCTCTTTTTAAAAAATAATCTTTTTCAAAATTAGAAAAACTTAAATGGTTTTTTCATATATTCTATTTTTATATACGCAAAAAGCAAAAAATTCTAAATTGGCAACCCTTTCATAACTTCTTTCTTCACATTCGTTCTAAACTAAAAAGTAAACATATTTTATCTTATCAAAACGAACACAAGTCAAACAAAGATTTATGCCTTTAACCCTCAAGCGAATATCGTTGTAAAGGGTACTGCTAGTAAATAATACTTCTCTTGATTATTTCTGGACTTCTTTACCTCATAAATATTCATTTATCGTTTAATTACTTTTTCTTTATGATTCATTAGTATATCTCAATTCATAATTTTGTTTACTGTATTTAAAAGTTGTAAATGAAACAATAGAGGAAATATTCTAATTTTATAGAAAAATTTTGTAGAATCATCATATAATATAAAGAAATAATAAAGTGTATATATTTTGGAAATAGGTAAAGTTTTTGGCTTTACTTTCTCTAGAAATCAACATAATTCAGAGTGACTTATTATTCCAATTATATGAAGTCTTACTTAAAAGTTTTAAAATAGCACGAATGAAACTATCTTTATGATTCAAGTAATTTATTTGTACAAATTTGTCCTGCAATAATCTTCTTTTGCGCTAAAAAATACTGCAAAAAGTATTTTATTCGGTCGATTCCAATTTTTTAATGAGAAACGTCAGTTTTATAATTATTAATTCCAATTTGAATTTTTCATTTTCCTGTTGTTTTATACAATAATAGATGATTTAATAGAATTTTTAAATATTTACTATTTGATTAAACAGTTGTCTGCAAACGATCTGTTGCAGATTCCTGACTCATACTAAATATTAGGCGAATTTTGTTTTAAAAGTGTACCTAGGAATTTAAATTTTGCTTGTGTTAAATATATTTTTATCTTTTTAGTTCTTTTTAAGTCTCATTTTTACTCATTGCTATTTGCTTATCTTTAAAATTTGAGATTTTTAATTCATCTGCATATGTTCAGGGCAGTTTTTCTTTTTCCGTCGCGCATTTTTCTATCTTTAGTCACTGAAAATTACAATTTTCACATTAAGAAAATTTGCCAGCATAATTTTCACTCTCTTTTACAAATTGAAAAATCAGGTGACGCTTCAATTTCGTACACGAAATCTAGAAGTTTTTCAAAATCTCAAAGTAAAGTTAAGGGTTCTCAAAAGAAATCCCCAGATATATCCTCTAAAAGTCAATCAAAATCTTTGCCTAAATCTAAATCCTCGTTCCTCAAATCAAAAATTTCAAAAGTTGAACCTCTGAAATTTTCAAGCAAAAAATTCAAAAGGTCAAAATCTAGTGAAAACAAAACAGTGCCTTTGGATAAAGTTTCTGACGGTGACTGTTTTTGTAATTCCGAATTCCAAAGTCATGAAATAGGAGGAGATTTTTATTCAAAGGATGGAAAGAGCAATGAAAAAAATTTTCAGCTAAAATGTTTTAACAACTTTATGACAGATACATCTGTTAAAGAAAAATGTTTTTCGCGAGGAATAATAGGTGAAACCCTGATCCAATCCTTTAACGCTTTTAAAAGCATTTTGAATAAACAGAATGAGAGAGGTGATTTTTCCCTTCCAGAGCCTCTTCTTGAAAAAATGGGAAATTTTTCACATGACAAGATTGAAGTGTCTGAACTTTATAACGAAATTTTCGAAGAATTTGAAAAATTTTCACGCTTAAGATTTCCCTTTTTGAATCATGTAGAAGACTTGAAAAAGTTAAGTGATGTAAGGTATCCTGCGAAATTATTTTCAAGCGCGCGAGAGTTGAAGCGTAAGATATACTTTCATGCTGGACCTACAAATAGTGGAAAAACTCATAACGCATTTACACGTTTTCTTAAAGCGAAGTCTGGAATATATTGTGGGCCTCTACGCTTGCTAGCGAATGAAATTTATGAACGAACGAACCAAGGAGGTGTTGATTGCGATTTGTATACGGGTGAAGAAATAATAATTAAAAATAAACAGAGCAGATATGAAAATTGTGAAGTAATTGAAGATAGGCATATAGCATGTACTGTTGAAATGGCCAATTTAACGGATAAATTTGACGTAGCTGTTATAGATGAAATTCAGATGATAAGAGACCTTACTAGAGGTTACGCGTGGACACAGGCCTTGTTAGGAATTTTAGCAGATGAAGTTCATCTCTGTGGCGAAGAGACGGCCTTTGACGTCGTAAAAGCGATCATTAATCATGGCACAGATGACGAAATCAAACTAATCCGGTATGAAAGATTGAGTCCTCTAACTGTAGAAGATCATGCTTTGGAGTCGTTTTCAAATCTGCAAAAGGGAGATTGTGTTGTGTGCTTCTCTTATTCTCATGTTTTCAAAGTGTCTCAAGAGATTGAAGCTTTAGGTAAAGAATGCGCAATTATATATGGTAATATGCCGCCGAAAGCTAAATTGAATCAAGCGAATCGATTCAATGATACCAACAATTCTTGTAAAATTTTGGTTGCGACGGATGCTATTGGTATGGGAATTAACCTGAACATTCGGAGAATCATCTTTTATTCTTTGTTGCAGCCGAAATTAGATGAAAATTTTGTCATCCAGTATGATACTATTGCAATTTCATCTGCACTACAGATAGCAGGTCGAGCGGGTCGTTATGGGTTTCAACATCCTGAAGGATTTGTCACTTCATTTCGTCGCGAAGACATCACCCCTTTGAAAGAAATTTTAAGCGAAAAGCCAGAAAATATTACACGTGTTGGCTTCCTGCCTACTTTTGCAATTTTAGAAATGTTTTCATTTCTCATCCAAGAGACTTCCTTATCTTTCACGCTGGATTTGTTTAGAGGTTACGCGCAATTGAATCAAGATTTATATTTCTTTTGCAATATAAAGCAATTTAAACGACATTCAGAACGCATCCAGCACATTCCTCTTACTTTTAAAGAAAAATATATTTTTGCCACTTCTCCTCTAAAACAAAACAATGCCTTTTTATCCTCCATTTTCATCAAATTTGCAAGACGCTACCGTGATAAACAGAGCTTCACATTTGATTGGTTGTGCCAATGCATTGGATATCCTCTTAAAAATCCTACTAATGCCAATGAACTTTATCACTTGGAAAATTGTTTTGACGTACTTGATTTATATTTGTGGATGGCTAATCGTTTTCCTCTTCGTTTTCCAGAAACTGAAAAAGTCAAATGCTTGCAAAACGAGTTTCAGGAAATGGTTCTTCAAGGTATTTCTAAAATTACCTCTTTTTTGCGTCAAAATAACGAAAGTTCTTCTAATGCGGATACTTCCTTAAATTCTCTCCCAGATTCCGTAACTCCTATCAAAAATTTAAATATTTTAAATTCAGGCAAACTTACAAAGTTTCTAATAGACAAAGGCTTGTTAAATGAAAAAATGATAAATGATCTTCGAAGAGAGTGGGCTTCTAAAAAATCACCCTACAAAAAAAAAAGTTAGTAAAAACATTTTATTCAATAAAACTTGCTTTTTTATATCTTTTTTATTCTGACAAAAATACCTACCACGAATAAAGAAAAATCTTTTCACAAGTTCTCTTTCTTCTCCAGATGAAGACATCACCATCCCCGATGACACCCACTTACAGATTCTCCTTCAAACGACCTTGTTCTAGGCTATTCATTCACAGTGGAAATCTTGATGAAGGCAAAGTTTGGATATCAACCTTTCGTGCTCATCTGAAGTTAATTGGAAAATTAAATATCAAAAAAGTTGGAAGTATATATATATTATATAATAAAAAAAGGATTAAAAAACCAGATAATAGCTTCTGAAGAAGTTCCACATGCATTAGAGAGTCGCTGGGCACAATGGAGAGTAAGAAGTTCTTAAGTTAGTGAAAAGAGGAAATAATGGTAACTCTTTTATAATCATAATTTTAGTCATTCTTGAGGAACTAAGAGAACTTAACCCTATTAGTGCTTGGCAAGATTTGTCCGTCCAAGTACAAAAGGAGGGTGTTTTGTCCCCCCCCCCCCCTTGCTTTTCTTAAATTTTAAAGATTTTTTACATATATTTAAGATAACTATTTCAAATTGGCGATGTTCATTTTTGATAAAAATCAATTGACCTATCGTCAAAAAATTCTCATGTCAAAATTAAAATTTATGTTGAGTTACTTATAAAAAAAATTTTACATCTATATAACCATTTTAAAGTATGCTGAATCTAGTTTCGATGTTATTTTTTTTATTTTATGAAAATCAATCAAACATATCTAAAAATCATTTAAATATGACAGCTCTGTCAAAATTAATATTTTTATCAAAATATCTCTAAAAAGTTTTTTCCACATATATACCGATTTACAAATATGCTGAATTCAGTGGTTGTGTTCATTTTTGATAAAAGACAATTAAACATGTCAAAAAATGGTTTAAATATGACAGCTTATATGAAAATTAAAATTTTTATTGAAATATTTATAAAACTTTTTTACACGTATATACTCATTTTCAAATATCCTGAATTTCGTGAAATAGTCAATCAATGTCAAATATGTCATTTTCAAAATGACAAATCTTGCACAATTTTTTTGCTAAATATCTTCTTAATTTATGCAATAAACTATTTTTTGTCGTTTAATTTACTCAAAATAATACACCTGTCAGTAAAATGGGTGTCTCGATACGATCTCCATCTTTTTGGCTACAAATTCGTTATCTGCTGGTAGTCTCTATTTCATTTTTTCTAAAATGTATACACTGGGTAATTTTGCTTTTGCATATATAATTCATTTTTGCTATCTAATAAAATTTAGGATCCGGAATAGTTTTTGTAGGCATTTTAAAAAAAGGAAAAAATAGTTTACATTTTGTAAACATATTAGAAAAACGCTTGTGCGTGTGGTAATGAACAAATAGCATAAAAGATATTAGAATTATTTTCATCTTTCATAAACCTCTTTTAAAGTAGGTACTAGACAAAAATAAGGACTGACTGTATGATTTTTTAGCTCAGAACGACAAAAGACATTTCCTTTAATATAGACATTTATTGCAGTAAAAAATGAAATTCAAGATCTCAACAAAATATGTAAATAGCAATTTTTTTCCACAGTAAAAACAGTATATTTTCAAAATTAAAGCTAATGTACTGTTCTATGCTATCATTTCATCCCTATTTGGCTTATTTTGTAGAATAAATTAACATCGTCTAACTCTGATACTTATGGGAGTATTTCAAAAAGATTCCAAAAAGTTAGGGCTAAGATTTTATAGGTCCTTTCAATACTTTTTCAAAACGCTTGAACATGTTTTATGTAAAATGTTTAATTATTTTGTAAAAAAAATTATACTTAATTCTAAACACATTTAATTATAATAAAGGTCAATGCCCCCATGAATTCAAAGCTTTAAATTTGGTAAGAAAGTAGTTTACTAGTCGATTCTAGGAAGTGAATTTGGAGCATATTTACTCCCCTTCTCTATAGCACATTTAAAATACAGTTTCTATGGTCTGATTTTGGTTGTCCATTATTATTTTGTAGTGTTATGAGTATGAAGAACTTATTTTTTGAACAAACATCTTTTGACAATATTTCAACAAGAGAACAAACATAGAAATATTATAGATTTACATTTCTTTAGAATTTTCAATGTTACCGTTGTAAATGGTGGATCAAAATAAGTGCTTTTATGGAAAAAATTTGGTAAGTATAATGAATTTATTTAAAAGCATTATTTAAAACAGCTGTTAAATTTAAGTTTTACAATCCTTTAAAACCTGCTAAATATCTTTACGCATGTAATATTTTTCTAGGGGTTAGGTACACTGTTCTGTACGATTTTTAACTTTCCATATTACTTTACTTGTTTTGCTGTTGCGCTTCAGATACAAATTCTTTTAAAATAAATTATAAAAAAAGTACCTCCCCCAAATAATTTAAGGATGTGAGCCCCTCGTTAGAAAAAACAAACAATAATAAGATTAAGGCCCATTATCATTTAACTACATGTTTTCATAGCTATATTGAATGTGAGAGGAGTTACTATGTCTAAAAGTTAAATATCAAATTACATTCCATAAGTCAGAGTAAATGATTGTGCCCGATCGCATTAAAAAATTAAGTTGAAGTATAATTTTTTTCGCATCATAAGTATAATTACAAAGCTAATTGTAGTACCTGATGAAACATGATTTTTAATTAGAAAAAAATTAATAATTATTTTTGGTTAAAATTCATTGATGAGTCGCTTTTTTTGACTGGATAATAGCTGAGGTTGGGAGTTGGAAATTAAAACATTTTGAAACTTCTTTGGAGGTTGGCATTTTAATGATCTCTGTCCGCTTTATTGCTTTGATTAAGAGAATACTCTTTCAGAACTGAACAAAATGAAGAATTTTTTATATGTAGCGCTTTTTCTTGCAGCGCACTTTAGTCCGACAAAATAACTAGCTTAAACCTAAAAAGATTTTAAAAATTTTTTTTGTGTTTATGCGGGTGATTTTGGTCATTCGGATGACATGCGGGATTTCAACTCAATTTGCGGGTGACTCCCTCTCAATGCAGGTGAATCGACAACCCTGCTATGATTCCTTACAAAATGAAAAAAATAGAAGCGTTACCAAATCATCCTATACGGGTTAGCTACTTCAACGCTGCTGCTTATAAAAACTTAAAGATATCATTTTTTATGCCTCCTATTATTTTTAAATTATTTTGAGAACAGACAGTTTCATTTTAAAATAGTGAAAATTGCTTTATTAGTTTATTTTGTCTCTTTTTCCCCTTATGTTAATTATGTAGCAAGTTTTTCAATTTTGAGTAAAAGGTAAGGTCAAGGTACCGTGGGTGTGTTTTCATTGACAAGGCACTACTGATGTACCCAGTATCGAACCCAGAGGCTTCCGTGCAGAGCCCATCATCTCAACCAACCTGCCATGCCACCCATAGAGTATGCTGTAGTGGATACGTCAAATTAGTTTTCAAAAAACTTAAGTTATGCTGTAAAAATTTTTTAGTTTTTGTTGAAGCTCTATAACTTTTTTTCCCTAAAAGTTATTATAAAAGGCAAATCATTGGAAAATGTTAAAAGTTATTTTACTTTTTGTAGATTTTTGTAGCTTGCACCAATTTAGCTTTTAAACTATTTTTGAATGATGCTGAGAAAAATGAAGTAATGCAATCGTAATTTATTGTTTGATTTTTGTTTGCACAAATTTTATCTTTATTTTATACCCTTTTTGAGAGCCTATCTAACTTACACTATTCTTATATACTAAAAAGAATGAAAAAATTCGAATACCAAGTTTTCTAAATTTAGTTCTGTTTTACATTTTTGATAGAAATTACCTCAGAAAAGTTATGTAATTTGGATGTGTTTTTTTTAATTTATTTTTCTCAATAAAACATTTTCATTTTTTAGGAAGAAGAAATGGAACAACTGAAAATTAATGAATGGTTTTTTTCATTCAATAAAATTTTCAATTTTTTTAATTTATATCTTTACCCCTTTTTTACACATAATTTGGAGATGGTGCGCATCTATTTGAAGTGAGAAAGAAGGAGCTATTTATAAGTCCTCGTTCATTGTTGACGCTAAGCTTAGGGCGGGGATTAAAGTTTACATTAAGTTTATTAAGAATGAAATAGAATAGACAAGAGAGGAGTAGGAATTCAGAAAAATTTCTTGTCTTTAGTTTTAAATTTTTTAACGTTTGGGCAAAAAGTTGTATAAATTATGCAGAAACTTACCATTTATTCAACTTTCAAATCTACGCAAAAGCTAACAAGTATATGAGAAGCAGAAAAGAAGTGCTACACAGACTTTTTATTTACAAAATCAGGGTAAAAGTTTCCTTGCATGAAACAAGGAATATACTGGCCCTGTTTTCACAACGGTGATGTTTATTTGTTTTTAAAATATTCAGTATGTTCCAACAGACATAGCAAAAGATTTGCGAACGGAACCCTTAAATCCAAGGTCACGATGAAGCAAGAAGAAATTACACGATAGGAATTTTATTGTGCTTTACGTTTCGTTAACACATCGCAAGATAATTCATCGATTTTTATTTGATTAGTTTATCTAAGTTGTTTTTCACAGCTCACATAAGTAATCTCAATTGTTCTGGCAAACACCATCAAAAAATATTTGATTCCGTTTGAAAAGTGTTTTATTGAATTAAATCTACTGATAATGAGTATGAACAATTTCTATCTTATTAAAATTTACTTCTAAAGACATGCTGTTTTAACTCTTTTTTTGTGAAACTTTTTATATAAAAAATTCATGTAATTTTCTAAATCAATCAAAAACAAATGTACTCAATAAAAAAAAATAGTTATATTTTACTTTTATGTAAAAATTAACTAAAAAAGTTTTTATTTTTGAGAAAAAAAATGAAGATGAACTTGCGTTGCTTTTTTGCAACAGTCATAAATTTCAAAGACAATTTTTTAGAATTTGTTTGTAATATCTCATTTCAATAAATTAAATTTCCAAAAAACCTAGTGGCTTTGGGCTCAGATAACTTTTGTATCATACAAACTTTGGCCATTTTAGTGTTCGTCTGTGATCATTTGCGTAAGCCTGCAGCTAAAAGCAAAACTTACAAAAGTCATTCAAAAATAACACTGGTCAACAAATTTTTATTTTTTTTCTTTGGCAGACCATCTAGGAGTGTTTTCTGGGGTTTTGAAGGTCGCTGATTACGAATATAACATTGGTTTTGTCTGATTGGCTCTAGTTTAGAAGATACTGATAGCCTCAAATAAGCCTAAACTGCTAAAATTCTCCCTGAAATACTTCAATATAGAAGCAGTAAATAATAATATCAGAAAATACATAATAATTATTATGTATGTAGTGTTTTTAAAACAGTATTTAAGAATTTTCTTTTTAATTCTTTTCCTTTTTTATTCCAGAGTTGAAAATGAGTTCCAGAGAGAAAATGAGTTCTTCTAAAAGACGTTGTAGATATGAACCGGATGTCTTTTGTTACATCTGTGGACAGTATATGATGGCACAACAAAAGAGGAATATTACAGACTTTGTCAAGAGGGCGTACAAAGCATACTTCGATATGAAACTAGGTGACCAAGATAAGTCTTGGGCCCCACATATGGTGTGCAAAACCTGTGTAGAAAGTCTCCGCGGTTGGACCAATGGTAAGCTGAAGTTGAAGTTTGCTGTACCAATGGTGTGGAGAGAGCCCAAGAATCATTTTGATGACTGCTACTTCTGTATCAATGATATGACGGGGTTTAACAAGCACAAGAAAGCAAATTGGCAGTATCCGAGCCTGGATTCTGCTATCCGTCCTGTTGCGCACTCTGAGGATCTACCTGTGCCTGTTTTCACCAGTCTGCCTGAAATCGATGAAACCGAAGAGATTCCAGCTGATCTTTCAATATCAAGTGGTGATAGCTGTAGTGACTATGAAGAACCCTCAAATGGCCCTCAGCTTTTCAATCAATCTGAACTTAATGACCTAGTGCGAGACCTTTGTTTGTCGAAGGAGCAGTCTGAAGTTCTTGCATCACGACTCCAAGAGAAAAACATTCTTGATTCTGGCACAAAAGTAACATACTATAGGACAAGGGAAGGCAGCTTGCTTCGTTTCTTTTCTAAAGAAGATGACCTGGTCTTTTGTAATGACGTTTCTGCACTTCTTAACTGCATGGGGATCTCGTCATATGACCCAGCAGATTGGCGTCTCTTTATAGATAGCTCGAAATCAAGTCTAAAAGTTGTACTTTTGCATAATGGCAATAAGTTTGCTCCTGTACCAATTGGCCATTCTACCAAGATGAAAGAAGAGTATGATGGTATCCAATTTGTTCTTGAAAAACTAAATTACAACACTCATAAATGGCTGATTTGTGTGGACTTGAAAATGGTGAATTTTCTGCTTGGTCAGCAAAGTGGGTACACAAAGTATCCCTGCTTTCTTTGTTTGTGGGATAGCAGAGCAAGAAACCAGCACTGGAGAAGGGAGAACTGGCCAGAACGAGAAAGTCTCGAAGTCGGCACAGCCAACGTCATCAATGAGCCTTTGGTACCCAGGGATAGAATCATCTTCCCTCCATTGCACATAAAACTAGGGCTCATGAAGCAGTTTGTTAAGGCGTTGAACAAAGATGGGGATTGCTTCAAGTACATATGCAGGCAATTTCCAGGTCTTTCCATCGAAAAAGCTAAAGGTGGCATCTTCGATGGACCTCAGATTCGAACGCTCATGAGGGATTCTGACTTCACTAATCATATGAACAGGGTTGAGTTAAATGCTTGGGTGTCCTTCACAGATGTAGTGACAAACTTTTTGGGAAATCACAAAGCTGATAATTACAAGCAATTGGTCCGTAAGATGCTTACTGCATACGAAAAACTAGGGGCAAATGTGAGCATTAAAGTTCATTTCTTGTTTAGCCACCTCGACAGATTTCCTGGTAATCTTGGTGATTACAGTGAGGAGCAAGGAGAGATTCCATCAAGACATCAAAACAATGGAAGAGAGGTATCAAGGCAAATGGGATGAGCACATGATGGCAGACTACTGCTGGAACCTTTTGAGAGACTGTCCGAAAGTTGCTCACAAGCGAAAATCGTATAAACGTCAATTTCACTTTTGTGAATAAAATATTGTTTTGTGTGTTCATTGTAACTAAGAATCTAGTGTATAATAAATGCTTTGCATTAAAATTCAGTAAATTTTTAGCAAATTTTTTGTATATTCTCGAAATCTATGAAAAGTGTTCAGTTATTATAGGATAAATGAAATGATGTTATATCTAACTTAACTTGTTAGATTGAGATTTTACACTGTCTTTGTGGTTTTAGATTATCATAAAAATCAATATCTGACATTTTTGCACTATTTAGCCGTTTTTTGTACGTTTAGTTATGGTCGCGAATGGGTGATTTCAGACGAACGACCCCCCTGTGATATCTCCAAAACTAGAGCCAACTTGAAAAAACAAATGTCAGATTCGGATTCAGCGCCCTTGAAAACCCCAGAAACCAGTCTCACTTTGCCTGCCAAAAATATTGTGTTGACCAGTGTAATTTTTACATTTATAGAAAGTTTTTCAGGAGGGCGCTTTGAATAACATAATAGAATGCAATGAAATAATCCACCGTGAAATTTATATTCAACCACCAGCTAATGCAGTGAGTGTTGTCTCTGACGAAGATCATGGAAAGGAGAAGGATACAGATATCAACCATTTATGTGGTAATGAACTGAGTGCATAAGCTAAGTTAGTTATTGCAGAAAGCGTGCATCAAGAAGTCAGAGTTTCAAGAAAGAAGAAAAGAAAGTTGTGTTGTGAAAGAAAATAGAGGGATAGGATGTCTGAAAGTAAATTAAATAGAAAGTTTGAATTTTCCATAGTAATCCAAGGAATATTATTGATGTTATTTTATTTATTTTTCACAAAAAAAATTACTTCGAAAGATAGTTGATTATACTAATTTGTATGCAAGTCAGAAAAACTAAGATTTAAAACTCATTGTTTTTATAGCAATTGTTATTCTAATGAGATACCGTAGACTTCCGCAATGGAGACTTTATTAGAACAGGTCAGAAGGCTGAAATGTAAAAAATAGTTTCTGATTCCAAGCGTCGAGATAGATTTGTTGAGATAGAGAAGCATCTTCATTTTTCAGACAAAAATATCTTAAATCCTAATGACAAATTCACAAAAATAAGAACTCTAATTTCATATCTAAATAAAATCTTTATCAGAAATCACCCATATTCTGAAGTCCACAGCATTGATGAAAGTATTGTTGCCAATTATAGCCATCACTTTTTGAAACAATTCATGAAAGGTAAGCCTCAAAGATTTGGTTATAAGCAATAAAGTGATTGCATATATACTGGATATGCGGTCAATTTTGATTTTTACCACAGATAAAACAACATTTTCTGAAGAAATTTCTTCGAGTTCAATTGGAGAAAGAGTCTGCTGAAATTTGCCCAAAAATAAGATTACTTAAACTACTTATTTTTCAAGTTTAAACCTTTTTTAAGAAATGACAAAAAAACACAAGTACTTTCAGAAGAAATAGAATTACTGAAATCTCTTTTTTTTATCGGAAAAAAATGTCAAAGAAAAATATAAGTTATTTTGAAGAAACACATGGTTTTTCAATGTGTGATTGACAACACAAGAGAGCAGCTTTTGCGGCATCGCCCCTTGTGGCGATTTTAAATATATTTTGGGCAATTGATCAATAGGGGGCTCTGGGCATTTGTAGCTCTAAAATATTTTATATCGCTTCCAGTGAAAAATCATACTGAAATTTGACTCGTTTTAAATAACCAATATTTTAGTTCCTAACCCAGGCAATCTTTTGGTTTCCAAGAATTTTCACATTGAGTCGTATTTATAAATTTTTTGAGCACTTGTCAACTATTATGCAAATTAAGGGAATAGTCAAAATCAGCGCTCGAGAGGAGAATCTGTAAATATAAGAGATTAAACAAGGATTCTACAGTGAAGTTCATATAATGAAACTTTCTTGGTACGAACTTGAATGCAGTTCCTCTTAAACATTGCCATAACGCAGTTTGACTTTATAAAAAATATTTTCTCAGCAAATGGTAAAAATTTAACTAGAAAAACACGATACTGAGTGTGAAATGATTAACCAATAAAAAATCGATCAAGTAAAAAGACAATCCCTCTGGGTTTGGACTAGTAAAGACAATCAATCCCTCTGAAAAGCAATCAAGTTGATAAAGAAATACTACGCAAATGAAAATAACTAAAAAGAATAGAAATTCGTTGAACGCGTGTCAACTATTATGCAAAACTGAGGAATAAAATTTGAATTGGAAGGAATGCTAAACTCGCCAAAGTGCAATCAAATAATACACGCTAAAATACGTGTATACAGAGAGATTATACTGCTGGTCATTATGCACGAATCAACCTTCAAATTTCTAGGTAGGTAAAAAAATCTAGCCTAAATGTTAAAAGCTCAATAACCACCACTGATAGTTGCATTTGACTAAGACAGAAACTATTTAGTATTTTCATCACTACTTCAGGGCATACAGTGGTATTTGTTTAAATTGAATACTCACATTTAAAACTACATAAAATTTATGCGTTGGTTTTAAAAATTAGTCTTAAAGAAAAATCCTTATTGAGTAAAAAGTTCTTAACTATAGCATTGTTTATACTTACATATATCG
This sequence comes from Nectonema munidae, assembly GCA_030549495.1. Classification (NCBI taxonomy): domain Eukaryota; kingdom Metazoa; phylum Nematomorpha; class Nectonematoida; family Nectonematidae; genus Nectonema; species Nectonema munidae. Next base: position 308,699 of record JAUIRK010000897.1, read on the forward strand.
TAAAAGTAATGCGTTGACTTTTGACACTCATGACATGCCACACACAAAATAGTGTACATATTATACACATTATATAATACAAATGATGAATGTCATCTATTCATCGAGGCTTCCTTTATTGTAAATGACATTATTTTGATATATACCATTTTTAGTTATATTGTGTCTTTTTGCAATTGTTTCCTTCAAGTTTTTTTTTTAAATATAATTTTTCATTTGTTATATTTATATCACTTTGACATGTACTGCTTTTAATTTTTTAATATTTTAACTACAAGATGAATTTTTTTTATTTTTTGCAGAAATTTGGCATCTAAATCATTCAATTTTTAATTATTTCGCAAATAAATCTTATTTTCCCTGATTAACTTTTTCTTATAAAAAATTTGTTCATATTATTTTGAAATTTACATGTTTTTACAAAAGAAAATTAAAAAATAAATGTATTTATAATAAAAATGGTAAAATTTTGTCAATGAATAGCTATTCCCATTAAGTCCTCTTGAATACTTCGTAAAACATGAGAAATGAAATTTTGACGGTCTTCTATGCTAATTGTAAAAGTTGTTTCTTTGATTGTGTATTGAAAAGTTCTTGCTTGGCGTTGACCTTAATAAAAAAATATAAATTACGTCCACAAAAATTGACAAAATCTTGCTTAATTTTTGCTTTGCATAGTTTTTTATTCCAATTTTACTTCATATCAAAGTAATTCTATATTATTAAAAAAAAATTCTGATAAATGCGGCAGTTGAAGCCTCCAGCAAATTTTTTAAAAATGAAAATGGCAAACTTTTTTTTTACCAAAATAAAAAATCAAGTTTCTTAAACAAAGTGGTAAATCAAAAATGATAAATTCAAATTTTTGCGAATATTTTTCTCCTCAACCTGATATGGGGTTTGGAAAACTTTTTACCTGAATTACCAGACTCATAAGATTTGTTATCTATGAAAATTCATTGTGAATGGCTGATTAGAGAATATGGTAAAGTGGAACAAAAAACAAAGAAGTTGTAAATCTTAAGATGGATATAACTTTCCTTTATAGAAGAAGAGAAATTATTTAAGATGAAAAACCTCTTTCGGATATATTAAAAGAATATTTCTCCTCCTTTTAATTTCCCATATTCAAAAGTTGTTCAAAGTATTCTGCCCACCTATTCTTAATTGTCTCTGCATCAAAGATCATATTACCTTTTTTATCCTTGACAATATTTACATTGCCCAGCTCTTCTCTTTTTTTCTGTCTTGCTTTGGCAATTCTGTATATTTGGTTCTCTCCTTCTTTTGTCTTTAAATCATCATAAAGTTTTTGAGTCCCTTGATTCCTCGCAATCGCAATACATCTTTTAGCTTCCTTCTTCTTCGTTTCGTACAATTCCTTGTCTACTTTAATGTTGTTTTTTGCCACTTCTTAAAAGCTATTTTTTTCTCTTTTAACACGCTTTTCACACTCTCGTTCCACCACCATGTTTCTTTTTGCCTCATCCCTCTAGACTTGTTGCGTCCTAAAACTCTTTTAATTGTCGATATCAAGTTCCTCTTTATTTTTCTCCACATTTCCTCTACATCATCACTCTTTTCCCATTGTAGATCTTTTTTATAGCTTTTTCAAACTCATATCTTGTTTCACTTTCTTTCAATTTCCAATTCTTTAATTTTTCATTCTTTTGAATATTTTGCTTATATCTTTTATTTTTATACCAGTCAAGCACAACCAATTTATGTTGGCTGACTATATCACTTCCAGGAATAGCTTTGCAATCTTTTAAATTTTTTGCGTCTTTTTGTAAATAGTATTAAAATAAAGTCTATTTGACTTGTCTTACCACCACTTTCGTAGGTAATCAGGTGTCCCAGCTTTTTTCTATATTTTGTATTACAAATTGTTAATTAATTTCTTTCTGCCATTTGTAAAATTCTTTCACCGTCTTCATTTCTTTTTCCATACCCATGCCCTCCGTGTCTATTATTGAAGCCGTCACAATGCTCTCCCAAGTGTCCGTTTAGATCACCTCTGATTATCAACGTTTGATTTTCTTTGACTTCATCAATCATTTCTTCCAACTTAGATATGAACTTTTCTTTTTCTTCTTCTTTGCATCCCTTCTGTGGTGCGTATGCGGATATAACGGTTACCAGCTTTTCATCTCCCACCAACTTGAATCGAATTAAACGATCACCGTCTCTTTTCACTTCCGTTACCTTATTCTTTAACTTAGGTGAGATTATAATTCCTACTCCATTCTTTTTGTTTGTATTTCCACTATAGAATATTTTATACCCTTCTGCGATTTCCTTTGCAGCATCCCCTCCCTATCTTGTTTCCTGCACACACATCACTTCAATACTTCTCTTCTTCATTTCTTGTATCAATTCCAAACTTTTACCCGTCATCGATCCTACATTTCAAGTAGCAAACCTCCAATCTTTTTCTCTTTTACAAGTTTTTCCAACATTCTTTTTGACGTAGGCAGTTGGACACGCCCACGGAGTACTTTGAGCTGTACTCCGCTCTTTGTTTGTGCGGATCATTACATTTGTTAAATAGAGCAGAGTTTTCTGACCGGATGCCCTTCCTGACGCCAACCATTTTGTTTTCAGGATTGGAAACCTTTAGCCTTTGCACTTAATAGTACTATACCCACAAAGCAGTGGTAATTTGAGATCAGAGTTATTTTCTCCTAGAGCAACTGCTTTCCAAAGCTATCGAGCTTGTTCTACCCGGAGCTGTAGGTTTAAGCGTCTGTAATTCGCTTTCGCCTCCAGATCTTTTAGTTTTAAACAACCCCGCCACGTGAAGGCAGATCTGAAGACTTGCTGTTCAGAGGCTGTAAGAAACGCATGTGCCCTATGAGGTATTTTATAGGAGAATGAGAGCTCAACTTCATTTCTCACCTTGGGCTAAACAGCATCGGGATCTTACATGATATATTGAAATCCCATAAATATCCTTAGATTTACTACTTTTCATTTTATCAATATACATACTTTATCACTTTACTTTCAAATATTTATATTTTTTAATCTCTGTTTATATACATATAGGATACCCTGTTTAACTATTTGTCAGAAGAAGAAGAAGAAGAATTTATTGTATTACAAAATTATTCAACAAAAAAATGGCAAGTAAACAAACTTTAAATAACATATTCTTGGATGGCTTGTAGTGAGCAAAATTGTAAAAAAGATTTCTTAAAATCACTTTGAGTATCCATAATCTTGCGAAAGCTTGTTGTAGGGCGTACTATCAAGATAGGGTGTTTATTTGTGTAAGAAGATCATCACTTAAAATTTGTTGTCAATTTTATTATTGTTGATATATAGATGTCATTTGTATATATATATATATGCAAATATATATATAACATATATATATATATAATATAACAAGATTTAACATTTGTAATACAAGTATCAGTATTATGTAGACAACAAGACAAATTAAATTCAAAAAAGTAGAAATAGCATAACATATAATAGAATTGAGCACGCATCCACATTATTATAATTAATTACATTGAATTTATAAGGAGATAGAAAAGGTCCCAAAGAACCGCTGATATAAAGATTCAGATATCAGATTCATCCAGTACCAGCGCTAAAAAAATTATTTGGGGGGGGGGGGGGGGGGTGTGAAGGGGCAATAAAAATTTACATTATGGAAAAAATTTATTGTCTTATCAGAAGAGGGCGCTAAAAGTACTATATAAATTACAAAAACAAACTGTTATAAAGGCAGCTAATCATTTTCAAAAATTTTGTTTCCAATATATGGCATAAATTTTCTAAAAGTTACTTGCACAGCTATATGTTTTTATAATTTTTTCTTAAATTAAGACACTTTTAGGAAGTTGAAAATTTTTAAGGGCCAAAAAATAAAACTGGGGGGGGGGGCGGGAGGACACACTTGCCCCGAAAATATATGAGTAGCGCGGACTCTGGATTCATCAACTTAAATTTCATGAGTTTATATATCAAATCGTTTACTTATAATGAAGACCCATTTTTCATCAAAATCACTTTCAACCAAAATAAATAAATTTTAGTTTTAGTTTTAAAGAAAAAATTATCCTCTTCTCTTACTAACTTTTTTTTGTCGGTATCGCATCCAAGGGAAGAATAAACTTCGATAGCTGAAGTAGAAGAAGAAGAATTTTATTAGCTAATCATATGATAGGGCAAGTAATTCATGGACTTACTTATAGTTATATAAAGTAAAAATCATTAACTATTTAATATTAATTAAAACTATTAAATATTAAAATTTTTTTTTGATAAACTTTAGTTTTTAACATTATATTATATAGTACTATATCAAATGCAAAAAAGACATTCAGGAGTGCATTTGATATTTCTGCTTTTTTATACGTAGATCATAAAATCCCTCTACTGAAGAAAGTAAAATGTTTATAAATTAGGCAAAAAATAAAAGTTTTTTTCAAAACCTTTTCATAACAAACAATTCCATTCAATTGTTTTTTCAGGGACAAGTGAAGTTAGGTTTTTTTGATTATTATAAACATGTAACTCTTCTTAATTGTAAAAATAATTAACTATATTTTATAATAATTCACGTTTTTGTAATATCAAAACCTATCATGTGCTTTATATAAACAAAAAATTTCTGAAGGGTAGGCGTTCATCTTGCACCCCACTGTTTTATTTATCGAATTATATGAGCTTTTTCCTATAGTAAGTTTGTTATTAATAACATTAAACTAAATTTAAAATTCGTTTTAGTAATTAATATATTTTTTGTAGGTGAATATATTTTAAATGGTAAGTCTTTTTTGGCTATCCTGTTTCTAAAAACCATCGCATTTTCAGAATTTTGACACATGCCCCTATAATAAAACCCTAAAATGGCCTATATGCTTTTTAATCCATAAATGTGTGTAAATCATTTTAAGGTTTAACATTTTGAAATTAAAATTCACTAAGTTGAATATAGAGGTTTATTTGAGAAAATGTATCTCATCAGCAAAGGATTTCTATTTGCGATGTCATTTTTGATAGCAAATGATGAAGATAGTGTGATGATGGGTTGGTCTCGTTATATGCTTCACATTTGCAGTGTGATGAGGATTTATCTTCTATCTCATGCCTCACAATAGTAAACGAAGCAATTACTAAGATTTTCCTTGGAACAAAAAGGCGTATTTAATTTTTTTCGAAAAAATTTCTAATACATCTCCCCTATTTTTATATTCTTTCTGTTCCAAACCAAACGTTTATCGAGGCAGATTGGTCTTAACCCTATTAGTGCTGGGTGGTGTAAAACGGTTACTTCATTAAAAAAATTGTACAAAATTGGCTATTATTTTGTGACCTTTCCTAAAATTGTTAGCTGGATCTTTTGGTACCATTTTCATGGTAGTTGAATGACTCTCTTATATCAAAAACTGTCAATCAAAATCAAAAATGAACATTTCCAACATAATTTTGGCATTATCTGTAGTTAGCCTTATAACCTAGGGTTTATATTAGATACTCCATTGAAAATTTATAATTACTATACAGTTTTGAACGCATAGCACTTTATATTATTTAATTTTTCCAATAATTATGGCTGCTTTTTTGAAAATGTCAATCAAAATTTTCAATGATGTAATAAAATATTCCTTCCAATTTTACATAAAATATATGTTTTATACTAAATCAACCACTCTTGTCTCATTTATGGACTCTGTTTTCGCTTTTAAGGTTTGAAAATATCTCCAAGTGTCAATCGAATATGCGGTTTACGCCTAAAAACTGACTCTAAAAATATTATCTCAAATTTTATATGAAATATATGTTTTTATACCAAATCAGCCATTCTAGTTTCATTTATGGACTTAGTTTTCCCATTTAGAGGTTTTAAAATATCTTCAGATGTCAATCATATGTGTGGGCTACGTCTAGTGTCTATACTACAGAAATATTTTTGAACTTTAAATGAAATATCTGATTTTATACAAAATTGACGATTTTGGTTTCATTTTTGTATTCAGTTTTTGCTTTTAGGGTTTGAAAATATTTGAAAGTTTCAATCAAATTTGCGGTTTACCTCTAAAAACTATCTGCAAAAATATTTTTAAAATTTTAAATAAAATATGTTTTTTTTACCAAATCGTCTATTCTTATTTTATTTATGTGCTCCATTTTGGCTAATAAAAATATCTAAACGTGTCAATTGAATTGGTAAGTCTGAAAATCACTTTTTTTCAAAAGAATTATATCGTAAATTTTTTTAGAAAATCGTTATATAGTAAAAATACATTTTTTTTCTACCATGTTTTAATGAACCAGGAAGTGGTGTAATGTTCTAATATTGGGTGCTTCAAAAAATTTTGACCCTGGAAAAGAAGTTCCCCTTTTACAAATGGAAAATGTTTAAATCTATAGCTTATCATCTAGGATTAGAATGATCATTTAACTAAGATGGGTAGGAAATCTGAAATAGGTCAGAGTTATCAAAAATTACACAGATGCCAATGTGTGAGAATTAAGTCACTAAAGATATTTTTAATTTAAATTGAATTTGTCTATCTTTTTCCTTTTGCGTGAGAGAATCTTTTAGATGAAGAAGGTGGACAACTTTTTGTTATTGAACAATGAACATCACGAATGATTACCTTTGAACTGGGATTCGTTTTTAAATATTCAGACTGAATATCTCTTCATATCAACTTATAATAAAATAAACAATACTGATAAAAAAAAAGCCTAAGATCATTAAGAAGATTCTTTAAATAATTTACTGATAAATTAAATATTTTGAGTGAATTAAACACCAAAAGTTCGTTTATTAAATAAATTAAGAAAAAAATAACAGAGTAATACTGCAATTATAATTTATTTTGAATTTTATAACCACTAAGCTGGGCATACTTGAAAATGGTAATATGTGTAAAAAACTTTTTATAAGTATTTCAATAAAAATTTTAATTTTAAAATGAGCTGTCATTATATCAATTAATTTTTTGGCAGGTTTGATTAATTTTCATAAAAAATGAACATCACCACTAAATATACATATTTGAAAATGGGTATATAAGTATAAAAAACTTTTTATAAGAAAAATTTTTATGTCTAGAAAAAAAATACGAGGACAATACAAATTTCAGAAGATTTATTAATTTAATTATCAAATTAGTATAAAAAGTCATATAAATATAGATTATAAATTGGTATAAATAGTCATAGATCTTGAGCTACAAACCCCCCCCCCCCCCCTTACCCCGCAGCACTTGAGCGAACAAATTTAGCCCATCACTAATAGGGTTAAAGGGAAGACTTTTAGCGTGCTTTGTAACCAATGACACGGCTGGTTAAAAATTGAGGGTTTTTTGAGTGTTTTTTATTTTCTTGCGCTTAGCGTTTTCAGTATTGGCGGATAGGCCTCCCAAAACGCCATTTTAACGTTTTGCATGGCAATTGTTGATAAGACAATGAACTTTTTTTGTTTCGTTATAATGAAATTTCGAAATGCTGAAAGGAATTATATCATTGAATTATATAGGAAAATCTTTTGTTTTAGGTATTAAGAATCAAATTGACCAACAAAATTGGATCTTTTTTGTTTTCAACTTTTAAAAATTATTTTTTTTTAAATTTACAAATGGATATACTATCATGATCTTTCTCGTTGATTCTTCCATATTCAATATGTATCTATAATATTTCGCAGCTATTTTATTGAATTCGGTAATTCTAAGCTTTTTCTTCTTTATCATTATCATCTTCATTTTTATCTTCATCGCTTTTCTTTTGATGAGTTATTATATTATCATCCATTAATCTTCAGCCTATGCTTCGTCAATCTTCTTTTCATGACAGCGACATTTGAACTTTTAATTTAAGCTCACTTGCTAAAATGTTTTTCTGGTCAAGGTAATTGGCAGTTTTTTTTAAACGATTTCGTTGTTGTTGAATCAATATTATTGCATAAAGCGACAGATAATCTAAACGCTTCAAGAATACTAAAAACTTTCTTTTTGATGTTTCTATTTTGATAACAAACCTGTTTTGTTTTGCACGGTATTTTCTTTTAAAAGATTTAGTTGTGCTCTGATCAAGGGGCTGACAAGAAATCAAGTTGGAAGGTATTCTCTTTGAATATTATAGAAATTAGGCATATTTTTTATGTTCGGTATATTTTTCAACTAGTAATTCACTTGCAAAAAATAAATTTGGAATCTATTGGATTGTGGAGTCGAATCCTAGATTTTAAAGGGATAGGGGTTGGAGTCTGAGGTATCTAATAAAATTTAAGAATCAGAGTCTCGTCTTTTAGCATTTTACATAGTGAAAAAATAGTTTTATTTTTGTAAGCATATGGAGTTGTTCTTTTTAAATCGAAGTTGGCGTTGAATTTATCAAGTTTTTAGCCCGTTATCGACCAGAATAATCAGACGATATCTAATATAAAGGAGAAAATTTGTATTAAAAAGCATTGATAAACGCACACGATTTACGTTTTTGTAAAGTCGACTGACTGTGGTCGCTAACCGGTTAAGTTCTCGTGTTTTTTTAAATAGCTCAAAGAAAGTCAGAGTCGCATTTTTATACGTACTACGAATCCGAGCCGGATCTTTTCCCGATCCTATTGAAGTAACGTGATTTTGCATATTTTCCAATAATTAAATTTATTTTATCTGCCAGAAAATATTGGCAATGCTTCTTTTGAAAGTTTGTCACCAACACAAGGATCTCTTTCCATTAAAATTTAATGGATTTATCAATTTTAAAATACAAAATCGCATATTCTATGTTTCTAAAATATATTTTAAATAATAAAACTAAAAGAGTTTTATCGTTAAGTCTATTTCTTATTTTTGATTTGAAAAAATCCACTAACGGCGAAACTTTCTCGAATAGATGTTGATTTTATCCTTTTTATAGCATTATGAAAGTAATGCGACGCTACCAAAGTATGTTATTATTGCAATTGAAAATTAAAGTTAATTTATTTAAATTTTAAAATATGCTTAAAAATTTACTTTTTTAAATAGTACTCCTAAAAATAAAGAGAATTGGGATTGAGGTATCGGAAGCTACTAACAAAATTTTCTAATGTGATTCCCATTAATCGTTCCACCACTAATTGTATAACAACTCAATTTTCTTTTCTTTTCTTGAGTTCGTTGTAGAGAATAAATTCTTTCTTAATTAAGTAAAATGTAAATACCTTCTCCTATAAACTAATCTAATTCATTTTGTAAATACAATTCTTTTTTCCCGCTTTTTCATTTCTTCAGTCATATCACAATAGAAAATGCACCACTTTTCGAAAACGTGTCTTTGTTTAAAATGTTTGCTTACATTCAAAAATTTTAAAGATAAAATTTACATCATAATAAATTAATCAATATTATCATCCGCATCATTATGTAATAAATATTCAATATACTTATAAAAAGAATTCATGAATCATGTATACCCGCGGGTTTTTACTAATTTTGCCTCTGCGTATGGGTGACATTTTCTCGCATTTACCTGGAGGTAACGTGATAGGGGTCGCCGGGATGGACTCTCTAGGTCACTAAACCTTGAAAATATTTCACCAAAAATAGGGAAAATTTAAACTTAGACATAAGAACATAGAAAATACAGTGATATTACAAGATTGATAAAGGGAATTGTAAAGTGTCCTCCTATCAACACCTTTTCTTTCACTCTCTACTCACATCTTTTAAATTTTTCTTCATCTCTAGTGTCATTTCAATTATAATGTGATTGTTAAAGTGGGTTATTGTATGCAACAAATACGCAATAGTGAGGGAGAAGAGTTTGCTTCAAAAGAACGCTTACAACATGAACACAGAAAGACAATAAATTACTATTTCTTAACTCTTAACAGATGTGAAGCTACAACCAAGGTATTTGAAGGGAGCTTATATATATTTTTAAATGCTGAATTTCGTTGTATTGGGGTAAAATTCGGAGAAAACCTATTTTGAGGGAATGGGAATGATGCGATTTTTTTTATAAAGAAGTTCGTTTTATAGAGGTTCGACTAAATATAGGCAGTATATTGAAGAGGTAATAACGAAATTACCTGAAATTCAGATCTATTTATTTACCCTCTGTTTTTCTCTTCTATTCTTGATAGTGGACACTCTCAAAAACGATGACCTATAATTTAATTTTTTGAATTAAACAAAAAATGCATTAATAAAAGGATAACTATCTGTTTAAAATTAAAATGGAAGTGTTATATAATTATTATGATTTCTTGATATATCTACGATTTTCTTTCAAAATAAAGTAGAATTTTAGTATGATGTTTTTTGTCCATACTGCTTTACCACTTCTCTTGAAGTGATTGTAACGTATAAATTTTAAATTTTATTTTGTGGTAGGTATTCATAAAAATAATATGAAAGAGTTACTTTTCATTCATCTGTTTAGAGAAGCGTTTCGGTGCAACATAGAGTTTTGGCGAAAGAGTGCTTGAGTTTCTGTGAAAAGTTGAGAGTATAAAATGTTTCGCATTCTCAAAGTTGGTAAATAACTTCTAAAAATTGTTCTCAACTAATACAGATCGCTCTATTTTTCCTTTGGGCCTACATGATATTGGATCCATAACTCATAAGATATTCAACTCAGAATCTCAGGTAAAAGTATCAGAATCTACGGTTGTCCAGAATATTTTTGAACCTTATATGGACCCCGGTTCTAATATAGTTTGGGCATTTCTGGTTTACAGTAAAGTGTGCACTGCTTCTCAACCGCGGTTCTCAGACTCTTGCTTTGCGGCCCGCATAGTAAAGTTGATGAAAAAATTAGCCTAAAAATATCACGTTGAGACAGAACTTCGCAAAGTTATTGATCTTATCCACTGTACTTAGGTTGTAATGTAGATTTATATCTATGATCTGTTCTTAAAATTGGACTTCGCATCATGCGAGTGGGCTATAAAAAGTTCGCCGCCTCCCCTCTGAACAATTTTTAGGATGTTCACCGCTTCTACTTGTGTATGCCAGATTTAAGTGAAGAATACTGAAGTATTATTAAGACATTTCATAATTAATTGCTTGGCAAGCTAACGGGAAGACAAAAAATACACAGCAAAACCTTGCCAGATTCCTTATTTATGTGAATGGTAAAAATTTTACATTTAAAAAATGCTTTAGCAGTCATCGAGGAAGTAGAAATTTGAGAAGCTAAGTGAGAATGATGTTTTTATTATCTAACATAAAATTTCAAGTAAATCGGATTAAAAATGAAATTTTTTATTAACTTTGAAAAATAATGTTTTGGAATGATCGTTTATAGATAGATGGATAGACATAATATTAGGGGCGCACATCCGGGGGGGGGGGGGCCCCCCCCCCCCCCCCCCCCCCCCCCAATAATTTTCTATAAGTAAGAGTTGCTGCTTGTTCATAAAACATGTATGCAGACTTTCGAATCAATCAAACATCATGCCAAACTGCTCTGAAATTCCTATCGAACATATTTTACAGACGATGCGTGAGAGCTATATAATAATAATCCATTGCTTCAATATGCACACAATAAGTAAGCAATGTTTATCACAGTTCTCGTAGTATTTTTGAGGAAACAAATGTTGATGATTCTATTTCTCTTTCTCTCTCCTCTGTTTTTCTCTTCCGCTTTCTCTGCTAAAACTCAACCATTCACTCAAGCTCTCTTTTTGATTTTCGTTTCACTATTCTAACTATTGTCTTTTCCGTCTATCAGTCCCTGATGAGTAATCCCAAGAACAAGTCCCAAGCGTCGTTCTCTGCTAAAACCTCTGAAGAGATTTCGGACAGATTGGACAACGTTGAAGAATTACTTGAAAGCATTACTGCTCAGTTGAAGAAAATCTACCCAAAACCTTCTGAATCACAAGAATCCAAAGAAGGTCTAGTCAACAGAACAGCTGTTTTGGGTTATGCCGCACAAGACTACGATCACCCCGAAGTCCTGGCAGCCTACTCTCCGCAGGAAATTGCGCAGAGAAGAATCGAAGGCTTTATAGATGCCTTGCCACCGGCCACCCGGAACGCAAAAGACTCCTTGCTAGTGACCCTCTTTGCAATCATAGAGAAGAATATCATGCATTTATCACTAGAAGACGTCGCTACCGTGAACCAATGCGCCACTACCGCCTGCCTAGCTACCCAATCGACTTGGGAGGCAGCGGCAAAGCAGGTTGGTTCTGCAGGATTATCAGCGCTCAACATCCCAACGCCCGATCCCAAGTTCTTTCGACAAAGGCTCGCTTTCCAAGCGCCAGGAAAGAAGGGCAAAGGCAAAGGAGGCCAGAAATAACTCCTTTATTCGGGCGTTGACAGACATAACAAATGTGTCTGTCCCTCACAAGGAAGTTCTTGAGACAACCTTGATCGAGGATCCTATTGCCTCTTTTCTACAAGAGGATCAACCCTATCCTATCTTATGCTCTACTCCCGTCTTATCGCTTGGGAGTGTCTCGTCATTGTCATCAGACGAGACCCATGAGGAGCGGTTCGAGAAAGTTACTCACGTAGAGGATTGGCCAACAATGGAAATGGTAAAAAACGCTATCGAAAACGATACCGAAATTACTATTCCAGAATTGGAAGAAAAGGATTGTAAGTAAACTTAAATTGGATGTAATAGAAGAAGAAGATCCAGGGCTCACCCCCGAGGATTTTGTGGAATTCGTAAAGACGCATCCAGATACTCCCGAGCTAGGGGAGAAGATGCAAATCCAGCTACAATACCTATTAAACAAGAAGTTCTTCTCACCAACCTCGTGGAGAGTAATTTTTTCGACCGTGCTCTCTGGAGAGATGGAACAGGAGCCAGTCGACGAATCGCAATCCGCGGAAGACGACTCGGGCAATGGGCTAAGTGACGACGATGACGCCGAAAGTGACGACAGCCAGTTCTTGGAGGAGGTGGAGTCACCAACGGACTTTTCTATCAAAGAGGTCACGAAGAAATTTTTGGATAATGTCCCGAAGCTACCTCCGTTTTCAATCGAAGACAATTTTTCATGCGTCCACGCTAAGTGGATACCTCCTCCAAACCTAAAATCAGCAAAAGTAAAAAAGATTCTCACGTACGGATACGCGCCTACCGTTATTTCCTCACTACCGTACGGTTCCTTTTCACGCTTCACAAAGTTGCCAAAGCACCAGAAAGACTGCATTGAAAATGTAGTAATCCCAAAGTTACTGGAGAATGGAGTTATCGCCGAAACGCACACAGCTAAAATCATTTCTCCGGTTTTTTGTGTCCCAAAGAGTGGGAATGGAGTAAGATTTGTACAAAATTTCGCCTCTTCTCTTGTTAAGCTCTCCTATCTCATTCAGCTCTCTTCTCTCCAGTGACGTAGCTAGGCTGGGGCATGAGGGGCCGTGCCCACACTCCTATGTACCGCATGGTGCCCCATGCAACTTATGCGATATCAGTTTTTGAAAATTTCTCCAATGAAAGGATCAAGAAAGTATAAATAATGTTGCGCAAGTTTTTTGTTTTTAATATGTGCCCCTTCTATCAACTTTTTTTGGCTACACCACTGCTTCTGTCTAATTTGCATTTAGAGTTAAATTAAAATAGTTTTCAATCGTTACAATTTTATATCAATGAATATTGTTAGACTCGCGCTTAGAATTTTTTTTCAACAAAAGTCACTTAATCTTTATCACTACGTTTGCTACATTTTGTAACATTTGAAAACTTTAATTTTTTCAAGTCAAGAAATTTTTTTAAATAGTTATTTGGGTATGAATATTTTGATTATCTATTCACTTTAAAAGCAAAAATCCTCTATTTGCTTAATATTTGAGCAGCGATATTTTTTATAATGTTCGATTGTTAAATTTTATAAGTAACACTACATAATCAAATCACTTTTTTTAAGAAAATTTGTTGATTATTATAATAAAAATATAATATCGAAACAAAATGTTTCAGTTGTTAAAAATGTACTTGATCTATTTATGACAGCTGTCAGAATTTTATTTGTAGACAGATATATTCAAAAAAACGCAATAATTTTCTTTTCTCGTATACTTTGATTTATGTTAGTCTCGGACATTTCGCCCCATTATTTTCATAAGACACTTCGTCCCATGGACAATTCGCCCCATTATTTTCATAAGACAGTTTGTCCCATGGACAATTCGCCCCATTATTTTTATAAGACATTTTGTTTCATTGACAATTCGCCCCGTTATTTTCATAGGACATTTTGTCTCATGGACAATTCTAAAAAATTAAGAGATAAAATGATTAATTTGAAATAATTTAATAGGGATAAAATAAACAAGAATATAACATTTTTTTTAAATAATTTTACACATAATAAGCAAAGATGGATGAAACAAATAGCCTGTGAGACAAATTATCCAGGGGGCAAATTGTCTATGGGGCAAAATGTCTGTGGACCTTTATTTAAATAATTTTTTAATTATAAGGGCTACTTAAAAGTTGGCTTTTGCTGCTTATAAAAACTTGAAAATATCAAATAAACTCTAATTCTTTATGCCTCCTATTTTTTTGAAATTATTCTGAGAACAGACGGTTCCATTTAATAGTGAAATTTGCTTTATTAGTTTATCTTGTTACCTTTCTCTCTTATGTTAATTATGTAGCAAATTTTTCAATTTTGAGTAAAAGGTTAGGTGCAGCGGATGTATTTTCATTGACGGCACTGATGTACCGCTTATGTCAAACTATGAACAAATTCGTATCGATGAGGAATCGAATCCAGAGGCTTCCGTGCTATGTCCATCATCTCAACCAACCTGCCATGCCACCCATAGAGTATGCTGTAGGGGATACATCAAATTAGTTTTCAAAAAACTTAAGTTATGCTCTAAAATTTTTTAGTTTTTGTTGAAGCTCTATAACTTTTTCTGATAGACTTTTTTTCCTTAAAAGTTCTTATAAAAGGCAAATCATTGCAAAATGTTAACAGTTATTTTACTTTTTGTAGCTTGTATCAATTTAGCTTTTAAACTATTTTTGAATGATGCTGAGTAAAATGAAATAATGCTATCTAATTTTTTTTGTTTGCACAATTATAACTTCGTTTTATACCCTTGCCCCTGAATCAATCACATTTTTTCATATAAACATCGCAGGGTGTTTAGTAGACTCTTTTCCTTTAGACTACATTCATTCATATAAAATAACCCAACCTTGAGTTATAAGTTTTCTCTATGAATCAAAAATCCTTTCATCAATTCCTGTAATGTGCCTGGTAGACTACTTCATTTTTCAAATGAAAAACCTATTCCACCCCCTAAGATTTTTGGATTTTTTTAAACTAGTGTATATTCGATGGTTGTAGGTAAAAATGCACACGAAATAAATGCCCCCAATTAAAAAGTAAGAAAAAATCCCCCCTAATTTTTGATTTTCAGGATTTTTTTAAATTATATACATATTTTTATTTGGTACCGTTTTGGAAGGCTAAATTTCTAAAATTTCTTAATCTATAGGGTTTTTTCTTTATAAAGTTCTTGAAAACAATAGCAAAGGTGCAGATTTGTGGGAATGTGTTCTTAAAATCAGTTAAAATACAAATTATATTTAGAAAGTGTTCTGATACACACAAAGTCCAAAAATATTTGCTGTTTTATAAAAAAAATTTTGTATTTAAAAAATTGTCGTATGCTGAGTTTTTTAGTTTATTTAATTAAATTTTAAATATTTTAGATGAAAAGTTAACTTTTTTTTTACAAAAAATCTTTATTTGACATATCTTTTTTAAAAATTTTAATTAATAATTTTTTGTGTTGGGGCATTTTTTCCTAATTTTAAATTGGGGCATTTTTACTGGGGGCATTTTTTCCTACTTTTTAATTGGGGCGTTTTTTCCTACTTTTTAATTGGGGGCATTTTTTCTGCGCACTATATTCGATATGCAAATTTAATTAAAATATTTTCGCTTGAAGTATAGTATTTAAATTCACCAATTTTGTAAAAAAAATATAAAGTAGTTTTATAAATTTAGGACTTTAGGTATGCGCTGAATACACTCTATTTTAAAGGATTGCTTGAATATTTGGTCTCCCGTGGTATTTCCAGACCACTAATTTTGAAAATTGCAAAAAAAAAATTTCGCCCCCCCCCCCCAAATAATTTTGAGGATGTGCGCCCCTGCATAATATATATAAGTATGGATGTGCCGGATAATAAATCGGGATAACCAGAACCGAATTCGGATATCCCATAAGATTTACCGTATATTAAATTAAGCAATGCACCTAATTATTTTGCTTACCGATTTTATATAAAAAGTATAAATAATAATTAGAAACATTTGCAAAATTTTACTAAGGCAAGGAATTTGTTTTTGGTAATTCCCTTTTTATTCCTTATTAAGCTTTTTTCATTTTGTAAAATCTTTAAAAGTTTTATTTTACACGATTTGAAGTATATTTATTATAAGTACTAGATAAAAAAAATTGTCATGAACGTTTTATAATTTTTAGAAAAATGGAAAGAACAAAATTTACGAGTTATCCTTTTATTTATAAATGTGGGGGCGTGAGTAGGGTTGGTTAGATGCTGGATTCGATAACTCAAGGTCTTGGGTTCGATCCCGCATCAAGCCTGCTTTGCTCATAGTTCGATACAAGCGGCGCAATTGTGCCTTCTCGATGAAAACACCCTATGGTACCTTTGCCTTTGCCTTTATAAATGTCATTTTTAATTTTCTCTATTGTTGAAATGAAGTTAAAGATAGAGTTGTCTAAAAAATCATATCTTTGTGTTATTGCTCAAAATAATTGTAATTTAATGTTAGTTATCCTGGCGTATTATCCGAATATCCAGTAAAATTTAAATTACGGCCGGATACCGGACAGTAAAGTTTTGGCCGAATATCTGGTATATCCCTATATTTAGGACTTTTTGTATTGAGCATAACTAGATGAAAATTATTTTTTTCCTATTTTTTAAAATAACTCCAGGAAGCTTTAGTTAAAGCGGTGTTGATAAGCTACGTTTTTTTTTAAAAAAAACTTATTTTTAAAAGCACTTGACATTTTATCCTCAAGATGATATTGCACATTTTTTTTTATTAAATATACTAATAGTTAAAGAAATGTTTCAAGGAATTGGAAAATTAAATAACACTTATGTCTTTTTAGGAATTGAAATTGCCAATTGGGGAGACAGTGATAACAAACCTTTGCCGCTATACAGTTTTCTCTAAGTTTCTTAATTTTTTCAATATTATATCTTTTTTTATATCAATAAAAGACTTGTTTGGCTTGTGAGTAGACTTTCCATATTACTTTACTTGTTTTACGGTTGAGTTTCGCACACATTAAAATAAATTTTTAAAATTATAAGAAGAAAGTTTGCCCCCAATAATTTTAAGGATGTGCTCACCTGTGCTAGGTCCAGATAGTTAGAATAACTAATAAATACTCTTATGCATGACTAAAACAGCTTTCTATCACAAATGTATATCTCCTCCATTACGCAAAAGCTATACAACTATAGTGCACAAGAAATAGTATAATTATTTTTTTGTCAAAAATTGTATAAAATGACTATTTTTACTAAAAATAACTTGTAAGAATTTTATTTTGTCAACTATGGGTCAAAAATTCCAAATAATAACACTATGTAACAAAAATAAAAAAAAATTTGTTTGAGTCAATTTTTTGTTTGTTTATTTTTTATTAGGTCATAACCATGAAAAAAAATTATATCAGGTTTTTGATTAATCGTTATTTTAAAAATGGCTGCGATATTTCTTGAAGTAACTACCGAAACTATAAATTACAATTGAAACATCTATCAATACGCTTTCGGTCATGTTAATAAAAACTCACATCATGAAGTTTATTTTTATCACAAGTAAATTATTCAAACATGATTTATACGATTTATTCAATTAGATTATTGATTTATTTTTGACTTTATTTCCGCTCTTTTTTATATTTATTTTTTAACTATTCTTTTTTTGTAGATATTTTTAGTGAATTTTTGTTGTTTGTCTTTTATTGGGTCGTAAGAATGAAGAAAAAGCATATCTTTCATGCGCAAATCGTTAAATGACATGGATTATTTGAAAAATAACAAAAAAATTTTATATTTTCATAAGAAAATTGCAGAAAAATGTCTTTCAACATTACAGAAACTATAGGACAGCGTTGAAACGGTGAAGAGGCTGGGTTTCTGGGACCAAACCCAAGACGTAGTCGCCCATCATACACTTATTTTACTTGCCCTGGTAGCGCTTCCAAAATTCCATCACATCTTGGTGGAAACGCTCACAATGCTCTTCTGAGTAGCCTCCGATATATGTGTAATTTCAGGAACATTCTGCACTCCATTTCCTTGTAGCACTTGAGAAGATTGTCGACCAGTTCACGGTAGTTTTCTTCCTTGCTGTTACCCGATAAGCCCTAGACCAGAGCAATGAAGCTGCGCCAGGCACGTTTCTCTGGTGCCAACAACTTTCCGGGTAGCTAAGGGTCCTGTATTAGCTTTTCAATTTGAGGCTCAACGAACACCCCTGCCTTTATTTTGGCCTCTGGCAACTTCGGAAATACCGCTTCCAAATGCTTGAAGGCAGCGAACTTTTGATCTAGTGCCTTCACCAATTGCTTTATGTGGAGGGGTGGCATTAAGATCCTCTCCTGTTCAACCAGCGGTCACCTGACGTTCTACTCGCCAATGACAAAGCCTGTTCTTAATAGCCAATCCTTCGTTTCAAGGAAACATGGATGTTTTGTGAAGCCGATTGGAAACCTGTCAAAGCGCCATCCTAAAGTAATCACTTCCCAATCTTGCTCTTCGTACTTCACCAGGCCCATCAGGTGCTTTACATTCTCATAGCCTTCCTTTAGGTGAACCAGGTGGGCAATAAGAATGCTTGGGTACTTGCTACCATTCGCCTTCAAGCTTCTATTTGAGCTGTCCACGAACAGTCGCCAGTTGCAGGGATCATACGGGAATTAATTTTCTTCAAACAAACCATTGATGTCGTGACAATAATACACTTTCTCATCCAGTGTGAAATACTGAGAGAATGTCATGATATTGTCTCTGTTTTGTTACCCCACAGTTTTCGTCCAAGTTCCACTGTTTGAACCTGGATGTCAGTAATTCTGCTTTTCATTTGGTGAGTCCTAAGTCTTTGAAAGATCATTGAGCTCCGCTTGGTTAGGGAAAAGCGGAATAGCCAGGTTATCATCTGCAACAAAGGCATCGTCGTGGGCATCTTCTGTTTCGCTGCTGGTAACTTGTGCGAGCATCTTCGTGATCATCGGAGGAGAGTTGGGAGCTGGAAGCTCCTCACAATGCATCACAGGACGAAGAAATGATGGAAGATCGGGGTTGTTGAACATATCAGACCATATCAGATTAGATATGTAAGAACATATCCTTGTATGCCAAACAGAGGAGGTTCCCTTCAACTATGGTGTGCTTGACTGACTTGAGATTCAGAAGGACTCCGCAGACAGCAGAAGTTATCAGGATCATGCTTGCAAGAACCTCGAACAGAAGCCATCATGAGACAATATCTGTAAATAAAAGAGCAAATATAATAAGACTAGTTGAAGAACGGAAACAAATTAACATATATCAAATGACTACTTGAATGAATAATATAAATCATACTTGAATAACCTACTTGAATAAATGATATTTTTTTCAAAATATTTTCTAAATCAAATAACGATCAACAGTATGGTATGTTTTACTTTTGATTAGCATATCCCTGTATGTTTCAACGCTGTTGTATATTTTCAGTAATGTTCAAAGGCAAATTTCTGCAATTTTCTTATGTAAATATACAATTTTTTTGTTATTTTTAAAAAAATCGGTGTCATTTCTTAAATAAAGATTAGAGACATGAAAGATATGCTTTTTCTTTATTCTTACGATCTAATAAAAGACAAACAACCAAAAAATTCACTCAAACAAAATCTTTGTTACATTGTGTAATCAATGTTCTCTCTATGAGCTAAAAATAAAATGGCATTGGTTTCTAAATTTCTATAATTGTTTATAATATAGAATTAGTGCTTTAAATATATATATAATTCCATTGACAAAGAAAGCATATGATTAGTCCTCAAAATTCCGGTCCTTAAAGGGTTAACGCACCAATTAATCATTTTGCTCACGCAACACGAAACATAAACGCCCATCTTTAAAATTGATTTTAATTTTGGCATGTGAGTAGTTCTTTAAACACAAACTTATCTTTTGCTCTAATAAACTTTTTTAATATGTTTTAGATTTTGAGTAAGCTTGAAAAATGAAAAAAAGATGTCACATATATTTCAATTCTAATTCTACCTCACTTCAGTACTTATATTACACGTAAGAAGAAAGCGTTCATTCAAATGGAAGATCCGTACTTTTTTAGTGAAGATCCTTATGATCACAGTATTTTTAAAACTGATTCCGAATTTCAGTGTAAAGACAACTCTGCTACTGTTCCAAAGAATACAACGAAAAAAAAGCTTAGGTCTTATAAGGGTAGTGGTGGTAGTAATGTAAAAAAATCTAGAAATCATATTACAAATAAGAGCGCGAAGAAAGTTAAAACTTCCATAAACATTCATCATGCTAAAGCTCAGTCTCAGCTAGAAATTTTGAATAGACTGTGCATGGATCAAAGTTCTTCTCCAGAAAATTCCTTACTTTCACATGAAATAACTTCATCTCATAAAACTTTAGTTAAAACTACAACAAATTATAATAACCAGGCCTTTTCAAACTCAACAACTGTTTCTAATTTCACCAAAGAAGAAAAGACAGATGGTAACAATACAAATCTACTCACGCCTACCAAAATAGCAACCCCTTCCTCCTTTTCACCAAAATTTTTCAAAAGGCCTTTTCTAAATTATTCACATACACGTAACAAAGCAAGTCCAATCACTTTAAAGTTTGCTACAAAGACATATGGCAATTCCCCTACTTCATTAGATATATCCAATAATTTTTCTCAAATTGAGAAGTTGTGTTTCAGAAATAATATCACTGAGTTTTCTAGTGAAAAGTGTATACATGATTTTGAAGAACCTATGGCTGCTACCCTTGATAATAGCGAAGCCTTCAAAACTACCTCTCGTTTGCACCGCAAATCTACTTCGTCAAAGCTGAAGAAGAAATATTTCAAAGGCGCATCCAATTTCAAAAGAATTAAAAAATTTGGTAAAGTATCTTCATGGTTTAAATCCGACGATGAAGATGACTACGGCGAAAACACCCAAGCATCCTTCAAATACAATGTCAATACAGGCTGCGAAGGAGTTGAAAACTCTAAAGCTTCCTCAGTTGTACTTTCTAAGCCCAAGCCCATTCAAGTTGTAAGATGCAATAAGAAGTATGCCTCGGTGACAGAGAAAACGGTTTCGAAAAAAACGAAGTTAGTTGTTCAAAAATCTACAAAACATCACTACACTGTTGTTAAAAATGTAAATGCAGCTCACTTAATTGCAGAAAATGGCGAACTTCAGGATTTGCATGATGATGTTATTTACTTGATTTCAGGTTTAAACGTTGATCAATCTGACTTAACAAAATGCCTAACTATGCTTAGTATTGCACAAAAGTTGTCAAGTAATCGCGAATTTTTATTGCATGTTCGAGCTCATCGCATTTCCGATAAGATTTTCAAGCTCCTCCTCGCATTAATTTTGCCCCAGCCACCACCATCATCATCACAACCATCAAAAATATCCAAATCGCCTTCCATTGTTGAAACCTTTCTGAAGCGAACATCAAAAGATTCACCCAACAGTCTCGACTCCGATGATGTCGAATTTTGCATCAGTGTTCTCCTTTACACATTTTTCAACGTGAAAGTTGTGAATGAATCGCAATATCAAATCAATAATAATATCTCATTCAATGCAACCACTCCAAATCGCGATTCTCTCAAAATTCTTGCCATCATCCTGGCCAAGAGTGAAAGCATGCAGTTAAATCCCCTTTGCCTGCCCGCGTCACCATTTCCTTATTCAGCAAACTTGGTCGAAAAAGTCAAGCAAATGTATCCTAAATTTTATTCCTCTCCCTTATCTTCCTCATTTTTTGCACTTGAAACACTTTCATCTTTTCAAAAATATTACAAAGAAAATGTTAGCTTCAGAAGTAATATGAAGAATACTCTTTTTATAGACCTACTGCTACACATTTTTTATAAGACGGCGCACAATTTTACCAATCCTCAAAAAGATCTCAATGCTTTTCATGCATTCATGGATGATGTTGAACATAACGATGCTCCCAATAGGTTATGTTTGTATCTAAGTCTATTAGAAATGTGTACACTTGACGATCGTTCAAATGCACAACACCTAATTTGCGTTGCGAATCAGGTCCAGAAAATGGCGACTTTTTTCGAACCTTTTTTTCGCTTGCTCATTTGGCCTTTTCCTCTTTCAAGTCGAATTCCGTAATCTGCAAAGATTTTTTGATGCACTCCATCGGCCTACTGATTAATTTAAGCAATGAAAATTCTGATTTTTCAAAGGTCATTGGAGATAAAAAAGAAGTGTATACATTATCCTTAAATATTGTTGTTAATTTCTCTCCGTTTTTGAAAAATGAAAATAAAGACAGTGCTACTAAGGAAGAATCAGTACAGAACCCATATTACACAATCATTCATGAATGCTTAGCTCTACTCATAAATATTATCGAATCTAATCCGTCCAATCAAATCACATTTCTTCAAATAGCAAATCAACAATGCAAAGATTCAGCTTCTTGTCAATTAATTTATGAAAGTGTCAATCAGAGGAAAGTCCATCATGAATCAACAATCGCTAATCCAACCTACCTTGATATTTTATTTGAACTATTCAACAAGCACTATTACCTTGCGTATAAGATTGAAGTTGAAAATGGCCTTGAAGGTCATGATCGTGATAAGAATGAAGATTCTCAAAACTTTTCTTCTAATGAAAGAGAAAATATGCAAAACTACGGAGAAAAGCGAACAGTTTCAAAGTCTTCTACTAAAGAGACAGCTTTTTCTGAGATACTAAACGATGCTAGTCAGCACATGGAAGAATGTTTGATTGCTTCTATGCTTGCCATGCTCTTTGCCTGCGTTTGTCAATGTAATCAAGTAATGATTTTATTAATTACAGTTATGTGTGCCAAAACTAAAACTTCTTGAAAGCAGGCCCTTTTTTAAGACATTAATATTAGTATAAAATTTACACCCCTGTGCCATTAAACTTGAGGCTTTGGATCCACTAAATTGCATGTTTGACAGCCCTGAGCTTGGGCAGATGATCAAGTTTGCACATAGATTAAAAGAAATGCGACGCTTTTAATTGGTTAAATCGTGAGGATAATATGTTTATCCTCTTGATGAAGCCATAGAGGAAAATATTTTCATTGATAATAATCACTTAGATGGGAGCAAGTCAATTCTGCCTCAAGACAATTTGATCCATGGACAGTTCGTCCTCTAAGTAACTTCAAATTAGAGGCTCAATTGTCCAGAGGTCGAATTTCTTGACCACGAACTGTCCAAAGTGTCTTGAGACTGAATTGTCTGAACCATTTAAATAATATGTAATGTCATTATTTTCACATGTCTGAGTGACGGCGTCTAAATAATATCGAATCATGATGCATCAGCCTCGTCCAACCACGGGCGAATCTCTCACTTCTGGGCAAAGTAGAATTCAGGTGCGCAATTTTTAAGGAAACAATTCGACATTGTATAAACTATTATTCAGATATTTTTTTGAAAAACCACTTTTTACTAGTGAGAATTTCAATGGTAGATTAAATTTTCAATTCATAAATTTCAGCTGGAACATTACTTATTTTTCATAATTAAGAATTTGTTGGATGATAAACCCATTTTCTTGAAATTTTAAATCTGCAGGTGAAAATTTTTAGGAAGATTATAAAAATATATAAAATTTATCACTAATTCTGCGATTTTTAGCTTTTTTACAATCTCAGTGGGCGATTCATACAAATGGGTTGAGAAACCCTAGTCTATGCAATACAAGTCAGTTGTTGTTGTTCCCGCCGGTAAGAGACCACGTTTTCTGATTCTGACCAAATCGGCTTGAGGCTAGTGATTTTGTGTCGTTGGCTTATTGAAGGTAGGCTGGAGTAGTCTTCAATGAGGTGTTTGGTGGAGTGAGGGCTTGTGTAACAGAGATGACAGCGATATGTATGTGTTGCATTGTTGAAACGCGGTTCGTAGGTGATATGTTGGCAGCAGCGTAATCTTATGAGGTGTACTCGGTCTAACGTTTAGAGCTGTGCTTCTTCTCTGTTTATTTCAGGAAGGGAGTGTCTAGAATTTTGTTGCAAAGAAAATTGAGAAGAGCTTGTTTAGTTAAGTGCTTGGTGCGAATGTCTTTTTTGTATTCTGCCATGTTTGCCGGTTGGCGTATTGATTTTACAATTTTAGAATAGTATCGATGAAGAGTCTTCTTTAATTGTCTGACTGTAGGAGAGTGATGTTTGAGGTATTAGCAAGGACTTCCACTATCGCTTGTTACTGAGGCAAGGAATCGGGTGCCTCGCATGCCAAGATATCGCGTTAGAGTGAGAATCTTTGTTTCTGCGTGTAAATGTTCAATGGGTGTGGATTTTTTGATGCCTAATATCATTCGCAATGCAGTATTTTGTATTTTTTGTAATTTATTTATTTGTGTATTGGAGATTGTGGGAGCCCATAAATCTATCCTTAACAGGTAATGTTGCACTATCCGTGCATTGATGAAAAGCAATTTTAATTGGAAAGAAGTTGTTCAATGATATAATGCTTTCATATGTCAATCTTATAGATAGTTTGAGTATCGCACTATACGTGCATTGTAGCAAATACAGTCTATGCCTGCCTCCATAATACGACATTTGTGAAATACCCTCTCCTTCACTGTTGTTATAACTCAAGTGTGTATGATGAATCTAAAAAGATTTGTGTTGGTAACCCATATAGTATAAGAGAGAGTCCCTGTCTCATACAGCTCATCATCTCTTCATCACAGCATTATGCATAGCCACGTTACATCGCACTATATGTGTATCATGTAGATATACTCGTATTATGGAGGCAGGCATAGACTGTATTTGCTACAATGCACGTATAGTGCGATACTCAAACTATAAGCGCATTTTAAAGAAAAGATTGACATATGAAAGCATTATATCATTGAACAACTTCTTTCCAATTAAAATTGCTTTTCATCAATGCACGGATAGTGCAACATTACCGCTTAACATAATATAACAACAATTTTGCATGCTTATTTTTAAAAACTTGAATTGTGTTAGTACATTTTTCACCAAACACAGCGTAATATAGTAAATTCCAATTGTACGGTTACATGCATATAACATTAGTAAGTGGATGGAAAAATAATAATAAATAATACAAAACAATTTGCCGAAGGCTAAGTTCATTCATTTTTTCATTTGTGAGACATAAAAAAGATTTTGATTCAGTGCATTAGTCACATCATAATTCGCTTCACTGCATTTTCGTGACCGTGTCTTTAGTTCATTCGTCCTCTAAGATATCAATCCTCCAGAACGAAAATTGCACAAACTTTTTACACAACTTTTTTATTACATTCGTTGTAATGCACTATGCTCTATTTCAGGGGCGCACATCCGGAGGGAGGGGGAGTGAATAAAAGTTTTTTTGTTTTCTGCATTTGAATGAAGAGATTTCAAAGTATTTTATAAACAGAAAAGTAGTTACCAAGACCTATGTTTCGCCGCACTTCATATGGCATATAGGTATCAAAATGTTGCCCACGCCAGACATAGGAACACAATTTTTAATTGTTTCGTGTTCCTGCTCTATGTATTCAAATTCTTTCGCTTCGCATGTTCTGCTTATAACTTACATACTGTTGGATGCGATAAAAAAAATCATATTTTTATAACTAAAGGTAAATTTTTCAAATCATAGACTATTTTTTCAGAATCGTAATCATACCAAAATATTGGTATCCTGCCACCACTAGTCAAAATTGCAAGTAAGCTATTTCAAACTTATTTTTCTCCAATCAAAATAAGGTTATTTGGAAAATCATGTTAATTTCTTAAAAAATTTACATTAATTTTTTTAACAAATTTTATTATAAATATTGGATAACTGAAAAAAGCACTTTAGCTTAAACTTAAATAATCGTCATTTTACTACCAATATTGATTTCGACGCGGATTATGCGACGCCTCGCTACTATAAATTTATCTTTTGTTTTAGAGAAAATACTTAAAAATCATTTTGGAAAAGTTTGAGCCGAATATTGATGAAAATCTCTCTCGCATGATCTGCATTCTAGAAAAATTTCTCACCTTCATCAAATTGTCTGTAAGTAATTTTGCTAAAAAGTGTTCATTGATAAAATTTTCTATCATATAAATTTAACACGGGCAAAATGGTGAGCACATTCTCCTTTTGAAAATTGCCGCTCTTTCCTTTTTTATTTCACTTTTCATATTTTTTTTCATGCTCAATTTTAGATGCAAGACTGGATTTTTTTATACGTGTTCCAGGCACATTTCGATGTTTAACCCATTTAAGACCAAGCAAAGCAGACGATATTTAAAAAACGCAGACGATTTATATTCGAAGTCATTGAAAAAAGCAGACAAAGATGAAATTACTTATGTTCCAAAATTGGAACATTAGTCGTAAATGGGTTAAGATATTCATCGCACAATATTTATTGAGGCATGTAAGGAAGATAATAAGGTGGAATAATATATCCTTGACTTTTCAGGTATTAAAATTTATAAAGTATATTTTTTCAGCACGCATTAAAAATTGTATAATAAAAACAATTTCTCAAACATAATAGCATCTAGCTTTCAACTTGTTAGCTCTATAAGTCATAAAAATGTTTCATTTTTTCCAAACCTAAAACAGAAATTTATTTTTTAAAAATATAACTTTATTTTGCACCTTTTATCATTCCACTTTTATACCCTTAATCGTCATATAAAAGTTATTTCGAAATTTAGAACTGACAAAGTTTTTTTACTTCTAGAAAATTTGTGGAATCTCACAGGAGAGTGGCGTTCTTGTGATAGAAAAGGTCTTGAAAGCTTTGCGTCACCTCACGATAAACTTGAAAGAAGAAACTAAAGATGTATAAATTTCTCCATTCGTTTCTCCCTATTCTTATCTCCATCGATTAAATCATCATTGTTTTTGTTTTTTCACCAAAAGTTAACCTTATTGAAATGTTTTTTTTATAATAAATAATTTAAGAATTTGCACACTTTCATCTTTTTATTTCATTTATGAAAGGAAAAGATTGAATACTGTTTTTCTTACCAATTATTTATTAGGAATTGCTCTTTTTGTCATGTTTATGATCATCATCCACAAACTGAAGTATGGCATGGAGTATTTTTTAGTTATGTTGGTATTATACCCAGGCTAACAAATATATATGAATATACCTTTGATCGTAGATATATAACTCTTTTTAATTGTTCATTTATAATGTCTCATACACAATACTTAATCCTGGTTTTATCTTCACATCTTATAGATCTTTTATGCCCGTGTGTGTTCCTTCTCACTTCACATTTTAATACTGAAAAACCGATCTATATAGATTTAAAATTTTTTATCTTCTTTGTATAATAATATTCATATACACAGTTGGTATAACACTTACAATTGAAACGTGCACCTATATCTACATGCATTAATTTATTGATATAATATAAATACAACTTAGAGATCCTATGTATGATGAATATCTTATTTATGAAAAATAAATAATTTAATGATACCCGTTTTTGTTGTTTTATCTATAAACTTAACTATTTTATCCAAGTTGGTGAATGAGATCTGAGGTCTGGCAAGATCTCCGGGGAGACAAT
Source organism: Nectonema munidae (assembly GCA_030549495.1). NCBI lineage: Eukaryota > Metazoa > Nematomorpha > Nectonematoida > Nectonematidae > Nectonema > Nectonema munidae. Next base: position 336,506 of record JAUIRK010000897.1, read on the forward strand.
TTGCGAGACTTTATTATATAGATTACCTCTAAAAATGGTAAAATACTGAAAAAACATATTTAAAATATAAAATTTCAAACAATATTTTACATAAACATCAAAATTCTGTCCAAAGTTCAAAACACTTAACTTTGAAATTGTGATTTTATTTCATGTAAACAATCTGACTGGCTGAAATGTTTATGCATATTATATAATAATAATACCTCTAAAATAATCCTTATAAAAGACCATTTAGAACCTAAAAAAGACAAATTAGAATTGAAAAAAGACAATTAAAAATGGTATATATTTATTTGAAAGCTTTTTTTTTTTTTTAAAGCCTTTTAAGTTTTTGATAACTGGACTTCGAAAATTTTGATTTAAATTTTAGTGAAAAAGAGTGTCACCACTTTTCTCTAAGAGCATAGCGTTGAAGATTTAAACAAAATTTTTTATTGAAAATGGTATCATTGAAAGCTACACTCTTTGTGCTGAACATAGGTTAGGTTTTGCAAAAAAATATGGTTATCTTTTTGCAAAATCTGCTTTTTTGTGAGGTCAGTCAAATTTTATTTAGTTCCAAAAAATAGCGGTAATTAACTTCATAAATGTATATACTTTTTTCAATTTTGAAAAATATTGACTTCAAAACCTCTTTCTTTTTTAACATTTGTTTACTATTTATGAGAGGAGGCGATTTCATCGGGTTTTCTCTATGGGTACCAGTAGCTCTAAGCCGCAAGATTTTTAATTTTAACATGAGATCAAAAAAATAATGTAATTTCTTGGAAACTTTATTGCATTTTAACAAATCAAAAAAACTTTTATTTCTAGAGATTATTTTTTTACGTTCAATGTTGCAGTTTTTAGCACCACAATAAACAGCAAAACCATCATAATTACATAGATTCCATTTTTTTTATATCCAGACCTGATATGCTTACTTTTAATAAACTGTTTTGAAGGATGATGACCAAAATATTTAATCATAGCTTCATCTATAGAAACTTCTTAATTTCTAAAATTTAGTTTAACAAATTCATTAAAGGCCTAACTTTAGACATTTTATCATTTGAATCAAAGTTGTAATTACTAGCTAGATGGATATATTTATTTAATTCTTGAAACCTTTTTTGAGAATACATCCTGAGACATGTTGAGTAGAAACGTCTTCATCAAGAGATCAGTACAATTTTTCTCTAGCTAACGAAAGATAACCACTTAAATAAGGAATTCCCAAAAGTTTTCATAATCATTTGTTTCAAATGAATTTTCTGACAAGCATATATTTGTCTGAGTAATGATGTTTTGTGTTACAGTGTCAACCAATATTGATTTTATAATCTTCACTGGATTAACATTTTAAATTACTCAATAAGTCTGTTCCTTCTTTCACATGAATCTTCGAAAGTTGAAAAAGAATATTTTAGCTTAACTTCATCTTACATCTAATTTTTTTCCAACAAATATTATTTGAACCGCACAGCACTTATATTGAAGTTGCTCAAATCTTTATGAATTTTAATACTACCTAAAGGAAAAAACTTTACCATATAAACTGAATTTGTTATATATTACCAACAATCTCTTCTGATAAAATATTCCCAATCTAATATTTTATCCTCAAACTCTTCTTAATCAGTTTCCTGATCAACTCTCGTTGGTATAAAGGCAAAAGTAAACGCTTGCTTCAATGAATAAAAAATTATTTTAGTAAAAAATAAAAACTACCACTAGTTTAACATTCTAAATTGAATTGATATACTTGCGAAATGTCGATGAGGTTGAAGACAGGTCTGACTTGATGGGGCTTTGACGTTTAAAATTGTGATTATTGTTTCAAGTGGTTGTTTGGCAGCTCTCTATTCAAAGTTTTGGACAAATGCAACGCTCAAGAAATTAAATGGCATTGCTTCTGAGCTCTGTTGGGACCCCGAACCTCCCCGTTCTCCGCGGGGAAAACGTTCACCCCTTTTTTCAGGAATCAATTTGCATTCTTCTAATTATACATTTTATAATTGTTTCCTTTTTTTCTTCAGTTCCGTGAAGTTTGTTTTTAATAATTTTGCTATTAAAACTATTCAAATTTTTTTCAACTGTTTTATTTGTTCCATACTCAATCAATTCAATATTCAATACTAATATTGATTTTTGAATAAATAGGGTAAGCAAAATTTAATATTTCTTTACTTATCCAGTTTTAAGCTTTTTTTATTATTAGTTACTATTAATTATTATTTACTGTATACTTTAATTATTTTGTTCTTATGATTTATTAAATATTTTCAAAGAATACTTTTGATGAGCTTACTTTTTGCTTCATGTAACAGTTAATTATGAGAATAAAGTTTTTCTATATATAATAGGTGGCATCAAAAAGATTAAGATTTGCGGTAAAAAACGTTTTTAATATAAAAACGGTAGTTTGACTTCAGAATCCTGGTAAAAAATCTTAAAGTTTATGTTTTTTTCCATAAAAGTAAATAAAACTAAAATAAAGTAACTTTGATAATACTATATAAAAATACGTCAACTTGATTTGATTTAATTAACAAAAATCAACGTACTGTTTTTAGAACATTGCATTCAATTTGAAATACAAATGAAAATAATTCTTTTTATTTCTCTAAAACTAAGTTAATTTTTTTAAATCTTTACCTTAATAAGACAAAGTTTACAGTTCAATATAAGAATTTTTCTTTTCAGAAAAATTAAAAAAGATCAAAAATACGTATCAAATGGTTTTTGAACGAAGCAAAATTTGGCTATATTTTGAAAAAATAATTCTGATCTTGCTACGTTAAATCTCTGTCAAGATACTTCCAACAGAACAAAAGGTTCCACTAAAGGCATGCAAGGCCATTTAAAAAGACATCCTAGTTTATGGTCAGAGTTTGAAAAAGAGAAAAGTTTAAAGCGTTCGTCCCAAAATGCTGAACTACAATCAACGAGCAAGCAAATAACGGTAATGGATATGAACAACAAAAAAAACAAAGTATTCGAACAACAAGATTTTGACTACGCAATGCTTGATTTTTTTAGGAACTTTTACTGCTTTCAAAATTGCAAAATGTATGGAGTTCATCAGGCTTTTTACTATCGCAAATACAAAATTAACAATTTAAAGACTATAACTTATTCTAGAAAAATTGAGTGAAAAAGCACAAATAGTTTGTAAAAAAATTAATGATATATTATCAAATGAAAAAAAGAATTGTCAAAGTATAGCAGCATTCACAACAGATATATGGACATCGAGAGCTCTTGACAGCTACACTTCCCTTACTTGTCATTTAATTGACAGTGAATTTGCAGAAATGGACTTTAGCAGTCAAGCCCTTGATGGAAGAACACACTGGACAAAACATTGAGATTGAATTGAGTAATTTGACGAATTTTGACTTTTCTCTCCAAGTACCTTGATATTGTGTTATAGATAATGCGAAGAATTTGAAATCGGCTATAAGCTTGTCTAAAAAACTTTTTCATTATTCTTGCAATATTCATTCTCTGCAATTAGTTGTCAGTGATGTTTTAAGAGTATTACAGAAGTTAAAGAAACTACAGAAAGCCAAAAGTCTGGTTCGATTAACGAATAGATCAGAGAAGTCAAGAAATATGTTAGAAGCCATGTGCTCTGAGAAAGGAATTAATTTCGTTTATTTGAAAAATCCCAATGATACCAGGTGGAACTCAACCTTTACAAATTTGTCTTCAGTATTACTTTTGAAGAAAGCTATAGAAGCTTTGTCCTAATAAGTCACAATGGAAAATAATTGAAGGATTCATAAAAGTAAGAATTTATCTATTATTTAAAATTTTTCGATTAACTTTTTTAATTTTTTTTAAGATACTTGAAGCCTTTCAAACAACCTTAAAAGTTTGGGAAGTTGAAAACAGTCCAACAATTAATTTGGTTATAGAAAGATTATTCTATCATTTACTTAAGTTCGTTGATGAAAAATACCAAAATAATATATGTATTAGGTTCGCAAAAATACTCAGAGAAGCCTTGATAAAGCGGTTTCCTAATTTTTGTTGTACAAGCTATGCAAATAGAATTTCAAACTATCTCGATCCAAGGTTAAAAGGCGTTCACTTAAAACATTTTGGTGTTTTTTCATTAACTAAGGATGAAGTTCAAAAAAGTTTTCATGTGAAAACAAAAATGAAAATGATTCGTCTCTAACAAGCAAACTAAAAAAAGAATACAATAGAGAAGAAATTAGTGTTGGTACGAATATTGTGAACAACAAACGGACTTATCAAAACCTGGAAAAGTGGAAGAAATAATATTCATAGGTCAAAAGAGTAAAGCACTCAAAAAATCCCCTTAAAGAACCTGATATATTTTCATTTTTGAAATAGTTTTTTGTTGTAATAAAAAACACTGAAATAATTTTGATTTATATAAAAAGAAAATCTTCACAACGACCCGATTCCCCGCGAGGAAGACTCCTCCGCGACCCGAATCAAAATCTACCTCCCCGCATAGTTCTGCATTGCTTACTTTGCCATTTTGATGAGATTAAAAATGATAACAAAGATGTCTACTGCTAACTGATCTTTTAAGTGAAGAAAAAGAAGAAGATAGTTTCATTAGAAAGATGCATATGTAAACAAACATCAATTGCACAAGCATCACAATAGTTATATAACCGTATAAGAGATGCTAGAAAAATGATAAACCAAAAATAATAATACAATTTTGCCGTAATATGAGAGATGTTTTGACGCCTGAAGACTTTGATGAGCAACTTAAAAACGGATCTATTCTATCATCGAAGAAACCATTCATGGTAAAGGGGAATTTATACTTCAAGTTGAAATCAGTCAGTTAAGAACCCAGGCAAACTTTCATTAAAAGCTTTCCATATAAAAATACAAATTTTAAAAATATAAGTAGTTATATCTCTAACTACTTTCAAGAGTTCCTTTTTCATAAAAAACCATCATTGTATGACTTTTGTAATTCAAGTTAAAAACCAGTATATCTCTTTTCTGCAAAGCTTTCAAACTCGAGACATTACAATATACCCAGTTAACAATACTGTAAGTGAGATGAGGTATAATCAGTGCTCTATATAGATCTAGTTTTACATGAATGGGTAGTGATTTGAATACACGTATCAGTCCAATAACTTTACTTATTTTATTCGAGATATATCCGATATGTTTAGCCCATTTTAGTTCATTCCTTAGTAATATTACCAAAAAGTTGTTATAGATAAATTAATATTTAAATTATTTCGAAAAGATGGCAATTTTCTCTTTTGGGAAAAATATATGTACACAGTTTTTTATGGTTTATGCGAAGTCATTCGAACACATCAGTTTATTATTTTATTGAAGTTGTTCTTATTCACATTTTCAATAGTGCCACCACAAAGCAGTACTTGAGAAACGAATATGGTATTATCACTTTCAAATAATTCGTAAAAGATATCATTTTCAAATCTGGATTTGACAAAAAAACATCATTGATGGAAAAAAGGAAAGGTCCAAGCACAGAACCCTGCGGTACCCCATTTATAATTGTCAGTGTATCAGAATAAGACTTATTTGCATAAACAATTCCTTTTCTTGAGGTCAAGAATGATTCAAAAAAAGTAAGATTAGACGGATCAAAACAATAAATTTTGAGCTTAGTTAATAATTTTCGATGAGGGATAGACTCAAAAGCTTTTGATAAATCTAAAAAAATAACTAAAATCTCATCTTTGTTGTCTAGACTCTAGATTAAGAGTTCTCAAACTGTGGTTAGCGAACCCCCGAGGGTTCACAACAAGATTTCTAGGGATACTTAGATGGCTGACAAAAGAAGTATTTTAAATAGTAGTAATTGCGGAATATAAAATTTAGTGCTAGCAGTGTTTGTTCCTTCAACCTCACTGTTCTACCCTGGCTTCTAGATTTATATCGTTGGTTGCAATAGTATCTGTAGAGAGAGAGAGAGAGAGTATGTGTGTCTAATGAAGAGGCGTGCCATATCGTGTCGATTCACTTTTAAACAGCAACTGTGAGTGAGGGTGGAGAAACGGTCACTTGGACTGGACGGTCAGCAATTGTTGCAATACTTTATATTTTTATTTTACTCCAATAAAGTATTGTTTTTCCTTTATATTTTTATTTGCTACATTAAGTATGGATTCACTGATATCAACAAAAATGGGATTGATTTTCCACAGCCAATTCTTTAGATTTACCTTAAACTTTTTCATAAAAATGACATCTTTTCATTAAGATTATTTTAAGAAAAAAATTTAATGCTGTAAATAGTTTAAAAGGACAAGTAAAGCAGCCAAACAAAGTCATTTTTTCTATGAAATCTAATTATCAGAATCACTTTGAGCAATGCTCAATCTCCTTAAATTCTACACCCACATATGCTACAGCATTGAAAAACTATAAAATTTTAAAGAAGGAAAATACTTTATATATTAAATCAGACACTTTAAAAATGGAGGAATTGACTGACATAACAACTTGAATCCTTAGATATGTGTTACATTTGTATCCAACAAACAGTCTAAAAAAGCTCTTATAATTTGTTTTCCAGAAAGACCGTACGAACTAAAGTTTTATTGCACAAAGTTCCTTTTGCTATTTCAAATGAGATCTCCAATGACTCAATAACTAGTTTGAATTTAATCAAGAATGGGATCTTGAAAGAACTAGTTGATCAAGGTAAAACTTTCAAAAAATATTTTCTAAAGAAATTTAAAATGGGAAAAAAATATTGTTCTCAAGGTAACACCTGAAATTTTTTCATATCTCCATGACCGTGATTTTTCCTTCTTTTTTAAAATGGAAGAAATTAGATGTAAACTTTTTTCTCAGATATATGATGTGGAAACTGTTTAATCTTTTTATTGCATACTGCTTCCAATTGTAAAAAAGAAACAGTATGTAAGTACTGTTCATCTCCACGCAAATCTGATACGTATTTCGTTAAAGATACCCCCTCTAAATACAAGTGTTTTACCTGTAAAAATAAGGAGAAGAATCTTTAATTTATTCTGCAATGGATATTACCGTAAAGTCCAGCGTATAAGACCCTCTCCCTCTTAAATTACAAAGCAAAAATCTGGATTCATCCTTGCCGTATAAGACCCCCTTCCCCCATTTAAAATATACAAACGTGGAGAGGAAAAATCTATTGGTAGTTGTTTACTCAAGAGAAAAATATTTTGCGTATAAATATAATAAAAAGACTAGCTAGGTAATAAAATAGATTCGTCAAAACAACAAAAAGTTTATAATTAAAAATTTTATTAATCAAGTCCAGCAAAATCACTTTTCTCAAAGTCTAATTCATTTACGAGCTCTTCATCTACCTCGGTTAAAATGCCATTATATGGACCCTCTTCATCCGACAGTGCAACATTAATTTCGTAGATATCGTCATTTTCCCAAATGAGAGTGTCCTCGGTGCCATCCATTGTATTCGAAATACTGCATTTCTTGAAAGAATCATTGAACGTTCTAAATTATTCCAAGCGTTTTCAACAAATTCACAAAGAGTATAAAGTGGTGGAGGACGCAGTGGTTAGTCCAAGGGGCGGGCCTCATGTGCCTAGCCCCCCCCCCCCCCCTCCTATGAAAAATGGCTTCGAAAATTACCCTTACTAATGTATACCCTTACATGTATAAAAAATAAATTTTTGCAATTTATTCATGGCAAAATAATGTTAAAAATATGAAAACATAGGTAATTTGTGATTCTAAAAGACATAATACAGTTGTCATATTCTCTGAAGACTTGTAGCAAAATTGCAAAAAAATTTAAATAGATTTCGGCCTCACCTATAAGAAATTTCTCGATCCGCCACTGGGAGGACGCATATTTTCGGATGTTATGAATGATTTTTCCGCACTGGTAAACCATTCATTCCACTGCTCTCCCATATGATCTTTAAAGGGCTTATATAAACACACGTCTAGAGGTTGCAAAACAGACGTCAATCCGCCAGGAATAATAGCCAAGTCAGTTCTATTTGTCGCTAAATTTTTAGCGTCAGTACACAAATGGCGCTTAAACTTATCCCATACTAATAAGCTACGGGGATTTTTAAAAGTATTTGGTCTTCTATTCCAAACATTTTTAATCCATAGCTTGATTCTCTCTTCATCCCTCTATCCTTTAGCATTAACATGGACAAAAACTCTTTTGGGAAAAGAAAGTTTCGGCATCTACTTTCGCATGAAAATGACGATAGGTTGCAATTTCCTACCATCTGCCATGCAAGCTAATACAACAGTAAATCGAGTTTTCTCGTGGCCTATATAGTTTTCAGAAGAATGGTTTTTTCACCTTTTGAAGATACAGTTCGATTTCCAACCATATCAAAATACATCAGTGTTTCATCCATGTTTCTGATGTTTGAGAGTAGGTAGTATTATGCTTTTTGCGTTGATTTATTACAAATCTTTGGAAATTGAAAATTTTGCTTTCGAGTTCCTCTAGCAGCTTTTTTGCAATTTTAGTTTTTCGCCTAATTACAAAGTCATTTCTTTTCATGAATCGATAACACCATGATTTAGTAGCTTTAAATCCTTTTGCTTTATCCTGATTTGATTTTGCCCATGGAAGCGCAAAGATGCGAATTTGGTTCTGTGTGATTACATAGCCATTCTGACGACTCTCTCGTATCGTATTTGAGAAATTTTCTTCCAAAATAGGCCAATGAGCTATGCCGCTTCTAAATACGCATTTTTTGCAAGGTAATTCTTTTATAATTTCTTTTTTCTTCCAATCTCTTACCATTTTGATGGTAATATCGAATTTTCTTGGCCTAGCATGAATTGTATTTTCCTTCAAATGAAATAATGTCATGTGACATTTTAATTTAATTCAGATTATTTTATCAAGTAATGATTTTCTTCCTCCTCGTATAAATATAAATCATCTAAATATTTGAGAGCCACTGATTTACAGTAAAACCTGTCAACAACGGTTCCTCTCACTAACGACTTTCTTTTGAGCAACGACCAAAACTTTAGCTAAAGAAAAACTTCTCTTAATTTAAACATACTTTTTCACTGTATTATGCGACCCTGATCACTGCAACATACGACCATAAATTCACTTTTTTTAAAAAAATTTACCTTTGAAGAGCGACTTTCTGTGTTGGTAAAAATTTTACTACATTATAAATCGGTGGCTCTCAAATATTTAGAAACTTTTTCTATAACATAACATAATTTTATTAACGAAAAAGGAGGCATAAAACCCTATAAAAATATTCGCATGTTCTTGAAAATATTTAAAGACGGAGAATTAACAACGAAATCAGGCAAAGAATTCCAATCATTTATCATACGTTGTGAAAAAAATCTTTTGAAAAATGACTTTTTGCAATTGATTTCACAATTGTAAATATAATCATTCTGGAATGTTATAGAAAATTTAGTATATTTTTGAGGTAGTGAGCAGTGAAAATTTTAGATTTTTTAGAATTGGAGGTAAAGGGCAGAGCATGTGGTAAAAATTTTTTAAGAAATCTCATAAATCAGATTAACAATTTACCTAATCATTTTGTTATTTATAGGTTTATTTGTTTTTTTATTTTTTTTAATTATCGTAAAAGACCATATACTTTTGAGTAAATCCTTCACGTTTTAAAACTACAAAGTTTTTAATATATTTGATCTCTTAAATCTAAATAAATTTTGAAAAAATTAAAGAACTAGTTATGGTTGAATACTGAGAAAATTATCAAGAAATCTATTGACTTAACATTAAATACAAAAATTCAGTTTAACATAAATTATCCAAACTAAAATAATTGTAAATAAATCATAGAAGCCACCAATAATATGATCCAATTTCTGGAGTTATGATTAAAGAAAAAAGCTAGATGGATTGCAAAAGAAAAAGGTTCATCAGATTTTAAAGCTTCTAACGGGTTGCTGGAATGTTTCTTGAAAAGAAAAGATATTAGACTAGTAAATTTATACGGAGAGTCATCTTCTGTCGATCAAAATATTGTGAATGATTTGTTCAATCGAGTTGATTCAATATGGGAAGGCTATGATATAAAAAACTTTTTTAACGCCGATGAAACAGGGCTGTTTTACAAAGTTTTACCTTCTAGATCAGTGTTTCCCAAAGTGGGCGGTAGCGCCCCCTAGGGGGCGTTATCAAGACAAAAGGAGGCGTCAAATGTTTTTTTCGAGATAGTGGGCGTTAGAGTCGTGCAAAGGGGGGCTGTAGAATTTTCCATATAATTATTTTTAAGCTCACGAGATCATTGAAACTCGTGATAACTTGGAATAATACATTCAACATGTGTAAATAGAAGAGCTTTCACAAAAGCTTATGTATGATGTGTACTTCTCTCCACATCTTTCTGATATTTTTCTCTGACCTCTTTATTCGCCTCACGTGGACATAGCTTGCACATTATTCACAGATACAGACGTCAAAGCAAATTATTCATGAACGGCATTACTCTTTTAAAAGCTAAAATAAAGTATTTTCTGTATGATTGATGTTAAAAAACGTGATTCAAATCATTAAAGAACAACCGCGTTTGAGCTCTAATCTTCATCATTTTTTACTTCTTTTGTATTAATCTATTTGCTTTATTCTTTATAACTTTGTTTTTCTCATTTTGAAATTAGCAGAAACTTCAAATAAAAAGTGTCGACAGTATAACGTTGAGTATCTTAAGTTTGGGTTTATTCCATTTTTTAAAATTGAACAACAGCCGATGTGTCTCCTTTGAGAAAAGGTATTTTCAAATGAAGCAATGAAACCATCCAGGCTTTCCGACCATTTGACCAAAATGCATTCAAACAAAATGAAAAAATTTCATATTTCAAAAACTTCTTGATAAATTTAATAACCGGAATCGAATTTCATCGTTTATCACAAAGCAATCACAAAAGTGTGATGATGGGCTTGTTTGTTCATACAATATTTCAAAATTGATTACTAAATCAGGGAAACCTCACTCAATTGGAGAACAACTTATTTTACCAGCTATAGAAGAAGTTCTCAGTACTGTAGTGCATCATTCTTTTCCCAAAACTATTTTGAATTTAATTTCACTTAGTAATAATTCAGTACAAAGAAGAATTGATGAGATGTCGTGCAATATTGAATAAACTTTATATGAGACGCTCAAAAGTCAACAATTGAGTTTGCAATTGGACGAATCTACTCTTCCAAGTAATGAAGCATTACTTTTGGAATAATTTTGATCCGTTTCATTAATGATGGAAAAGTTTCACAAGTTTTTTTTGCTGATGAACTTGAAACTGACACTAAAGACGAATCAATTTTCAATAAAGTTTATGCGTTTTTCTAATAGAAGGAAATGATACTCCAGCCTTAATGGGAAGACAAAGGTTTCATTACTTTATTAAAAAAACATGCTCCCAATTGTGTCACGGTTCACTGTGTTATTCATCACCAGCACTTAGTTGCAAAAAATTTGAATGAACGTCTTCATAAATCTCTCGATAGCATTATATGAGCAGTGAACAAAATAAAATTAATAAAAATATAATATTGAAACAAAATGCTTCAGTTGCTAAAAATGTAATTAATCTATTTATAACAGCTGTCAGAATTTTATTTGTGGACAAAAATATTCAAAAAAACACAATGATTTTCTTTTCTCGTATAATTTGATTTATGCTAGTTTAAATAATTTTTTAATGATTTTGTGTTTTTAGACTTAAATAATTTTATAAAAAGTGATTAAATTAACATTTTTGTATACATATGATTCTTTACAATATGTAAAAAACACAAGTGCTACCAAATCACCCTATTAGGGTTAGCTACTTAAACGTTGTCTTTTGCTGCTTATAAAAACTTAAAAATATCAAAAAAACTCTCGTTCTTTATGCCTCCTATTATTTTGAAATTAATCTGAGAACAGACGTTTCCATTTTAAAATAGTGAAAATTGCTTTATTAGTTTATTTTGTTTGCTTTCTCTCTTATGTTAATTATGTAGCAAATTTTTCAATTTTGAGTAAAAGGTAAGGTACATCGGGTGTGTTTTCATTGACAAGGCACTGATGTACCGCTTATGTCAAACTATAAACAAATTCGTATCGATGAACAATCGAATCCAGAGGCTTCCGTGCTTAGTTCATCATCTCAACCAACCTGTCATGCCACCCATAGAGTATGTTGTAGGGCAGCCTTTTTCAAACTTTTTTTACTGCGACCCATAGGAAGAACCACGGTTTGCATCGCAAGCCATAATACTTAGGTGTAATATGACAAACTCTGTTCACTAGGTTCATTTATTCAGCATCGACTATTTATATGTCCTTTCTTTTTTGTCATGACTAATTTATTTTTCACGCGACCCACTGAAGGGTCGGGACCCACAGTTTGAAAAACGCTGCTGTAGGGGATACGTCAAATTGGTTTTCAAAAAACTTAAGTTATGCTGAAAATTTTTTTAATTTTTGTTGAAGCTCTATAACTTTTTCTGATAGACTTTTTTTTCCTTAAAAGTTAATATAAAAGTCAAATCATTGCAAAATGTTAAAAGTTATTTTACTTTTTGTAGATTTTTGTAGCTTGCATCAATTTAGCTTTTAAACTATTTTTGAATGATACTGAGAAAAATGAAATAATCCAATCTTAATTTATTGTTTTATTTTTCTTTGCACAATTATAACTTCATTTTATACCCTTGCCCCTGAATCAATCAAATTTTTTCATATAAACATCGCAGGGTGTCTAGTAGACTCTTTGCCTTGAGACTACATTCACTCATATAAAACTATCCAACATTCAGTTATTTGTTTTCAGTTGTTTTCTCTATGAATCAAATATCCTTTCATCAAATCCTGTAATGTGCCTGGCAGACTACTTCATTTTCAAATGAAAAGCCTATTCCACCCCCCCCCCCCTCCCCAACAATTTTGGATTTTTTTAAACTAGTGTATATTCTGCAAATTTAATTCAAATATTTTTGCTGGAAGTATAGTATTTAAATTCAAAAAATTTGTAAAAAAAATATAAAGTAGTCTTATTTATGACTTTAGGTATGCGCTGAATACACTCTATTTTAAAGGATTGCTTGAATATTTGGTCTCCCGTGGTATTTCCAGACCACTAATTTTGAAAATTGCAACAAAAAAATTTCGCCCCCAATAATTTCGAGCATGTGCGCCCCTGGTTTGATTGTCCTACAATAGATGATCTCCTTGTTTATTGTGAGCATTGGACCTTTCTACACAAAAACATGACATTTAAATATCATGATCTTATTAATGTGACAATACCTGACTGGCTCCTCAATACATTTCTTTATGATACAACAGATGAAACTAATTGTGAAACGCAAGAAGAATTGTTTCTCTTAAAAAAGACTTCAAGTTTAAGCTTCTCTTCAAACAATCCTATCAAACCTTTTGGATTCAACCTTGCATTCCTGTAAATTTCTGAAATTATGGGAAAAAAATAAGATTTTTTTCATTTCTTTTCGTACTACGTATATGGCTGAACGCAGTTTCAGTGTTAAAATAACACAGCTTCTCAGCAAAAAATCGTTTGCAAATCGCAAACAGAGGCGACTTAAGACTCCTTCTCAGCAGCATAGAACCAAATACATCAACAAACATATATTTAACTTTTTAAATAAATAAAATGAAAATATTTTTATGTATTTGTTTATCAATTGGCGTTAGAAAAGTTTTTGAAACTTTGGTGGGCGTTGATCTTAAAAAGTTTGGGAAACACTGTTCTAGATCCATGGTTTTGAAAAAATGAAAATATAAAAATGGTAAAAAATCAAAGCTGCGTCTAACAATTTTTTTTATGTTGTAGTACTTCTTGTGAAAAGTTAAACCCTCTATTATAGGCTGTAGTGAAAAACCTCGTTACTTGAAAAACATCTCTCTCTCTTAAATTTGGGAGTGAGTTACTACTCTTCAAAACATCCTGGATGACTGGTTTAATTTTTTCAAATTTCCTCCAAACAGTTAATAATCAAATGATCAAACAGAAGCGATCAATTTTGTTGTTAGTAGACAACGTGACAGCTCATAGAAGTATTGTGCTCTCTAACATCAAAGTATTTTTCTTACCTCCAAATACAAGAGCATCTACGCAAACATTGGACATTGCATCATCAAAAAATTTAATCATTCTATAGAAAAGAACTTCTCAAGCAGGTAATTATGAGAATTGATGAAATGAAAATCCATTTGATGCTTTAAAGAAAATTAATCTACTGAATGTTTTTATTTGGAAGAAAGCTTGGGATTCTTTAGAGAATTCTACAATTAGCAACTGTTTCTAAAAGTGTAGATTTAAAGTTTCAATCTATCAAAATGTTGATGAGCACGTTTCAATTGCCAGGGAGTGTTATGTTTTGCTTGAACAAGTTAATTGGGAAGAGTTCATTCATTCTGATAAAGATTTTGAAACTTGTCCAGATGAAGAAGATGCTTTCTGTTGTTCAGCAGTTGAGGCAGATATAGATGATGATGATATTGATAATGAAAATACAATGACTTATGACGAGACTTCTTTTGAAAAGTCAAGGTAAATGATGTCATTTCAAGCATCTTTTACAGAGATTCTCAATTCTAATCGAGCTAAGTATCAAAAAAGCCCCTAACCAATAATAGACTAATGAAAAAAATCGTTAAAAATAAAAGATAATAAATTAGGTTCTCTAATTTTAAAGAATTTAAAAATTATACAGAATATTTTTGAAAATTAATATTTTAAATGAAAATATATTTTTTTACAAATTTAAATAGAAAATATTTTATAAATTAGTTCGCATAGACATTATTGCCACTATCGAGGTAAAAAAAATGGAAGACAAATCCATAAATTTGACTTTTTTTTAATAAAATATAATGTTTTTTTTAATATATATAACTCGATTTGATTTTTATCAGAACTAGAGACTCGAGTTTTATATGTAAGTAAATTTTCACTTTACTTTCTTATTTTTCACCTATCCCCTTGTTCGTATTTTTGAATTGAAGTAAATTTGTTCAAAGATACTAAAGTGCTATGTAAGACTAAACATTTTTACTAAAAGTGACTCAAAGATTTTAAACAAAAAATTGATATTTATAGATTTTTTTCATAATAATGGAATTGCCTTTTAATTGGATATTTTTCGATATGTATATTTTAAATTACAGCTGCGGAGTGTGAGGGAAAGTATTGGAATTCCACTCCAACTCTGCAACATTGGTTACAACTATAAAAAATACAAAAATTAACCGTTCAAGTCGACTTTAACCCATTTAAGACCAAGCAAAGCAGAAGACTAGTAATTCCTATTTAATTCCATTTAAAGTAGGAATTCGTCTGCGTTCCCTTTGGTAACATTGGTCGTAAATGGGTTAAGAAATATGATCGTCTACGTTTATAAATTCCTTTTATTAATAATCGTCTGCTTTACATTCGATATCGTTTGATTGTTATGGGGTGAATAAATTTTTGCACGTATATTTTTTGTACAGGCTAGATTTGGAGTCGATTATGATTGTAATCTGAACCACAAAAATTCCCAAAATTGTAATCATCATCATTTTTTAAAAATCCGAAATTAAAATTAGACCTAGAGAACCGCAAAAATCAGATTCTCAGTAATTGTAGCGCTGGAAACTTCGCTTGTATACAGCAGACGAATGAACACAGTTTTGTGATCCAGGCAACACAATTAGATCACAATTCGCTTAAAGGGTAGAAACCAGCAGTAGAGAAAGATTTTTTCACTCATACAGCTAGAAGTCACGCATATCTGCCTCTTAGTGTTTATTTTCTTAAATCTTTGATAGATGATGTCCAGTAAGCTACTGGAAACGAAAGTATTCCCACAGGTAGCTAAACTCCCTTGTAAGTATATACAAATATGTTTTTATAATCAGAAACAGAAATAATATCGTATTTTGAGAATCAGAATCAAGATTATAATTAAGAAATTTGGGGAATTGGAATCAGAATCATTATCTAGAAGCGACCCAATCTAAAATGCAAGGAGCAACCCACATTCAACTAATGAGACCCAAAATGTCGAAACCTCATTTGCTATGATCCTATATATCTTATATTTATGTTAGTGATAAGACGATTTATTGGGAATCGTGCTTTTTCCAAGTACCAAAATCTTATCTTGAAAATTTACTGTTCTTTTTATTTCATATAATCCTATTTTTCGTAATGAACAGGGTTTCTTAAAGTTTGAATAAATATGCCTGAGAGCTTTAAAATCTAAATTGTTTCAATCTTTATTTTTTATATATGCATTTAAAATTTTTATGGTTAGGATAATGTTTAAAAATGAAATATTAGTTGTAAACATTAGATTGGGCTTATCTTCAAAGGTAAGGTAAAACAAAAGCAAACTGTTTGAATATCTGAATTATAGAAAATCTTTTTTTTTAATTAAATTTTTAAAACTTAAAGTGGATTTATTAAATGGAGTGTCAAGATTTTGGTATCGTCCATCATTAATTTTTGAATGACATTACATTAGAAAATATTTTTTTAGAATCGAAAAATCGATTGTTTAATAATTGAATTTTAATTTACTAGAGATTTCATGTTATAGTTTTTTTGTAATATGGGTTGAAAATTAAACTGTCATTTTAGTTGTACAGACGCATTTTTACTCGTATTTTAATGAAATTGGGTGTGGTATATTTGAAAACCTTAACTTTAAACATAAAATTAATTTTATGGAAAATAAAAAACTGGTATTCAATATTCATATTGGAATCTAATAAAATTTTGAGAAAGAAATTTCCGTTTTCAGAAAGTTATTCCGAATTAAAAGAAGGTCTCCTGATACGACTTTCAGGTCAGATTTAACTTCACTGAAAAATCTGTGATTGTATTTATTTGCGATGTATAAATGGAATAAACTACTTAAAACATCTTATAAGTTTAAAATGGCATGGTATCTAAAAAGTCGTTTTACTCACACTATTTAAGTGCATATATTATATTGTTTTAAAAGAATACAACTTTATTTGACGAATAACCCTCCAGTACTATTTCACCCCTTTCTGTCGAAATATGGATTTTAATGCAGATTTTAAAGATAAGGTTACTATATTTCAAGTATATATTAATATTTACAATTCATTTCATACAAAAATTTAATAATAAAAATAAAAAACTGAAATCAAAATGCTCTCTCAAAAAATGAAGGAAAAAGTCATTAATTTTATTAAAATAAATTTCTGTCTATGTAATTTAGTTAAAAAAATTTAATTTTGTATTTACTAGCATTTTGTTAAAAAAACGTTAGCATTCTTTATTTTAATTCCATTTAAAGTAGGAATTCATCTGCGTTCCCTTTGGGAACATTGGTCGTAAATGGGTTAAGAAATATGATCGTCTACGTCAAAAATTCTAACATTTTTAATTTACATAGCTTTTTGCTACACAAAAAACTGTCTAACAAGCGTCCATAATTAGGTATCATTTACCCTATACAAGTCTTCTCAAATATAATCCCTTATAGAAATAATGTCACATTTTCTTCCGTATAAAAGTAATGGAATAAATTTATCAATAAATAAGAAATATAATTCCTATTGAATTAAATATATTCTTCTTAGTGTTGATTGGATTTTAAAAAAAATGTTATTCTCATAAATCGGAAATAAAGGAAAAAATTAAAATCTATTTACAAGTATGAAATTCAATTCATTCAAATTTTTAATCCAATGTTTGGAGAAAAAGACATTGTTCGGATACGCGAAAATCAAGATACTTCAGGTTTCGATATTCGAAGTTTCACTGTATGTACTTTTAAATTTATTTTTAATTATACTAATCCACTTATTTTCATTATCTCATAAAACTTTTAATACATATTTAATGGAAATACGTGAGGACGGACGTGGTGAGAAAATTATTGATGTATGACTTGCCCATTTTTTATAATATTTCTTTCATTCTTTTTTATTCTTCTATATGCATATGTATCTGATACACAAAATTTTTATTCGTTATGTATTCAACAATATACGTTTTTATTCTGTAAAATTAGCTTGCAAACTTGAAATATTTTTAAATTGACAAAAAATGATTATCATCTTAATCATCTCTATGCCTTACTTTTTATCGTGATATCATTTCTTTTATATCATCTCCATTTTTTAAAGGGAAGGAAGCTATGCAGAAATTACTAAGTCATGCCTTGAAAAGTTGTCCATCTACTTTACAATTCAGCAAAGAATGTAACGATTTGCTTGCGATTGGATGCTATGAATTATGCGAATCATCTCGTAAAGGCTGCCTTTCCATACATTCTTTTAAAAGCGAAACTTTACATGACGGTGTTATTAATTCATCGTCTGCTATAGCTGAGTATGGTTTGGCGGGTGTTCTTGAACTTATCTGGAATCCATTTTCTTCATCTTCTATCATTTGCATATGTGCTGATAACTCAATTAAGATTCTTTCCCTCACATCATCTACCTTAAACTGTACTATGGACCATAACTTTCAGGCTGACAATTTGTTACTGTCTTTCGACGTGAATCCAAACACGGGATCTACCTTCCTTTCAGATGATAAAGGTAATTTATTGTTTGTGCCCAGCTTTGACCACTTTTCTATGGCCCACACTTGGAAGGGACACGACAATGAAGTGTGGAGCGTCTTGTTTGATCCAGATTCGCCTTTCATAGCATATTCAGCAAGTGATGACAGTTTCATCCATTGCTGGGATGTCCGGTGCAAAGGCCCCTCTTCCCTTCTTTCATTTAGGCACCATGAGTATGGTGTGACAAGCCTATGCCATCATCCCAGCAATGGAAATGTATTACTTTCGGGATCTTTTGACGAATCCATTGTGCTCTTCGACAAAAGATTTAATAGCGTATCCAAACCGTACTCAAACTCCTCATCATCATCACGCCTCCCTATCCAAAGGCTGTGTAAATTGGGTGGAGGAGTTTGGAAGATGAAATGGAAGAAAAATGCGCATAACTTTTATTTAGCGTGCTCTTTGATGCAAGCAGGATTCGCAATTTTGTATTGGCATTGGAATAAAAGTGAGCTATGTGTATTAGAGCATGAAGATAAAGGTGGAACTAGCCTGACTTATGCTATTGATTGGGCAGACTCTGGTCTGTTTTCTAGTGAAGATGAGATGACTGCATTGAACTTATTTTCTTCTTCATTTTACGAAAAGGTTTTTGATGCTTTTGCAATAAACATCAATAATTGTTATGTATAAAATTTATGATTTCTTGTGAATGCTCAAAAAATGTGATTTTTTGCTCATTTAATTCCAGTCTGAATAAATTTGTTTTTTTAAAATAAAGAGCCTTCGACCACACTAATATTTTTCAGTATTAACCACATTCATACATTCGCGTACGAAGAGGAAGAGGGCACAGGCGGGGTTTATGCATTTTTCAGTCGAGTAATAAATGTTCACATTTAAGTATATCTCCAAATTGCTTCATACTTTGTAAGAACACAAACAACCTTTGAAAAAGTTAGCAATAAAGTCTAAGTGCATCTTTGCTCAAATTCAGTTTATGATGGATATATAAATCAGCTATTTTATTTGCCAACCTTTTCAAAATTACTTGCTCGTCATCCTTAAACTTCAAAAGGTTTTGAAGCTGTTTGCAATCTTCATAACTTTCTTGTTCTATAGGTTTGATATCTATTTATTTCATTTCAAGAAAAATGAAAACGAAGAAATTTTTAATTTACATAGCTTTTTGCTACACAAAAAACTGTCTAACAAGCGTCCATAATTAGGTATCATTTACCCTATACAAGTCTTCTCAAATCAGGATTCATGCAAAGCGTATTAATCATAATTCTGTCGATTTGAAAGATCTTCACTAAAAGAAAGTTTTATTCCCATTACTTGTGTTTGGTTGTATCAGTATTGAAAGCAAAAAACACTTTACTTTGGTTATTCGACAAATAAGAGCTACACATAAATACTACCCCTATTTTCCATTCCTTAATAATAATTATAATTAGAGCCCCAGGCATAGAACTTTAGTTCTTAATGCTTAATTCCATTTTTTCTTTCACCATCTAACCCAGCATTTCTCAACCGGGGTCCCGTTGAACCCCAGGGTTCCGAAGAGTGTCGCTAATGGTTCCACGAGATAAACTGAGATAAGCTGATGTACTTTGTTATAAAGCGCTGTTACTTGACTCTCTAAAGTCTCAAATATTACAAATTATTTACTATTGTTACTATTATTAATGAAATCAGATTTATAAACAATTCATAATATGAATAATTTACGTTTCGTTTGATAGTTGGTTAATTGGGGATTTAATTAGTCAATATATTTAGAACAAAAAAAATTACTTTATCGGTTTCTTAGCTAGTTTGATTAGATAGTTGTTTAACTGTTCTATTTAATTAAATATTTGTTTACTTTATTACTCAGTATCATTTCAAAACCATGTTTAATTAATTTCATATTTAAAAAAATGAAAGTTTTTTAATTGAATTATTATCTATCAGCGTTCCCTCCTCTGATGTTACGCAAAAACTCCTTAAGGATTCCGCGGGAAATAGTAAGGTATTTTTACGCCTAAGTTTAGATGCTTTTAATGAAAACTTTAAAGTAGTAAGAATATTTATTATCTAGCACTACTAATAAATATGATAGAGAAGTTTTCTCAAACTTGTATTAATTATATATTTTTCACCGAAGTTTACGTTTTAATTATCTTATTTTAAGAATGACAAAATTTAAGCAAACTTTTAAGGCCTTTTTTTCATTAGATTAATTGAGAATCCTTTTTTGTCTTTAATCTAACTACATTTCTTTTACTGTGTTAAAAATTTACGAAAATATTTTTGCGTAGGGTTCCTTGGAAGATTTATCATATTCCAGGGGTTCCGCGAAGGTAAAAAGGTTGAGAAACGCTGACTAAACATTAACACCCTTGTCACAACAATATATTGGATGCATTGTTGCAAAATAATTGACACTTAAAATCTCTTAAAAAATTCACTCCATCTCTCCTCCCAATTTCGAAACTGTGTGTCTAAGACTGATTGGTATACAAAATTTTGCATACTCTATGGCATTTTTCAACAAAATGTACTAATTTTATAAAGTTAACAAATATATGTAAATAAATTAACTTTACAAATTAACAAAGATTAATTCAAAAATTTAAAAATAAACTTATTTTATTCAAGCGAGAGAATAAATATGTAAATGAAAAGAGTTTTTTTTATATAGTTTAAGCATAGATAATAAGCATAGTGCTTCGGGCACATAGCGTCTTTGCAATTAAAACAGATTGATCTACTCCATCTTTGTCATCATATCCACAAGGGTCCAATATTAGCTATAGGTATCGAAAACAACAGCCAATCGACAAAATATCAAAACTAATTTTCAGATAAAATAACTGGATCATGTGTGCAGAATTTTCTAACCTTTTGACGCTGGTACTAACTAGAGCACGTCTGCTCTTATGCGCGGTATTTTGAAGAAGGCGAAAATAATCCTTTTTCAGAGCTCAGCTATTTATCCGTTCTTTTGTTTTAGTTTTTATTTCAAATCTTCTCTAAATTAATTCTTTTTCTCCAATATATTTCATATGGAAACAAAAAAGTGTTTTCTTAAGTTTGGAACATTCTAACTTTTCACTATCGCTTTCCTACTTATATCCCTATATAAAAATACATGACTTGGGACCGTTAGTACTAAAAGTAACTTTCCCATCACTTTTGTTTCTTTATTGAAAAACTCCATTTCGTTGTCATTAAGATTAAAATAGTAATTACTCCTTATCGTTATTTTAAAAATGATTTCGCTATTTTCCGTTAATTTTTCATCACTTTCAATTAAAAATTATTTTTAAAATATTTTCTTTATAAAATTTCTATGCCACTTTATTATAGCATTACAAATTCAAGTGAAATGTTTTCAAATTCAAGTGAAATTTTTTCAAGTTTTAAGTAGTTTAACTAATTTTTTTATTGAGTTTGAAAATATTTGATTTTTTTTGAGAGAAGATATATATTGAATTCTTTTCCATCTTTTACAAATTTTTAGAGTTCTAAAAAAATTAAAAAGTGCAAACTAAAAATTAATTATTGTAAAAATATTTATTACCGATCTTAGAAAATTTTCAAGTCAAATCTAAAGATAATATACTCTTAAAACTTGAAAACGTTACTTAAATTTGAAAACATTTCACTTGAACTTGTAATGCTATACTTGAATTTCTTTTTATATTTATTAATTTTTTTTTGTTATTTTATAAAAAAAAATAGTTTAAATGGGAAATATAAAAAAATGATTTCTTGAGTTTATATTTTAAGCAATAACCTTTTTTTAATTGTTTAATCTAAATTTGTGCATAAAAAACATATAATAGAAGATCAATATTTGAAGTCTTTAATTGGATAAAAAAAACTGACTATTAACTATTAATAAATTCAAATTTTATACTTTGAATATAAGTGCCATGCTTGCCATTACTCTGGTCTCGTTTCGTTTTCATTATTTCTTTAATAAATCAGGTTCGTTACGAAATGATCCTTAATTTCTCAAGCGCTGCTTTTATGCTAAATTCTAGGATTAATCTCTGAAAATCCTTTCTAACTCACCTAAATTTCTGATGGCCTACCATTTTCAACAAATTCTTTCATCGCCTACCAGGTAGTTGAAATCGGCCTTTGCTAGGCATTATTGTGCAAGTTGGAAATTCTCGGTCTATTGTAATGCTTCTAAAATTTGTATTCTTAAGTCTATGAATCACTATGGGTAGCCAGACCCTTTAACATTTTTACCATCCGTCAATAACTAACATTTGTAAAATATGTGGTGAGAAATTAATCTTCTAAAGTGTTCAAAATACAAGAAATGTATTTTATAACTTATCAAATAATTTGATTACTTTTTTACAATAATGTTTTCTAAATTTCTCAACATCTTTTGCCTGTTTTTTTCTCAGAATATCTAGTTGGCTTTAAATATTTAGTAAATATTGGAATATTTTCAAATTGGTGCAAAGATTGCGAAATTGTTCTTTAATACATTTCCTCTCAATTTTTTGGATATTTATTTGTGACAATGCTATCATCCATTTTGCGCGACTTTCTATTTAGAAAAAATCCCTTCTCCCCATCACATCACGTTGAATAAAGCTTTCCTCAAAAATGGAAATAGAAAACGTGCAAGAAGCCGACATTTCCACGACCTCCTCCGCTCCTGGCAAGGTCTCCGGAAGCACAGCCAAGCTCGGCACTGATGCCCAGAACCCGCGCTTCGAAGTCAAGAAGTGGAATGCCGTTGCTTTGTGGGCTTGGGATATCGTTGTGGACAATTGCGCAATTTGTCGAAATCACATAATGGACTTGTGCATCGAGTGCCAGGCTACGCAGGTTTCTCGCTTTACATTACCTTGTAGACCAGAACACAATTCACAGAGTTAATTGGAGACCAATTTCTGTGAATTGGTCTGTCTTCAAATCATATATCCTAAAAATATTCAAGAAATCATTTAAAGAAAATCAACTCAATGCTCTCAAATTAACGCATATTTTCGCATCTGGTATTTTTGAGAATGTAATGTTCTGTTGTGATTTTTAAATACATTTGTATGAAAATAAAGAAAAGCGGGTTGGGATTTTTTATGCGTAGTCATTGAGAGTAAAAAAAATATAAACATATTATGTTTTCTGGTGATTTAAATGGGAAAACGTTCTTTGTAAAAAATCATTTCCTATTGCGACATCTTATTTAAGAATTTTATTTGTATGTTTTCCAGTCAGTAAGTTTGCGTGCATTTCATGTTTTTATATGCAAGATTTTTTGCTATTCCCATATAAATTGTTTTTCTACGCAAATTTATGTTATAATATGTTTTTCTTATTTATTAACACTTTTTACCCATTTAGTACCAATGTTTCCAAAGGAAACGCAGAAGAACTTGTTTTAAATGGAATTAAATAGAGATTACTGAAGTCACGCGCGTTCCCTTTGGGAACATTGGTACTAAAAGGGTGAATACTTAATTATTCTAATTTATAGTAATTTGAAATACGATTGGTCGCCTTGCTAAAATCCCACTCAAATTTCAGGCGTCATCGGTGAGTGGAAAATGTACAGTCGCTTGGGGAGTGTGTAACCACGCCTTCCACTTTCACTGCATCTCCCGTTGGCTGAGAACGCGACAAGTATGCCCACTCGACAACAGAGAATGGGAGTTCCAGCGCTACGGCTACTAACATTCTAACTTCCATTCTCTTCTTCCTTCCTATGCTAAGGATCATCAACCAAGCAGTTGTTAGGCTGCTTCTCATGATATGGAAGATGCACCATAACTATATAACTGAACGTATACCTTCTTGAATGCCTTTTCTTAAATAAAATTTAACAGTTCTTCTTTTTTTTTATAAACAAAGTCTTCGCAGCTTTGAGTATGTCAGTCTAGAGCAGGCGTCGTCAAAGTGGTCGATATCTACCCCTGGGGGTCCATAGCAGATCTTTAGGGGTCGATAAGATAGAAAAACTTACCAAATTGTTCTATGCTTTATTTACTTTATAGTAGTAATAAATCTCCTTTTTCTTTTAAAACATAGTTTAGCACATTGTATAGTGTGGGATATATGAAACATTTTTGGTTTGTATTTTTTCTCTTAATTGTTGACATTGATTAATGTTTTTATGAAACATTTCTATGTGGGGTGGGGGTCGATGTGAAGACAAATGTTCTAAGGGGTCAATGGGTAAAAAAAGTTTGCCGATCACTTTCTTCATTTTATATTGTTATTCGAGCTTTATCATCGCCCAATATTTTTCTCAACTCAATTTCTCCTTAATGTTCGATTCTTTTATGAATATCTAGATGAAATAAGAAAAATTTTCAATTTAATTATTTTGACTAATAGATATTAGTAATTAAATTATCAAATTTTACTCTTTAAAAAAATTCATTGAAACTATATGCGTCATATATGTTGGAAGCATTCTGTCATTTGAATTAATATATACATTTGTCATGAATGTTTTCCAAAATACAACACAGCCTTCCTTCACCATACACCACCCACTTGCAGCGTAAGAGAATTGGCGACAGCTTGCTATTGGGGAAAGAAACTCTTGGACAGCATAAAACTCTATGATGTGTCTAGATGAAATTTTGCAAAATCCGCTCATCCTCATGCCATTTTTTTTAACCTAAACCCAGCCTTGCCCTTCTCTTGTATAATTCTTCAACAATAAAGAGAAAAAATACAAACCAAAAATGTTTCATATATCCTATACTATACAATGTCCTAAGCTATGTTTTAAAAGAAAAATGAGATTTATTACTACTATAAAGTAAATAAAGCATAGCACAATTTGGTAAGTTTTTCTATCTTATCGACCCCTGACCTAAAGGAAGCGTCAAATTTGGTTTTAAACAAAAGGCGGTCGCTTAATGAAAGTGAAATAAGCCCAATTAGGATTAATTGGGAAGAATTGAAACTCGTTATAGACAGTATAGGACTGGTAGTGTTTATTTTCGCTAGACATAGACGTAGGTAGATATCTTAGTTTTGAGCAAACGATATTTTAAAAAGTAATAAAAATCTGTCTAAGCCATGTTTCAATTGGATAAAACTTAATACACCATCTAATCAGAAGAATACTAACATTTTAAATGAGATGAAAAATATTAATCAAATGGTTTGGGCTGAAAAATATCAAAATCTGATGAACTTTTGGGTAATCGCAAAATTAAAAATTTAGCAGCAAATTTCGTGAAAAATCGCCTGAAAACACTGTCTTGAAGCCGGATTCAAAAATATTTATACAAACTATGCAAACACAATTTTGATTAAAAAATCAGTGTAGACTTTGGAACAATAAACAGCTTTTATCTGACATTTAATTCAATAAAATTATTTATTCAAAATAATGCATCTGTTAATTTAGATTCTTCATGTAGTATTATGATATATATATATATATATATTGCCCAATTAAAAGAAATCAAAAGGGAGCCAAGTCTTTAAGAGAGAGGGCAGTTGATGCCTAGGCAGAAACTTCAATCTTCTTTATGATCATTAAGAACAGGATCACACAATACTGCTCTTCTTTCTTCTTGCTCTGCTACTAGAAATAAAATGGGAAAACGAGAGATTAAATAAAATAGGTAGAATTTAATTACAAAGATTTACCCTTTGGTCTAGCATTGATAAGCAAGGCCTCTCTTCGCTTCCTAACGATTACCCTTTTAGCATATAATAAGAGCCTGATGGGTCCAATTTTATACTCAATTTAAAAGAAAAATTAGATATGTTCTTTGTTGAGCTATGAATTATTATCTTTCATTTTAGACTTTAGCACCATTTTTTGTCATTTTCTATTACAAGTATATAAGAATTGGACGGTATTAATTTATCTACACAATTTTTTTTTAATTTCGCCTTATTTTTGACTTAAAATGTGAAAATTATCAACACCCTACTGAAAAATTGCGCTCCTTTTCTAAAAAAAGATATCCACCCCTGTATATACACACTGGCCCCACAGGGCTTTCTATTAGCTCCCCCCTCCCCCTGTGTTGAGAGTTTGGAGACCGACCCACACATATAATTTATTTTTCATAATAACACAGAGGCGCACATCCTCAAAATTTCAGAGGGAGACTAGCTTTTTTTTTATATATAATTTTCAAAATTTTTTAAGAGAATTTTTGTCGAAATGAACATACCACCATTATTACCCGACATTAGACTTGCACTATCACCTCCCAATCTCACCATAATTGCAGGGATTTTAACAAGTCGAATTACCTTGTTTGTAATTGTGATCGCATCACTACCTTCAAGCTCAACCAGAGAAAAAAATCGCTCATATATGATAGAGTCACAGCGAAAACAAATGATTGGTTCGTCATTGTATCTTCTAAGAACATGAACCAATCATCTCAGCTATTTATTCTTACAAATTCAACAATGTCTTTTTATGTCTAATCTTTTCATGTGCTCTTTTGCGCATTTTCATTACAATTTTCACACCAAGCATTTTCTTATAATCAAATGTATAATTAATTGAAAATGAGTTCTCTCTTAAAACCTTTTATTAGCGGTTGCTGTTCAACCCTTTCGTGACCAGTGTATCATATATGATACATAATCAATGTTACCTTCGTCTGCTTTTCCAAATAGTTTTGTATATGAATCTTCTGCTTTTTAATATATATCGTCTGATTTTTCTGGTCACAAAAGGGTTAATCGGTTATCGACATATGTCGACTTTATAAAAATCTGAATGGTTTGCGTTTATTAATGCTTTTTAATACAAATCTGCTTCACACTAGAAATCGTCTAATTATTGTGGCCGTTAACGGGTTATTAACAGAGATCTATTTCTATAAGAAATTTATTTCATTTCTGACTAAGTTATTAATTTTTTCAACTTCTTTTCTCAAATATAAAATTAATTATATAGATACATGAACTAAGAGAAGGTGTGATTTACCAGAGCTTTTTAAAAACAATATAATGGATGGAAGGATGATTTAGCAGCCTATGTAACCGAATATTAGAATCTAAAAATGCTTTTATTAAAAGTATTCGAAACAGACTTAACATATGTGCCTTAGGTTAATCACTTGAAAAAATTTTTAAGCCTTTTTGGGAGTTTCTTTAAATTTTAATGAAAAGGCACTTTCGTTTGCCTTCTGTGAAACATAATTTACTTAGTAGTTATTTGATTTAAAAAAAAAGAAATTGGATTGCGGTTAGACACATAAAAAGTCATTTTGAAATGCCTTATTTTTTTTTATCACATTCCTTTTTGCTTTTACATTTGTTATAATTTTATTCGAAAATATTTTGACTTGAGTCTTTTGAGAATCTCAAATCAGGATTATACGAATAGTGAGTGATGACAATTGGAGATGTAAATGAAGAATGGCGATAAAATTTTTCATTGAATAAAAGGGACGGAAATATGATAAATATATTTTGTTTTAAAAATTAATATTGATTACCTTTATTTTCTTCGTCTTTTTCATTCTTAGTATCATCACCATCAACAATAGTATTATTTTCGTTTTGGAGAGAATCATTGCAAACAACATTGCTAGTTTTATCGTCTACTTCAGGAGTGCAGATTTGTGCAGAGTCCGGTGTGGAGAACACATTGAAATCAGGATGTGCTGTTTTTGCATTTTGAGAAATAAAGCTACAAAAATGTAAAAAAATAGTTCAAAAGTATTAGGATCGTTTCCATCGCATACCTCAGTTGATTCACAAGGGGAAGTTCTCCAGATTGTGAAGCATCAAACTTGTAGATGTATAGGTAGCCGTTGTAGGATGCCAACATGATATACGTCATTCCATTTATTCTGAATAAAAGTTACTCCATTGATTCACTTCTGTCGTAATTAAGTATACAAACAAATCGCACTGCCATAGTCACAGTTACATGAACACATTGCAAAAACTTCACCTACTGCAACATTTTTCTACCTTATTTATGAGTGCTTGGGTAACAAAATGATCTAATCGTTCTAATGGTTGTGGGTAGGTATATATGTTTCTGCACTTATTTTTAGTTTCTCGTACGCAAATGAAAGACATCAAAAGAGCTTGTGGTATATATAGAATTATTTACATTAGTGAACAAAATATTTCAACCAGAGGCCCACATCTATGGAGCGAAAGGGTCGACTCACCCCTCCCCTCAATAAATTTAAATTTTCTCAAAATGATATCTTTGTTTCAATTATTTAAAAGACTTGTTAGTAGACTTTCGATATTTTTTTGTTTTAAGGCGAAGACTTAATTAGATTTAGATTTTTCAATCTAATTTTTTTAATAAATTTCGAATTCATTTGAATCCAAAATTGTCAAGAATTTCAGACACAGTTTAGAGATACATTTGTCAGGGGGAATATTTTTTGTAGCACATAACTCTATAAGATACTTTTTCTCCAAAGCCAGAAAGTATTCCCTATAATTTAAAGCTTAAAAAATTTAACTCTATTGATTACAATAACTGAAAGAGAACGTAATAGAATACACAAGTTATGAAAGGACTTGATTTTGCTAAATATAATTTAAACAATCAATTCCAAAATTCAAATTTTTTAAATCTTTATTCTTAGATATTCATTTTATTCCATGTTTGAGTTTTTATCAAGATTGTCTGAATGCACTGTTTTTACAATTTCCTTCAAATTTTTGTAATAATACTTATAAATAGATTCATTATTTAAAATTTATTCATAAAAGTTATTCGTATTTTTTAAAAGTTATGCCTTTTGTGATATTGTGGATAATGATAAATGTTAGGTTTGCCTTCAGGTAAGAAGGATCTTAACTCATTAGATACCTCGATATACTCATATTATCGGAATAGAAGTAATAACACAAAGTTGAACCATTTATTAAAAGAAAGAAATAGAAAATTATTTTCTCTATGATGGTGTTCAAATACTTGTTTAACCACTGGTTCAATTAACCCATTAAGTCCCAATGCTCTCATTAGGGAATATAAGTAATTTCATCTTCGTCTGCTTTTTTAAATGACTTTGGATATAAATCGTCTGCGTTTTTTAGATATCGTCTGATTTCTATGGTACTTAATGGGTTAACTTCATATTACAAGTTTGCAATTTAAATCAAAATGTTATTTAATATAAAAAATACTGCTTTTCGATTGAGGTTTATGAAAAAACTTTCAGACATTTTTATTTGTGAACCATTCAATATTTTTGCGAAACAACTATGCTCTACATGGACCATGTTAGGAAATACTTATCTAAGGAATCATCGAGCTAAAATTTCCCTACTACCGAACATCTAATAATTCAATAAGACAAAATTTCAATGTTCCTAAAAAAATGTGAAGGATCGTGATACTAATCAAAAGAAGGAAAGAGCACAAAAGGTAGAAAGCAAAAATGCATGATGTAACAATAGTGAGAAAGAACTTACGAACAAAATGCAACTTTATTGTACACACTTGATATGGGGAGGTGGGCGTATGCAAAGCCACGCGTTTGATTCAGCACGTCAGAAACCTGGGCAGGGAGTAGGGATGAAGTTGAGACCACAGCTTTGTAAGCAAAGTTCAGCCAGCTGGATGTGCCACTGTTTTGCGTTGTGGATCTACACGGATACATGGTTGAGTGTTATTAGTTCGTTTTGAAAAAAAGATATGTTTTAAATATCTTGTCTATTTGCATGCAATTTAAAATTCATACTGATACAAGGGTTATGCGATAACAACAAAAGACTTTATAACTTATTTCCATCGTTGACTAATCATTTTAAATTTTCTCCGTAAATATGTAATGAGTTAGAAATTAGAACTATAATTGAATGGTGTATTATAAAAATGGTAGATAAAAAGAATA
Organism: Nectonema munidae; assembly: GCA_030549495.1. Lineage (NCBI taxonomy): Eukaryota > Metazoa > Nematomorpha > Nectonematoida > Nectonematidae > Nectonema > Nectonema munidae. Next base: position 366,815 of record JAUIRK010000897.1, read on the forward strand.
TCTGGTTGAAATAGCATTTTCACTTTAAGTTCGTCCTTGCGACTTTAACATTAAATCCGTTTCAAAAACATGGTCAAATTAAAAAAACTAGGAACTATTTTTTTTCAAAATTTCAAGATATTTTTTACTGAAATGTAAAAAAAATTAATTAAAAAAATAATAATTTCATATTCCTTTTTGCAAGAAACTTAGTTAGAAGCTAAAATGAATTGATTTTTTTAGTACTTCATGAAATTTATTCCTTATTTTCAATTGTTTGTGCAGTTTCAAAGTTTTCTGTTTACATTTGGAAAATATATTTAATTTTACTGAATTTCAAAATATCTCATGAGCAAGCTCTCAAAAACAGTTTCAAGATTTTGTTTAAATTGCTTATAAACTAAAATTAAATTTGCTTTTTAATCAAAAACTCATAAATTTTCCACTTGATTTTTGTTATTTTTAAAAAAAATTTTGATAAATAAGGTGATAAACTTTATACTAAAACGGATGTTAAAACATACTAAACAGTAGATTCATATATGCTTATAATTTCATAAAAATGATTGAACTTGCCAAAATTTGAGTTTAACATGTCATATATTGGTCTTACCTTAGCCATTTTGTCGTTCAAATTAATTTTACTATTATCAATTATATGGAAATATTTTTTGATTTCTGTAAATCGGTTTCTACGCATAACTTTGCTAATTAAAGGTACACCAACATCTAATTGGATAGACCAGAAATCCTCTTCTCTAGGCAACGAAAAATACACCTATATCCTTGCAGCAATCTAAGGAAATTATCTTATTTTTTTGACTTGAATAAGAAACAGATAAGCCAGCTAATGTCTCCATGTTTTCCTTCGGAAAAAGTTTATAAAGAACATCAATGGGCTCTAAGTCAGTGGCTGATAAAGTTTTGCAGCTTTTAAGATTCTTATGATTTTTTAAGATAAGAGTATATGTTTTATCAAATAATTTTTTTCTTCCATCAGCAAGGTAGAACATTATCTTATCAATATCGGAACACTCCAATTTCTCCACATGCATCTTTAGGGAAAGTATTCAACATGTTGTTGTTGTTGTTAGCCCCTAGATTATACTATCTTTATATGAGTATAATCTATCAGTTCAAAACAAGGCATTGTTTAAACTGAGAGAGTAGTATTTCCATAAAAGAAAATACTCTCAGGGAAAAGTGTAGAATTTCGTTACACTTTCGCAGCAGCAGCGATAAACCAGTGTAATTTCAGCCAACCCGCAAAAATCCACCATAAGGTACTGCTGGCTTTTTGAAGGCTTCTACATATGGCTAGAAATAATATATATCTATTTATAATAATAATATGATATATAATACATGTAAATGAGTTAGATCCAAGCTTCTGCTAAACGGTTTCCCCACAAAGTAAGTAGTTTGTATTCAACATGTCATTTTGATCAATATTTTCCATACCAATAACACTAGCATTTTACTTGGAGGAATCGTCCGCCAAGGATGTTTCTTCTTCCAATTGGTCCAAGGCGGAAGATAAATGTTTGAACTTCATTTCAAAAGAAGAATAAATTTGAGGAATAATAAAGAAACAGGAAAAAGGAGACTGAGAGGAAAAAAATTAAATGAAGAGGAGAAGTAAATTGAGGAAGAGTAGGTTTAACGAACAGTGATTATGATCTTGAGCCGAGGAAAAGAGAAAGTAGAGTTTGAATATAGAGATTATGCGTTTCAAGAATAATAAAGAAACTGGAAGAAAAAAATAAGGTGAAGAGGATAAACAAATTTATGAACAATCTCAAGAAAATTATGTAAGAATGCACGCAATATAACAAATTCCAAGGAGACAAGAAAGCCGCTGCAGCGATCATATGTAATAAATATACACAGTTGAAATATAAGAGCACTCAATCCCTTATAATCACGAAAAAAGATGTAATATAAAATGAGCTGTAAATCAAACATATCTTTGAATTCTATATTTGCAGGATGAAATTAGTATAGTATCTGGGAGTGTTATCTAAATATTTTTGTTATATTGAATTTTGATGTAGAATTTGTTTATAACTAATTCTACATCATAAACAAAGACTAAAAGTTTGCAAAATACGTTACTAAAGTTAGGGTAGGTAAAAAAAACTTTCCAAAAATAAGGCTGAAAATAGTAGCAATTTATTTCTGAAGATACTTTCTTCTGACTGTATTCTTTTGCCATCGAAATCAAATTTTTCATCATTTAAAGATTAAGTTAATTCAATAATAGGTCAAATTAGGAAACTATAAAAATATGCGAAAAAAATGTGTTTTTCTACTTATAATATTTGTACAAAATATGAATCCAGAAGTGGACCAATGGCATTTAAACGGTAAAAGATTCGGATAAAAACACTCATATAGTATTGAATATTGAAGTCAAATAGAATAAAGCCGAATCTTTTGATCTCTATAAGGAATTTATTATGAGAAAGGAAGCCAGTATTGACTGAAGAAAGGAGGTGAATGGTAAATACCGAGCGATTTCTACATCTTTGCAAACTTCAAGTGGCTGTGATGCTTAAGGAGTTTATAAGGTATCCAAAATAAGTCTTCATGCTTTTCTTCAAATTAGGAAAAGAATAAAAGAAGGGTGATGACAAAGAGTAGTCATCTATAGTTAGATACAATAAACAGTTCACTAAGAATACGAGCAGAAGTAAGCAATCCAATCTTTGCTTCCAACTTCAGATTGATGAAATTATTGAAAGAATACAAACAGACGCAAGGAATCTAATGTTTGCTTCCAACCCCTCATATAGTTTCTATGTATGGTTTAACTTTTCTGTGATCATGCATAATGCTTATAGAAAGAAACAAGTCATTTTTGCTATGAACTCGTCATATATATATATGGCTAGTTAAGATATAAGGAAGAGCATCATACTTATTCGAAGCTTGCTCTTGCGTTTCCAATTTGAAAACGTGCATTGTTTCGGTGTTGCTGGAAGCAGCAAGGTATAGAGAATCTGAAGAAAAACTGAGCGACGATATTGCAACACACCTAAGTAAAATTGAAAAAATATACTAAAAGAATTATTGTAAACATAGTTGTATAAATTCAACTTATGGCCCATTTTATTTTTCAAGCAATTTAAGTGTTTTAATATTTATTTTTTAAGAGTTTATTTTGTTTTATACACCAAAATAAACTTAATATTTTTCGAGTCTCATTTCTCAAGACTTCAAGGAACTTAATTTTTCTATTTTTATTCAATATAAAATAAAGAAATCTTTAAAATTTTAATATAATTGAAAGTTCTAGAATATGAGAATCCTTTTTAAAAAATGCTTCGCTACCTCCACCATTAAAATGTGGTGAATGCGAAAGAAATTTTCCAATTGTACATAACATTTTATCTCAAAAAAAAAGAAAAAATGAGTTATTCCCTAAATTTTTGAAAAAAAGTTTAATATTTACTTTTTATGTATTGATATTCCTGTTTATAGATCACATTCTTTTTTCTAGAGAGTAATGTCGAGTCTCGAGAATTCTCAATCTAATTTCCCATGAGAAAATTATTTTATAGGGAAATCAGAAACTCAGACATGGGGAATCTTTTAAGAACCAGTGTTGTTGAAATGAATAGGATATGAAGCAAGATTATTAAATAATTGCTAAACCACTGTGTATTGTAATGTAGATATGTTAGCGTATGGATTGAAGTGATATTAAATTTCAATGGACTCGATTAATTTTATATCTCTGCTTTAACATACTTTAAAAAGAACAAGATCTCATAATCTCGTTGTCAAATTGGATAACTATTTCTTGGCATATCAAGATGCCAAATAAATGTAAAAGCTAAGATTATTATCAGATCTTTCACAATCTTTGAGGGTGGATTGAAAGAGCAAATGGATATAGGGAATAAATATCAGAGAAAACTACCTACCTTATGACACCTCTTCTAAATTCAAAGAGTTTGGAAGCATCCACCGAAGAAAAAACACGGATAACAGTTCCCTTAAGTTGAAAGTAGTATAAAAAATAGAAAAAGACGCATCTTAACAACGATAAAGCAACATTTGCATGCAGTTATAATAAAGAGAGTTTGATGAAATACAAAGGAAAATATGAAGCTAATTTGGAAAAATCGTTTACAAATTAGTATTGTCTAAAAGTTCGAATATTTTTTAAAACTACAATAGATCAAAAATTAATTACCACTTTTTTATAAATTGTATTTTGAAAACTCGTATAAAGTTGTAAATTAGTACAGATTCCTTCAAAGAGTATGCTTTGATTAAAATTAAGATCTTTTTATAATAATCAATAACGCAGGTGCCCTCAAAATATTGCATTTGATTTCTCGATGTGTGTATAATAATTTAGTTAAATGAGAGATAAGTTACATTAATATACATTTTTAGAAGGTTCTTTTGAAGCATGAGATTGTCGTTATCTAAATAATAGTTCTAAAGGATACGCCAAATTAAAAAGGCTTAATGAGAATCGAACAGTATAAAATTGAAATTATGGAACAAGAAAGATTGAATAGTAAAAAAATTAAATATAAGAACTTTTTGTGAAGCCGTCGCTAACTTTGTTCCACTACAGTTGAATTCCATGGCAGCTAACGCATTTTCGTGGGCTGGGATAATTGTTACAGCTCTCTATTAGAAAAAGGTAAAAAAATATATAAAATATAATTATTGAGCATGCATTTAAAAATAAATTTTTTACATTGATGAGAGAGAACGAGAAGGAATCATTGAGTTGAAAAGAAAGTTTGAATGAATATTCAATAATTGATATTTTTAATTTTATTAGCAAGGCTGGCCTCTTAACTCAGAAGCTTGGGGGGTGAGTATTATCGACTTTTTCCGAACACAAGATGACTATTTACAATAATATTGGTTTTTAGTATAAAGACAAGAACATAAAACATTAATTTATTAGATTAGTATTTCAAGGATATTCTAGGAAAGTTGGAGAATAATTTCATAAAGATTTAGTCATGAAGTGAACCACATCACGAATGAATCGTGGCTGGACATTTCAATGAAAGATATTTGGCCGAACGGACATTAAGATGACGGCCATTTTTCCGAAAAACATCTTAACAAAAGGACATCTGATCCAACGATAATTTTATGAAACAGACATTTGTCCGAAATACATCAATTTATGATGATTTATTGTTATATTATCTAACACCACATTTAATTGAATTATACCGCCTGTAATATTAATATTAGCATTAAATTAATTTAATGTACATCAAAGGTCAGAGCCGCTAATAAATGTAAATTAGCCCATCAAAGAACAAGAATAATGAGACGATATTTAATGTAAGGAAGATTTGTATTAAAAAGCATTAATAAACGTAGATTTTATTTCTGTAAAATGGACATATGTTGACTGTGGTCGATCACCGGTTAAAGTAAATATATTATATTAAAGTAAAAACGGTCAATTACATAAAAAAATAAACAAAAAAAAAAGATTTTATATATATACATAAAGAAATAACAAGCTCTAAAAGTAACATATAAATCAAATGTCATGCAAAATATAAAAAAACTAAGAGTAATAAATAAAGAATACAAATTACATTCGAATATTAAAAATGAAGGAATCTTTAATTAAACTTTAGACATCATACACATTTCTAAGTTGATTCTTAAAATTGCTCAAACTGGTTGAAAGTTTAAAACCTTGGGATGAAATGAAATTCCAGTATTTACCTACACGATAGCAGAGTGAGTGTTATGATTCTTACGTCCTGCATCGAGGAATAACAAGGGGTTTGGAATTTGGCAGTTGATAATCCGTTTTTCATAATTCCAGGTAAGAAAAGGATCAAGGAGGAGATTATTATATTTAAAAAAAATTGGATAAAATTTGTACAAATCATTACATTTAAGAATACAATTTTTTATATTAGTTTAGTTTTAAACTGGTAGAATACTTTTTCATTGATTCAGCTTACCTATTATAGAATTAAATTTACATAAGATGTAGTTATTATGTAATCGCCAATTTAACTGCTTGTCGATTATATTAATCGAAAGAAATTGAACTCTGAAACGAATTCAAAACCAAACATTTGGTTTTCTATCGTAGAGGAACCATTGAAACAGATGGCTGCGCATTTATTCATGTTTAATTTTAAAGAAAACCGATTAAAAACATTGAAAAATGTAGAAGTTAAATCTGAATCGTTATAAAAGAAAATATTTTAATTTTGTTACGATAAAAAATAAACTTAGAGCATAGTTGTAAGTTATTAGAATCTTTTTGAACTTTGAAAATACCTTCTCTATTTTTGGATACTGAAGTGGGAGTGTATGACACTTAGAAATAAAATTAGACAAGATGTTAAACAAATGCGAAAAAAGAATATTTGAAGAATCAAAGTAAGGATAAAGAATACCGAAGAAATCATTAGATTCCACTAAAGAAATAAATTTTATTTTATTAAATTTACATTTTTTTGATTTTTTATTCCATAACTCAGAGGGCAAAGATAGAAATAAATGAAAATGATCAGAAATATTGGATTTAAAAACGTAGCTATTACAACAAAGAGCACTATTACCCAAAATATTATCAATCAATTATTTTATATTTTGTTATTTACTTATTACAAATCATGTATGGAGTTAATTAAAAAATATTTCATTTTTTAATGAAAAGATATATATTTGTTTAAATTTTTGATATGATATAGACAATCAACAAAAATAGGCAACACTTAAAACAATCACTATATATTATTAGATGCTGCTATGCATGCATAAAGTATTTTTTAATATCAAAAAATTCACAAACGCTTTACACATGAAATTTTCTCCTTGGAAGAACACTGTATTCATTCTGCGTTATGCCTTTATAACAAGTCAACCTTTTTTTAATAAGTAACATTTCTCAATACATACCACGTTTATGCTTAGCTCCCATCTTCTGTACACTTCTATCTTACACTTTGTATTTTATTTTTGCATTTGTCATTTTAACCTTATTTATTACATATCTTATTGACTTCATGTATTTTGTGTTGACGTGTATTACCCCTTTTCTGTCATCTTGTATTCTTTTCAGGAGGAACTGATCCAGAAGAGGGGGGTGGGGGTAAAGAAAGCAGTGGTCCCCGTCCTCCCTCCCCCGGGAAATGTTGTTCTTTTTTTTCAAGATAGATAATAATTGGCTTATATGCTTGTTTGTAATTATGTCTTATGTATTTGTATTATAAATTTAAGCAGTTGAAATGGCTAATGAATTTGCCAGAAGCTATCCTACAAAAATGAATTTATATTTTTTTTTAATAAAATTTTCAGTTCTATCTGCAGGGTAATTTTGTTATCTTTTTCTATTCTTAACTTCTATCCACAAATTATGCGATGAATAACTTATCTACTCAAAGATACATTACTAAATGTGTTATGATATGACATGACTAATTACTATGATATGACTATATGTTTATATATATTTGTAGTTGTGATAAGATTATGATTTTACTGTATTTTATTAACATTAGAACAATATTATTTTATTGGTTGCAGAAGGCAGGAAAATTGCAAAATTGTATTTAAATTTTCGAATGTATTTGAGCGTAATGTCCTGCTACCACCTCTGTTTATGTTTATATCGTTTACAATCGTGTAATAAAGTTGCCTTTATATTTTCAAATTTAAAACCGCTGCTATATTTAAAATGGAGGAAGCGCGGACTTTTGAAATAATCAGCAAGGGTGTCACAACGTAGAAAGGAATGGGAAGGACCGCTCTAAAGAAACAAGGAAATTTTTGAGTCATGATCATTGTATCTCACATATTTCTTCCCATTTAGTTACATGAAGCACTGAGGTGTGATATTTAAATTTAAATAATAAGTACACAGCGAATATTTCATCAAAAATAAAAAAACTTGAAGAATAGACTTTTTTACATTGAATGACCAATTGTTAAAATTATTACAACATTACACAACGCATATTAGGGAGAAGCAAGCCGAGAAAGACAATGACTTTTCGACCTCCCCCCCCCCTCCTAATAAATTGAGAGTGGAGACAGATGTTATAGCTCCACTTGCTACTGTTCATTTCGATTTTCTCCTTCTGCTAACTCATTAGCATACCATTAACGAAACGATCATAATAATAATAATCTAGTTTTTCTTCCTGACATTTTTCATTACTGAAGTTTGCGGCTCCAACAACTATCATTTCGATACACCTAAAAGATTTTTTAAATTAATAAGATAACCATACAAGATTTACAAATCACTTAAGGCAAATAAATATTAATTAGAATGTTTATATTCAGTTCTATTGTTTTCGCTTACTTTAGAACTTTAGAGTGATATTTTTCATCAGATGTTGAATTTTAAATCTTATAATAGACTAGACACTGACATTTAGATTATTATTATTAGTTAGTATTTGCTTGAAAAGACATATGTGTACTCAACAAGTATACTTTCTTTGACTCCATTGTAATGTACTCATATTACCAAAAGCAGGTAATACTTTTCTCTCCTTAGAGTTTGACCTATTTAATTAATGAGTGTATCCTGTAATTTTGATCACATCTTTTTTCTATTCATTTATACTCCCCCTTTTACCTTTTTGTGCCTATTTTTACTCATTAAATCTGCTTTGCTTCTCAATTGTTTTTCTTTCCATTCATTTCTCATACCTCGTTTGCCTCCACTTTATAAAATGAGTTTTTTTCTTGGCAAAAAGTAACTGAGATTGAGTCATTTGACATAAAAGTTCCCTAAAATCAAGAAATCGTGTGCATCTGTTAAAACTAACTATAGGATCATATAGGTTAATGTCACATTATTATTCAAGCGTGCCCAAAAGGAGGGGGAGGGGTATTTATGATCGAACATTTATATCTTTTAGAGCCTTTTTAAGATTATTTGAGGTAGAAACTTCATTTTAAATTGTAATTTTGTTCTTAAAATTTTTCTGAGGCAAACTATAATTTTTTCAGCTTATTTTCAATATGCTTACCTGATTCTGATATTGATGATATAACGTATATTGCTTTAAAATACGCAAAACTTGATATGAGTAAAACCGTCGAGAATTCTGACTCTGGGCATAATAACAATATATGATTTGTTTAATGCAAAAGAATATGATTGCCTGAATAGCTGAAAATACAGAATTAAGAGAATCTTAGCATATAAGTTCAGCAGTAATTTTTCAATACTTCAGGTGTACACTATTTTTCGGTAAATATGATGAATATGATGGTCACAACCACAGGCTACAGAAAATTTGTATTTTCGTTTAGCAAATAAAACACCCCGATAAAATTTCTTTATTTTTTTAGATTTTTTACAGTATATACTGGAGTAATCATGCGATCTCGCGTATTATGCAACCGTTAAATTTTTCAACCCAAAGCACAATTTTCTCATATCTCATGTTTATCATGCCAATTCCTATACTAGAGGAAAGGTAAGCAAAAGTTCTAAGAATTATCGTAAACACTCGTGTTAATCCGCTTCCCAATTATAAGCTATTATTTTCAGAACATACCTAGTGTTTTTATAAATTATAAAATTCTATTATATAATAATAATATAAGTTTAATATATTTATATTTACATAAGATAGATAGAAGGAGTAAAAAGGAAGAAATATTTTTCAAAGGTTTACTATATGCTTTTGAGTTCTGCCTATTTTCGATCACACATTTTTCTATTTTAACTTCTTTTTCTTCCGTTAAATTATGTCTACGTAGATAACGCAAACCGCCGTTTTTAGCCAATTAATTCTCGTAAAAAATTGCGGATAAAAGCGAGTGTTTGGGTATCCGCTCATCATATTGGGAATGAAAGCAACTTTTATGAACTTTCGCTTATACATCTTTTTAATTCAACATAAAATACTTTTTTTCGTGTACTTTTTACACATTTATTGCGTCCAAAAATAAAAATAATTTTCTTAAAAAATTTTAAAAATCAAAATTTGTATCTCGTGTATGATGGGCCCTAAAAAAGTAGGTTAGAAATAATGCCTTTGAATGTCGCTGATAAGTAGGTATACATTCTAATTAAGCATGATGTGAAAAGGTATAATAAGCTGTAGATTAGTTAAGTCGAAAAATCTATACTTGATGAGAGAAATGGCTGAGTGTAAGTGAAAGCAAAAAAAGACCACACTACTTACAATGTTGACAGCGTCAAAGATCTGAATTTCGCCAAAGTCGCAAGAACCGGGATATGCTAGAAAACAGTTGTCCACGTTTGTGGAGAGCGCAAACAGGCCAGTCACGTTAGGAGGGGTGTTGTGGATTGAGTGCAGCACTTTCATATCTTTGATGTTGTGGATGTACAGGCTCTCTTCCAGAGCTACGATGAGTCGCTTAAATTGAGAAAAAAAGTGAAATCCTATATAATAATAGAACAAACTGTATACTTTCATTGTGTAAAGAAACGAATGCTTTGCAAAATGACTAATTAGACAAATTATATCGAGGAATTAACAAAACTTATAAAATTAATAGCGCGACTGTGGACTTAGTAATGGGAAGATTCGACTGTGTCTCCGACTCCATGCCACGAAATGATGTCCGTTTCTACGAGTGAAGGTAGTTTTGATCGAGAAAGTACAAGTGAACAGTATGCATCGAACTATAAGCAAGGAAGTATTGATGCTGGATTCGAACCAAAGACCTTGTAGTAGCAAAGCCAAATATCTAAACAACCTTACTAACGCCCAAATGGTGATGATTGAGGCACACATTGTACAAAATTACTGTATTTTTAAGTTATATAAATAAAACAAGGAAAAGTTTAATCACTCAAAATTTTAGAAATCTTTGAAATGATATTTTATTACATAAAGTGATTTTAACTCTTCCGAGTAAGCTATGGGAATGAAAAGTTGTAATATTTTTTCATTTTCCTTAACATATTTGGTGATACATAGAGTAGATAAACATTGATCTTAGATATACATAAAGCAAATTCATTTACATAAGATATATAAGTGTGGAGGAGTTTTGTTTTTCTAAATTCCACTCTGGCTTTAAAAGAACTAAATATAGCTACCGATCAACCCCAGACAACCCAGTTTTGATTATTATCAGCCAATTCCTAGTTAGAGAGTGTCGTTTTTTACCGAAGATAAACACTTCCTTTTTATGCTAAAAGAATAAAGCTGCACTATCGTGAAAAGAATACATCTTTTCTCAAAACAACAAATTAAATGCATAAATTAAAATTGAAAGATGTTTTCACACCATGTGTTATCACTTCTTACATTCACTTCAAGGCGAAAAAGGTTTTAATGTAATATTTTAGAGGCTGTTTATCACATTAAGGAATCTTTTTGTAAGATTTTTCAAATATTCGTCAAATTACAAACAAGTAAAATATTAACATGGTGAAACTATTTTGTTTTGATTTGATCAATTGCATTTCACTTAATTTTGTAACAGATATCGTTGAATTATGAGGATTATTGGTTAAATTAAGCTAAGTAAAGTCTTTTGAATTATAAAAACAGTGGAGCTTATGACGGTTTTGCTACATGTACCCACTGGGAGAGTGACAGCGCCCCACACCCTCAACTATTTCATTAACCACAAGGTCCAAACTTCACTTAAATACGTCACTGTTATATTTCGCATGTTGGCGAAAATACAAAAGGGAAATATTTTTCAAATTTCATGGTTGAACGATGAATGTGTTCGTTCAAAAAGTGATATAAGACTTATAAATATCTGGGAGAATTTTAAGAATTGAATACGTGTACCTACATACTCTAAATGGTTTTAATTTTGTTATATATAATATACTATTTCATGTCCTTCTTCTTCATCCTCTCCTGCTTGCTTTCCTTTCTTGTGACGGTTGATTTGATATGAAGAAAAGCAAAGTGGTCGAACATTTATTGTCAAAGAATGTATTTGAATAAAAGTTTTACTGTTTTCTAAATATTTACATCTATTAACTTTTATTCATGACATCCCAGCAACATTTTCTTTGCATTTTAATGTTCTGTTTGATATTACTAAAATTTATTATATCTCACCATTTTACGAATATCTATGCGGTTTCTTTCATTACATGAAATTCTATTTATATCACCTAGTCCATTTTTAATCACACGATCTGTGGGGAAGAACAAAAGTGTTTTAGCAATTTCGAAATAGTGGGTAGAGAAGTTAAATTTTTTAGATAGTCAAAATTCATAGCTACTTTACGCAATAATTATCCAAAATAAAACTATCATATAAATTATTCAAAATGCCTTCTGTTCCAATCAATCGAAAAATGCAAATACATATTGGTCATTCGTAAATTTACACAGCGTCACAGAAGAATTTGAAAGTGTCCTTTTAGGAAGGTAGTGTCTAAGTTGAGAATCGCTGCTCAACGCGAATTTTTAAATAAGCATTAATATATTGGTTTGAATAAGGAACATACAGCTCTATTCAACTTGACGGATAAGATGACGTTGTTGTATGTGTAGTTGCATATTTCGGTTCCCTTTTTGTAGTGAAATATTTTGAGCTTTCGGGGCGCTAATAAACTCACCATGGCAATGAAGCTGCTGGAGAAAAGACGCTGCACGATACAAACATCTTCAAGTTCTTAGTAAAAAAGAGGAAAAATGAATTAGAAGAAGACACCACGAGGGATGTCAAACATGGTCAAATGCCATCCTCAATATAATTTTATCATGCAGATAAAATGATTTTCTACATTGCATAATAAGGTTTGAAGTCAATATGTTATATGACTAGATTATTGATTTTTTTTATAGTAAAGACTAGGAAAATTGTTAAGTAAATAAATTTTAAAAATTTTTTGTTTATAAATTCCTTTATTATATTTATAATGTTGTTTTTACTTATAATAAATTAGGTTCATAAATTTATCGATTCTTTTTCTGCCAACCTTGATAATAATAATAGATGTGAATTCAGAAAATAAAATAAATTATTTTTTTTTTTTTTTTTTAATTTTAATTTAAAAATAAATTTTTAAAATTTTTTTTTTTTCCTTTTTTTTTATAATAAATTTAAAAAATAATAAAAAAAAAAACCCCCCCCCAATTGGTTTCAAGACTAACTAAGGGAGATGAACAAAAAGGTGTCCATGGTAAATAAATCTGCTAAAATCAGTCCCTTAAAACGATTTCAGTTTGATATCCTTTGCTTAAGCTGGCGCTTCTCAACCGTGGGCGCATGCATCGCCTACTTCGTGGCGAAAATGGAATTCAGGTGGCCAATTTTTTATGAAACAGTTCGAAGATGCATAAACAAATATTCAAATATTTTTGCAAAACTTACTTTTTAAATAGGAATAGTTAAAATTTTCTTTATCATAAATTTCAGCTGAATTAAACCAGTGATTCTAAAACGTTTTCTCTGAACGGTCCATTTTTTAATTTTAAAAAAAACAAGCACCCCCTTATTAGATAATAAAAAACATGATTGCGCATTTTTACTTGAATAACATATGTGCTCATTTTTATACCAAGATTTAGGAATATTTATATTTGTATTAAAAAGCATATTGGAAAATGATTTTTTTATTCATACGTGAGATAAATGTTGCTTTCATCTTCACTAGTTCGTTAACTTTAACTTTAACTAACCTCACATCGATTTTATTGCTTTAGTTTTTATCGCAAAGTTTGTTAAAAATTCTGATTGGCAAAGACATTTCGCTGAAAAAAGAATCAGATCCTTTAGAATTTAGATAATACTTTTAAAGTTAAATAAACTAATATATTTAATTTATAATGATTATAATGATATACAGGCTTTTAGCGCAATTAAAAGCTTCAGCGTGTATTTTTTATTTTAGAACTTTGAAAAAAGCTTCCGTACATGCTGAGACCTAAGTTGACTTTTAAGCATCTTAATTTTGTTTCAGTAAAAATAACCCTTGGTGAATACACCAAACACAAAATACCAAGCTTAAAATATTGGTCAAGCTATATTACTATGGTTTTATAAACATAAATAACCGTGCACATATGTCTTTTTCGAAGCGAAATGTGTAAGTACATTTATAAGAGAGATTTAATTGCAATAAAAACCACATGTAAACTTATTGTTGCAATACGACTAAGTACTAATTTATATTCTTTGCGTAAAGCGTATTTTCAAACGCAGAGAAAAGTATGACTTTTTTATTTTTGTAACATCACGTTTCACTTTTACAATAACCCTTGATACAGACACAGGACTGGCGTTATAAAAGTACTCTGACTTCTTTCGTTTGTTCACAAAGATGCTTCTACGTATGAAATACTCTGTCAAGTACAAGTTACATGTGTTCAAATATGCAGAAGAATCAAATAATTGTCTTGATTCTCAGAAATACAACATAATCTAATCCGAGATTTGAGGAAGAATGCTGTCAAAACAGCTACAATGCCTCAAAGTCTGCAGAAAGAGGGAAAAAATTCATTGGCGTGAACTGGCGAACGATCTTATTAACTGGATCCAATAGGTGAAGGAAAGTCCGGCTTCATTATAACAAGAAACATGATTCGAATTAAAAAAAATAAAACACTCTTCGACTGTAAAGCTACTATAAGTTCGTGCACACGATTTATACGACGAAATGACGTTGTAGTGCGCCAGAAGACAAAAAATAGCGTAATGAATCTCAAAATATCTTGAAAAGTAGATTCCATACTTTAAGGCATACAATGCATCAAAATAAAAGGAAGCAAATTGCCTACCAAACATCTGAAATTGGAAGCACGGACGGGAAGAGACGTCGGTTTGTTTTGATAAAAACACGTAAAGGCGACAAGACGATTTTAATAAAACTACTAACCGCGAAAAAACTCACTACAGTTGTTTTGTCAGGTTTGGCTGATGGCACAAGACTAAAGCTAATGGTCATTTCCAAGAGGAAAACTATACAGAAAGTAGGGTTGTCAGATGTTCTGGTTTTCCAAGATTGCCTGCGTTTTACCATCGTTTATTAATAGAAACCCGGGAGATTTAGAAAAACCCCGGTTTTTCATTCACTAATCTTATAGTTCCAATAAAGGAGAGTTTAGAAAAATTTAACTCTACGTATGATATTGATATCTCTTTTTTCAGTATAAAAACTCCTCTATAGCTTTCAAAATTTTTCTCATATATTAATTGTTTTTGTAAGGAATGAGAAATTCGGTTCTTGAATTTTTTCAGGACATTTTTGTCACAATTTGAGGTTTTAAAATATGGAAATGTAACTTAAATAAACTTTCCTGATGCAATCATTTGTTTTCACCTAAAAAGATATATGAATGAAGAAGTGAAATTTTGAATTAATCGATGGTGGAGATAGACGAGGCGGTTTGTCCCATGCGAAAAGTATGCTTGTCTGGTACTTATTCAGCGCTCATGATTTTGACTCAGTAAAAAGAACGCTAAACAACTGTAAAACAGACTATACTCTTATACCAGGAGGCCTTAGAAGTATTGTTCAGCTACTAGACGTTTTTTGAACAAGCCCTTTAAGAAAATGGATGAGAAATGGTCGATGTAGATGATTGATGGAGAGAAGTCCGGTACCAAGTCTGGGATTATGAGAGCAACGCCTCTTGAAACCATTGGCCAGAGGGTTATGAATTGTGCAATCAAGGCAATGGTATAACAAGCTTTCAAAAAATGCTCCATTTCAAATGCTCTGATCAGGCAGGTGTCGGTAGCCTATGACACACGTGCGAATTGTGGCACACGAAGAAATACACAATGACACACACACCTCTATAAATGTCCATTTTTACATTTAAATAATAAATTAATAAGACTAGCCAAGCAACTAAAACACTTAAATATTGCGTTTACCAGAAACCCATCTAATTTATTAAATATTTAACTAGCAAATTAACCCCCAACGATGACGAGACAGCTTTAAGTCTTTATTTATATTCTTTGCTTTGATGAACTATTCTCTTGAACTAAATTATTTGTATAGGTAAACTTCAGCTCATTATTTAAACCACTAATCAGGGGTCGGCAAAGAGGTCGATAATAGATCTTTGGGGGTCGAAAAGATAGACAAACTTACCAAATTGTGCTATGCTTTTTTTACTTTATAGTAGTAATCAATCTCCTTTTTCTTTTAAAACATAGCTTAGGACATTGTATAGTATAAGAGGTCGACAGACATTTCGCCCCATAGATAATTGGCCCCATAGACAGTTCACCCAATGGACAAATTGTCTCAGGCTATTTGTTTCATCCATCTTTCCTTATTATATGTGTAGCATGAGGCAAATCGTCTTATGAAAATTATGAGGCGAATTATTTTATGAAAATAATGGGGCAAATTGTTTTATGAAAATAGTGAGATGAATTGTCCATGAGACAAAATGTCTTATGAAAATAATGGGGCGAATTGTCCATGAGACAAAATGTCTTATGAAAATAATGGGGCGAATTGTCCATGGGACGAACTGTCTTATGAAAATAATGGGGCGAATTGTTCATGGGACGAACTGTCTTATGAAAATAATGGGGCGAAATGTCTGAGGACCGTATAAGATATATGAAACATATTTGGTTTGTATTTTTCTCTTAATTGTTGGACATTGATTAATGTTTTTATGAAACATTTCTATCTGGGGTAGGGGTCGATATGAAGACAAATGTTCTATGAAGGGGTCGACGGGTAAAAAAGTTTGCCAATCCCTGATTTAAATCTGCTATAAATCAATAATTTTATTTATTATATTTTATTTTAAAAATAAATCTACTGTAATCAAACAATTCTACTTCCGTAGATCCGAGAGGTTTATTCACAACAAATTTACATTCAATATTCTTTACTCAAACTAAAATTTCTTGAAAGAATTTTTGTTAGATATTCTAGTTTTAATGAATAGAAGACAAAATAGAGCTAAAATAATATTATCCTTCATAATGGAAAAATATTATGAAGCAGCTTTTTGAGTTTTTTGCCATCTTTAAAACGTAACGCATGTTTTATATCAAGTTGTTCAGTTTTGCTTAAAATGAGTAGACTCTAAAAATATTTTAAGGGTCAAACTTAGATGCAATGATTATTTCATCTTCATTTTGGTACTTATCAGTGAGAGCAACAATTTTTAAGTAGTTTTTCTTTTTTGTTTTTCTACTGTTGGGCTGATGAATGAATTAGAAACGGAATTAAGCAAGTACCTCCTCTGATGTAGAAGGATGATGCCCGAGCTAAAGAATAAAAAGGTTTTCAAGAAATCTTGACTTTGGGAATTCAATAAATCATTTAAAATTTTTGCAGATAAAAATAAAAAATACCATAAGTGTGAACGTGTTCTAAAGAGTCAATGGAATTCAAATTGTACAAAGAGTATCCACTTCGAGAGCCAACAACTAAAGAACTATAAAAAAAATAATTTATTTATTAGATAAAGTGAATTCTAGTATAATTAATGTTAAAATCATGCTGCAAAGCAAACAAAAATTGCTGACTAAAATGTCCGAAGAAAAATTCTGTTATTATAATCATTTGTTCTAATCAAAAATTAGAACTTGTATAAGATTTTTAAATGTATAAATGGACAAATTCATTGTTAATTTACTTCCCTTTTTTGGAGAATAAAGAAGCGCTTTAAAAATGCAAAAAATATGTTGTAAATTTATTTGTTTCAACTTACAATATCAAGATTTATCAAAACCAAAGATTCGAAAGAAATAAAAGCATAAAGATTTATCTCCTCAAGAAAAAGAAAAAATTGTCGAAAATATGCGAACACAAAACTGTCGTGTAATTAAATTTGTCAGAAACGTCAGACTGCTGATAATGATAACGACTATTGAACCTGGGAAAAAACAGCCGATTGCAATAAGGAAGACGAAATTTTAGAAACAAGTTCAACCAATTTCCAAATGCAAGAGCTCTACTCTCAAAGGCATGATCACGAACAGTTCATTTAGAGATTCATTGATGAAAAGAAAGGACACACAATATTTGAAGATACCCAGAAAAGATCATGTTCGATGTAATAAATAGGGGTTTTTAATCATTTAAATTATCTAAATAAAGTATTATTAGGACAATTTTACATTCTTTGCTTCATCCATGATTATCTTATTCAATCCTTTTTGATGAGAAACAGTATAATGAAAGGGATGGCCAAGTTTTTAATCTGCTTTCATCATTATATTATCTGCCGCTTAATGTTATCAACCGGTTACTCTTTTCAAACAGATGTAATCCAGGAGTGCACATAATAAACGAATTATACTGTATATAATATATAAAATGAATAAAATATTATAAAGATTTATTTCTTGGATAAAAATATATTTGAATTGAAGATGGATGTGAATGTGAAAACAAGAAAAGCAGAGCAGCTTACCTGCTTACTAACCTGGTAACTACCAGTCTGCGTTTACTATTGCTTTTTAATACAAATCTTCTGTTTCGTCTGAATATACTGGTCGTTTATGGGTTAAAATTTTAATCAGTAACAATGATGGTATTTAAAAAGAAGAATAAATTATTGCCTATAAAAATAATGGTTCAAATAAAATGTATTCAAAATTGCTTATTAAAATTTAAAATATTTACTTATAAATGAAACGTGGATTTAAGGGAACTTAAAGTTTAATTAACTTTTAAGATTACTCTTCAAATTTAGTATTTTTGACACCGTTTCAATGACAATACTAATAATGGTTACTGGTTAGTATAAAAGCTATTTAGGAAATTTCTGACAAATGTAAAACAATAAAGTTAAAGATAAAAACTATGCAGATAGAGAAAAAGATTCCTTGTATCAAAAAGGCACAATTTGGGGCTTGCTTGTACCCAATTATGAGCAGTGAAGTCGGACTGTTGAGATGATTCAAAAACGAAACAATCAAAGATCAAGGCCAGTCGTCTAGATCAGGATTTTTCAACCATGGGGATAGGCCATTTTGGCCGAAAATAAAATCAGACAGGCAAAGATAAATTAGCAGCATCTTTTAGCACAGTAAGTATAAAGCAAGCCAAGTATCACATTGATATACTACACAATGCTAAGTAATATTTTAGCCTTCATTCAGTAATTTTCTTTTTTCAAAAAATGATATAAATATAAAATATTGAAGGAAGAAGACACTTTATCTTATATAAAAACAACTATTTTCGGAGTATAAACCCCGTTATCAACTTTGTAGATAAATAATAAGTGGCGTAAGTTACTTCATTTCATAAACTTTTTTTTCACTTATTATCTACAAAGTTTATAAAGGGGTTTATACTCCAAAAATAGTTGTTTATATATATAAAAAAAGTGTCCTCTTCTTTCAATATTTTATATTTATATAATTTCTTGAATTTTAATTCAATGGGCATTACCGTCAAAAAGAATTTTTTTTCATTGAATTGAAATTTAATTAAAATCTTTTAGGTCAAATAGTAGTGCTTAATAAGATAATTTGTTGGAATTATCTGTTAGATAGACCCATTCAGTAGTGATGCTGTGATGAATCGGTAAGTAGGAAAGAAAATAATAGAACAGTTAGAAAGTAATTAAACTAAATTGAGAAAAGGAAAAAAACCTACCTACAGTCTTGGTTGAAAGTAACAAAAAGAAGTTGGTTGTCTATGTTGTTTTCACTAATAGTCATTGTTAATGATCATGATTTGTGGATGAAAGTTTTTTGTCTAAAATAAAAAAATGTCCTGAAAATGAAGAAATAAAACATAAGGAGGATATTATTATTAAAATAGCAAAGACATTTATTCGGTGCAGGCGCGGAACTTTAGCGATTACAAAATCTTCGAAAAAGCAAAAATATTTTAAATTGCATCTCAGCGTGTCAAGAACCACGCAAACAATTCAAAAATAAATTAATGATTAAGTGATCAGTTTTATTTTCCTTGAGGATCTGAATTTTTGAGACTAGTAGTCTGCTTTCTCTTTCAATGGATTTAGAGCAAGTGATCTTGATTTCTTTGGAGATTCGTTGGCGATCACGGAGCTTAATTAGTTGATTGATGCGAGCAAGGTAGGTATCCCTTTTTAAATTTTTAATTAAAAAAATGAGGAATTATCGGTAAATTAAGCGAAACAATTTGCAATAGTTTTACAATAAATTTTAAATGTTATAAGAATGAGTATTTAACAATTAAAAGAGCAATAAAACTAGAGTAGTATTGAAACTAGCGATCTAACAATTAAAATACTATCCAATACTCAGTATTTTTTATTTTTTATTTTTGCGTTAAAATGGTTCATGCATATGTTTTTCGCTGTACAAATATTCATTGGAAATGGAAGCAAAAGATAACGTTGTTTTCTTTCATGATGAAAAAAAAAACAAATTTAGCACATTTAAATCCAAATAATTATATTGAATTTGTATAGTTTGACATTTGTTTGGATTGGATGCTGAAGTTTTAGCTAAATTAATTTCAAGACCATTTTATGCAAATTTTGATTCACGTTTCCTGTAAATCTTGGATTTGTGTATCTTGCCATTATATGTGCATGAGATATAATAGCCTTAGAAAGTTCATTTTATTATAATCTTTGCAACTTTAACTTCAGCCAATTTTTTAAAAAAAGAACCTCCTTTTTTAATCACTTATTTGAAGAGATTTTATGTAAGGCTTACAGTTTTAAGCAAAATAAACGACCCATCATATAAAGAAGACTACTCAAGCTAATTTTACAATCCAAAATTAATGTTATCACTTTACCAACAAATTGTTCTTTTTAAAGTCATGACGACGCCTACCATTTTCATTGTGATTTAAAAAATATTTTGTATATTCTCGTAAATTTTGAATAAACATTATAAAATTACTTGAATATTTTTAAATATTATTAATTTTATTGAATATTTTATTTTGAAATAAAAAAATAGGAAAAAATGTCTCTTGATTTGAGAAAAAATTGTATAAAATTGGCTGAATTATCTCCTTTCAAACTTTTTGATTCCTAAAATCGCTAGCTGCATCTTTTGATACCCTTTTTATGGTAGGTGAATGACAATCCCATGTCAAAAACTGTCATCAAAATCAAATATACAATTTTTGA
Organism: Nectonema munidae; assembly: GCA_030549495.1. Taxonomy (NCBI): domain Eukaryota; kingdom Metazoa; phylum Nematomorpha; class Nectonematoida; family Nectonematidae; genus Nectonema; species Nectonema munidae. The sequence continues at coordinate 387,793 of JAUIRK010000897.1, forward strand.
ACAAAATTTTAATATTATAATGCCTATAACTTATAACATACTTTTAAATAAGATACACTCTTGAAAATTTACAATGACATATAATTGGAACACATAACACTTATGACTTATATATACATATTTTTCAAATAAGCATGGCAACTTTGTAACAAATGTTAGCCAAAATTTTGATTGGTGATAAAAATGCTTAAGAAAACATTCAGTTAGATATCAAACAAAATGTATTTTATTTAGGTAAAGAGAAAATGAACACAAAAAAAGGTTGAATTGTCTCGACTTTCAAAATGAAAAATCTATATTGAAGTTTTACATTTTCGACCTTTGCGGTCTTTATTAAGAAATATGATACGAGAAAGTAGAAAAAAGAAGAAATATTCAGGCATAGATTACTAATTAGGTTAGCACTTTCACTTCTTTTTTCCACTTTCTCGTTTATAATTTATAATAAATAGTTTATATTATTTATAAGCCAGTGGCTCTCAACCTTTTTACCAGCATGCCCATTTGAAAGCAAACCTTTCTCTCCACGCCCCTTGTATCTACACATTTAATTCCCTCCTAAATTTTAAAGAAAAATAAATAATATTTTAAATATATATTGTTTTTATCAACAATGAATATAAATTAGTGAGATACTGATATAACATTTTAGTAATTATTGGTAATATATTTGATATTTTATTTGATTATTGGTGAGATATTTGACATTGCTACTTAAAAACTAGGTCTTTAATGCGTGATTGAATACCAGAATACTACGTAAATGGTTTTCAACATTAAGCGTGTTTCTATACTTATTCTTAATAGCAATACGAAAAGCAGCCTCACAAACATATGTGGATCCAAACATAGTCAGAATGATAAGATCCTGATTTGAAACTAAAGGGTAAACAGAAATTTATTTGACCAAGAATACGTTATTCAATAGAGAAAATAGATTAGCAGACTGTAAATAAGTAATGACAAAGTAGTAGTTATGCATTTGTTTCATAAAATACGTATTATAGAACTCACGCCTCCCCTTAGAATTTACTGGAAGCACACCTCTTAGGTTAAGAACCACTGCTATAGGCTAATAACGAATTTATAGACAAAGCAACGGAGGTCATTTAGAGGAAAGTAAAATATATCAAAGCTTATATATATCACAACGATTGACAGATTTTTGCCAAGTTTAATTGATTTTCCTTTTAATAAAAGATAATTAACATCAGATTCACAATAATATATTTACTGGGTTCATGGGAGAATAATACTAAATGTTCTAAAAAAGAATAAAAATTTTATTTGAACACTTAATACACAACTACAAAATTAAAACTTCTAATAGCTTGAAGTTCGGGTAAATGAAAATATTTTTCTAAGAACCAAAAACTTAGATATAAGTGAGTTTACTGTACAAAATATTCAGAAATTGATAAAACAATTCTAAATAGGATAATTCTACTATATACAGATACTAGAAAAAAGGTTAATTAAATTATTCATAAATTATTTCGTTACATTTCACTGCTAAAATTTTCTTTAATTTTTTTTACGTACTTTAAAAATATCGTTTTATTAGAAAATGAAACTAAATATAATATTAAACATATCTAAATTAAAAAAGTTTTTACCAATTTAAAAAAAAATATGATTTAAACTAATTATATAAGTCAAATTAACTTATAAAAAAACTTCCATTTAAAAGTTTAGGGAAAAATAAAAATAAATGTGAAAAACTTATGAAATATAAAGTAGTTATCTTGCTAATCATGCTGTTAACAGAAACACCCACTGACTTCTAGTAGTGACATTATAAAATGGTTGTTTAGAAAAGTCAAAAAAAAAAGATAAAGAAGCTGAGAAGGTCACCAGGTCAAGAGCTAAATTTCAAATACTTGAAAAGAATACGATTGGAGGTCAGAATGAAAAGGTATTAAATCACTTATTATTGATAATTTGATATGGATTAGATTAAAAATATTATACAATTATTTTCTGACCAGTTATTACAAATCAATTTTGCCGGGCAACGTGCAGTTGCCTGTAAACCAGCATAGGTGGCTAATGTATGGATGGCGCATCCAACAACCTACAAATCAATCTGAAAGTTTGATTATAAAGTATAAAGATAAAGGAAGTTAGCAGTAAAAGGATAAAAATGTTAACAAAGTTGATTGAAAAATATCAAGTACAAGATAAGGAATAAAAATATGAAGGAAACTAAAATTAACTATAAATCTTTTCACGATAGTATAACGCTGCCTATATTTTAGTTTAATAAATTGTAAAAAAACAAGATTCGTTACAGAAAGATATTAAAAATAAAAATAAAGGTTAGTGAAAGTGTTTAAAATAGTGATTGCAGGAACATCGACTCAAAGAAAGAGATGCCAGGGATAATAAAATTTAAACAATGTATCATGAAATTTAGACTTAAACTTAGGAAACTCTAAATAAATTTTGATAAATTAGTAATAGGTAGGTAGATAGGAAGAAATATCTAAGCACTATCGGACTTTTCCATATGCTTGCCAAATTCTTGAAAAGTTATAAAGTTGTCGTTTGAGAAAATTGTAATGATTTGGCTGGCGAATTTATTAAGAGTCAGCGACTTTGGAGAAATTTGTTAGTTGTTGAGAGAATTTGAAGTGTAGAAAGCTGGATTTTTGGCGGTAATAGTTAAAGATAGTAGGTGGATGTTAAAGAATATACGTTTTAAATAAAAGAAAATAGTGTAGTTATTTTTGTAGATTTTCTTTTTATTGTTTTTTTTATGGGAGTTGATGTAATATGAGAATTTCATTTTTGACCAAATAAAGAAAAGGGAGGGTGAGCATTGGATGATTTCTTGTCTAAGGTATTGAGTATTAGATCTAAGGGAATAGCTTTCAAGGGGAAATGAAGATGAAGAAACTGAGATATAAAGAGTATTTGGATGTACTTTATTAGCTAGCTTATCAACATAAGTATTTTCTGTCTTTGATGATATTTTATGAGTCTGTAAAAAGTATAGTGTATTGTAATGTCTAAAGAAGGAGTCATTTTGGCTTATGTGATAGCAAGCATCTAGGAGGGCATAGCATTCACCACGGTATGTTGGAAGAGAGGGATCAACGGCAGACGTTTTTGAGTAAAAAGTGATAGGAGAAAAGCCCTTGAAGAGTGATTCAATCAAATGTATTCTAAATGTGATAATTTTCTATTTTACCGGTGTCTCCCCACAGGTAGTTCCACCTGCTTACTTTAAGAGTTGGGTAGATCCCTGGTTATGACAAACTTTATTGAATAAGTATTTATTTTATAAAGTTTTAGAACAAAACAGTCAGCTTCCTGACACCTTTTTCAATTTTATATAATAGTAAACCATCGATTTTAGTATTTTATTGTAGTATATATAAAACGAGAAACTTGTTAAAACCGAGAGATTAAAAGAGATGAAAAATTTTTCATTTAAATATCTTGTTCAAAATAATAAGTCTGTTCTTTCAAATTATATTAATTGACTATTTTGGCTTTTGTTGGTTTGTTTATAGTTAGGAAAAAAGACACACTGACAAAAATTCACAGCACTTAAAATATTTTTTCATTTTAAAACATTCAACTGAGGGCAAGAACATAAATTTCGCAGTGGCTAAAATTAGACCGTGGACAGGGAAGCTCGTACCCATAAAATAAAGAGATAGCACTCAATCTACACCTAAAAAAATTAACAAAAATTCTAATTAAAAGTGTAGGAATTTATTTCTAAACCGAACCCCCGAAGCTTGTGACTCTATATGTTCTTAAAATATATTTTATATTTTATATGGCAATTTTCATCAAAAGTTTAAAAAATATAATAAGTAATATAGACAGCTTAACAAAAAAAGATATAAAAAAGGAACTAAGCACACTAATAGAATTTGCAAACGAATTTGAAAATTTAAATAAATTAATAGATTCTCGTTTTATTAAAATAGAACAACACTTACCTATAGATTTACCAATAAATATGATAAATCCTATTCACAAATTGTTGATAATTCTTTAAATTGTCAAAAAAAACTCTATATTTAAAGCCTACAAACAAAATTATTTCTAAGGATTTGCTTAGTGAGGTGAAAAAAAGTTCTAGTGAAGCACTTTCTAATATTCCAATAAAAAGTATCAAACAAATAAAAGATACTATTAAGTTAGATTTCCCACCAATAGTAAACTTAAATAGCGTAACAGAAAAATTATGCACTAATGAAAACTTGAAAAATAATTTTAAAACAGTCAAAGCAAGAAAAATTTTACCAAAAATAATAATAAGAAATTTAGATCCTTCTATGTCAAAAGAAGAAATTCATGAATAAATCGTTACCAAAAATTCGTACATAAAAGATGATATAGATGCCGAAAAAACATTTAGTATGGTCTTTGAAAAAATGAGTTTCAACGAAAAATCTAAATTTATGGTATTTAGTGTTGATCCTGTGATAAGGAGAAATATCTTTAATGCTGGTGATGTTTTATATATAGGGTTCCAACAGCACAGAGTTGCTGACTTTTATCATTTAAAACAGTGTGGAAAATGTAGTAGATTTGGTCATACTACCTCGCAATGTAAAAATGAATCACTTTGTAGTTTTTGTGTTGGTCCTCATGAATCTAATAACTGTGAAAAAAAAATTTTGGTTAAAGAGCATAAATGTAATAATTGTATTTTAAACAAACTTGATGATGTATCTCATTCAGCTTTTAGTAAAGAATGTCCTATATACATTAAAAATATCGAATATTTGAAATCCATTATAAGTAATCAATAAATATATATAAGTTATATTAAAATATAAGTAAATATTTTAGTATCTATAATGACTTTTTTTTTGATTCTGTTAGTAAACTAAAAAGTTCACAGAGGGTGTATTTAAACTCAAAACTAGATTGCTTATATGATTTGAATATTCTGTTTTTAAACACACAGTCTTTAACTAGCAAATTTAATGACCTCGAAATTTTTTTAAATAATTTATACTTATGTATGCTTAAACCTTTGACTGTCATATGTCTACAAGAAACATGGCTAGATGATACTGAAACTTGCTTTCATTTACCCAACTATATTACACTTAGTTTTCCAAAACAGAGTTCTAAGCAAGGTGGTCTCTTGTTTTTTGTGAAAGAGAATGTAAATTATAAAGTTGAAAACAGTCAATATTTCAAAAATTCATTTGAGTATCAGGGTATAACTCTTGAGTTACCTGGTTTCAAGAAAGTCATCATTCATAACATTTACAGACTACTGTCTACAAATAAGGAACTGTTGCATGTATTTTTCTCTTTTTTTGAAAATTTAATTTTTGGTGTAAATAGGAATAACTTTAATATTTTTTGTGGAGACTTTAACTTTGATCTATTAAAGCTTAACAATTTTTTAACCCATAAGTTTTATAGTTTAATTGTTGCTAGCTCACTTGTCCCTACAATTACATTCCCCACGCGCTGTCAATATAATACTTTGATTGATAATTTTTTCTTGAATAATGACGTTGTTAGCTATGAGGCCTATAATTGCATGACGTTTTTCTCCGATCATATTCCTATTCTCCTATCTCTCGATTTTACTATGGAAAAAGCAAACAAGAAGTATTTTTTTGAAAAGTTCGATAATAAGATGTTTACTACATTATCCGCACAAGTAAACTGGGTTTCACTTATTGAGCTATCTGAAAATGATTCAAGCAAGCTTTTTGATCAGTTAACTCTCAAAATATCGAATATGATTAAAAGATGCACTTCCTCTGTTGAAATTAGAAAAAATAAATACAAATATAAGATCAATTCTTGGATAACATCTGAGGTTATGGACATGATTAAACTGCGTGACAAACTTTTTCAGAAATGGAAAAAAGCGGTAATTTATGCATTAAAAATGAATATATTTTCTTAAGAAACCGCATCAAGTATAAGATAAGACGTTTAAAATATAAATTTTATCTAGATAAGTTTTCAAACTACAGTTCAACACAAAAAACTTGGGCTAACATCAATAGGGTTTTGAAAGGTGATGGTAAGAAATATATACATATAAAAGAAGGTGACAAATATATTGATGATGATATTTTAGCTGAGAAGTTCAATAAAAACTTTGCTTCAGCACATAATAGTTTTCCTTCAGAACCATATTTGCCTTCTTTTGACAATAGAACAGAAACCATTGAGTTCGAGCTTTGTACAAATGAATCATTATTATCTATTATTGATAAAATGAAAAAAAATGAGACTAAAGATATATATGGCATTTCAATTAATCATATAAAAAAAAGTACAACATTTGCACAGCTTTATGATATGCCATAAATTTTTCTTTGAAAACTTCTATTTTTCCTAGTGTTCTAAAGCTCCAAAAGGTTGTGCCAATTTATAAAAAAAATGATAAAAACTCAGTTGATAACTATAGACCAGTTTCTATAATTCCTACACTCTCAAAAATATTTGAACAGTTTCTTCACTGCCAATTGAAAACTTACTTGAATTCATTAAACTACTTTCATGATAATCAATTTGGATTCAGAGAACACTACTCAACTGAAGCTTTCCACTCTTACCTAATCCAAAGGATGGTAGAAATTGTTGAAAATAAAGATGATGCAGTACTTTTCTTTTTTGATCTTTCCAAAGACTTCAACAGAGTAAGCCACTCATCCATTATCAAAAATCTATACGACTGTAATTTGAGTAATAATTCTCTTCTCCTATTTACTTCATATCTGAAAAATAGATCCCAAAAAGTTATGGTAAATCATGTTTTGTCAACAAAATTATCTCTCCAAAATGGTGTCCCACAAGGATCCATTTTAGGACCCATTCTTTTCAACATAGCAATGAACAGTATTTTTTATGTTTCAAATTTTTTCAATTTTCTTCTTTTCGCGGATGACATATGCACATACTTTCCTTTGTCAAGAATCAAAAATGGTCAAAAGTTCGATTTAGGTACTTTAAACGAAGAATTAAACATGATCTATGAATGGTGTAATCTTAACAACTTCCTCCTAAACAAGCAGAAATCACAATGTATGATCATTTCGAAAAAGAACAAAAAACTATAGTTTTCTAAAACATACTGGAATAAATGAAGTAAGATGTATTAATGTCCTTGGGTTAATGTTAAACAATAGGTTAAAGTTTAATGAGCATATTGACCGACTTGCTCTCAATTTGAATCGAGTCATTGGTATTTTATTTAGTACTAAAAATATTTTTCCTTTGAATGTTAAACTTCTAATATACAAACAATTGTTTATCTCCTACATCAATTATAGTATTGTCAATTGGTTTCCTCATGGGAAAAAACGTATTGAAATTCTTCAAAAACGCGCTTTGAGAGTAATATTCAATCTGAACAGAACAGATCATACTAAAACAATATTTTATCAGAATAGTTTGTTGAATTTAGAGGACATTTTTAAACAAAGAATTGCGGTTTTTCTCTTCAAAAACTTTAATGGTATTTTGAACAATGTTTTTGGGTCATTAATAAACTACAATGCAACACCTGCATATTTTACAAGACATTCAATGGAACCAAAAAGGATAGATTACAGGCTAAAAGGTTCTAAAGTTTCAATTTTAAAAAAATCAAATGAATTTTTTGTCGATAATAAACTTCTTTTTGAAAACCTAGACTTATCTTTACCTTCATTCAAAAAAACGATTAAAAACCATTTCCTAAACCTTTATGATGTATAAATTAAGCTTTTCCCTCAAATGTGAACTTTTATGTTTTTACTAACACTATAAGAAAATACACATATTTAATTGAAAAAAAATCTAATAACGGCCATTTTTGGCTATTGATTTTTTTTTACTATTATGATTATATACAATTATAAAGAATGTTGAAAAAAAATATATAAAACTTTTGTTTTTTTTGTGTAACAAACTTATTTTTTACAATAAATTTTCTCTCTCTCTCTCTATAATGCATAGCGATAATGATAGTTTAGAGTTTTATAATTCTTGTAACCTTTTGAATACTGAATATTTTAAAAATTTTGAGTTGTATGAAAAAATTTCTTCTAATTATTTACAATATTCTGACTATTTAACTACTGAAATGTTTGAATTTAATATAATGAGCATAAATATACAAGCATTGTCATATAAAATGTATGAATTGGAACATTTGATATCTGAATTCAACAAAAAAAGGAAATGCATATTAAAAGTAATAGCAATACAAGAAACTTGGCTTAAAGATCTTTCTTTTGATCAATTTATTGAGGATTATACTTTTGTTCATTCTCATTCTAGACTTACTAAACATGCTAGTCTAGGCTTTTTGTTCATAATAGCTTGACCTTCAAAGTTTGCAATGAATATTTTATAGGCCATACCTATGAATCGATTTCAATCGAAATAGTTTTCTCTTCGTCCAAAAATTTGAAATTGCATAACTTCTACCGTCCTCCTTCTCTTTTCTCGGATATTTCTACTTTCATTGAAGAAATTTCTTGTTTTTTGCAAAATAACATATCAGGGAATAATACTTCCATTTTTATGGGAGATTTTAATGTCAACTTGCTTAATATTGACAAATGTATTAAAGTTAAAGAGTTCGTCAATCTTTTTGCATCTAATTTTTTGAAACCAGGTATAAATGGAATAACGCGCGAAGCCTCTTCCTCACTTCTAGATAACTTTTTCATACCTTTAAATTCATACAAGTCTTTTATATATCCTTCTTTTATTTCTGATCACAGTGTAATTTTATTATCTTTGCGTTTAAATAGTTGTGCTAAAAATAACTCTACCATTGAGATTTTCAATGAAAAACTGTTCATAGAAAAAATAAGTATGGTAAATTGGCGTCACTGCCTTATGAATTATTTTGACTCTCCTGAAGTTTTAATGGACTCTATGAATTATATCATTTCATCAGCTGTTGAAGAATGTAAGTATAAGATTAATGACAAAGGTAATAATAAATATAAATACAAAGTTAACAGTTGGATGAGTCAAGAAATACTTAGCCTAATTAAAAAACGGGACAAATTGAACAAGAAGATGAAGAAATCTACGAATATTTGTGACATTAGGTTGAAGTTTGTTGAATTACGAAATGAAATAAAAAAAAAATAAAATTACAAAAAAAAACTATTTCACTAAAGTCTTTCAAAATGCTCTCTCTCCCAATGATACTTGGTTAAATTTGAAAAAAATATTTAATAAAAAAAAATCAATCAATATGTTATTTCAACTGAAGAAGGAACTTTAACTGATGAGAATAAATTGGCGGAACTTTTTTGTAATCATTTTTCGGACAGTACTAGTTCCCAGAAGAATAAAAATTGGCCTGAACAAAGATTTTCTGATAAAGAAGATTCTTTTTACTTGAAAAAAAAAACAAAAATGATATTATCATTGCTATAAATGAAATTAAAGCCAAGAAAACTTGTGATATTTATGATATATCTATTTACAAACTGGTATTGATAAAAGAATATATATTAGATTACTTAGTAATCGGTTTTAACTCTTGTATTGAATTCAATACCTTTCCTGAGTCTTTGAAAATTAGCAAACTATTACCAGTTTTTAAAAAGGGAAGTACAAACTTATTTGAAAATTATAGACCTATTAGTTTAATTTCGACTTTTTCAAAAATATTTGAAAAAATTTTACATTCCCAAATTTTATCATATTTAGAAAAGCACTAATTTTTATACAATTATCAGTTTGCTTTTAGGAAAGGATATAATACCGAACATCTTCATGCATTATTCATTGAAAAAGTTCAAAATTATTTAGAAAGATCCGATGAAGTTGTAGCAATCTTTTTAGATTTTCAGAAAGCATTTGATAGTATTTCGCATTCTTTGCTTATTGAAAAATTAATCCATATAGGTTTCTCATTTTTAGCTATAGAATTTTTTAAATCATACATTTCGTTCCGACAACAAATAGTTTGCATTAATCAAAGCATTTCTTCTTCAAAACCCGTATATTGCGGCATTCCACAAGGATCGATTCTAGGTCCTCTACTTTTTTCTATTTATATAAACGGCATCCCTAATTCAAACCCAAAATTTTAATTCCTCCTATTTGCAGACGATATTACATTGCTTTTGCCTCTTTCAACAATTGATAAGAACAATGAAACAATATTTGAATCAATTAAGAATAATTTTTTGAAAGTAGAAGAATGGTGGGATCGTAACTTTTTAAGTTTGTACCGTAAAAAGTCAAAAATGATGTTTTTCTCAAACAAAAAGTGCAAAAGTTGTGAGATGAATACAGATATATTTGAAATTGAGTTAGTAAGCAAATATAATTATCTAGGACTGTATATAAACAATCAACTTACATGGACTGATCATCAAAACTATATTTCTAAAAAGATGAATTGTACTTTAGGTATACTAAGACGATACAAAAATTACTTTGATGTAAAAATAAAATTAATGTTATACAAAGCCTTAGTTTTGCCGCTTCTTAATTATAGCCTTGTTAATTGGGGATATTGTAATTTGGAAAAACTTAAAGTTTTACGAAAGAAAATTATTAGAATTGTGTTTAATTTGAGTTACAGGCATCATACAACAGTGTTTTTCTTTGGCTATGAATTATTGAAAATTGAAGAAATTTATTTAATGCAACTATCCAAGTTCATTTATAAATATCTCTATAATATACTTCCTGAAATTTAACTATTTAAGATCATCAAATAAGTTTATAGTCCCACAATATCGACTCAAAAGTACAAAAAAAATATTGAAAAACAGAGTTATTTCTTTTTGGAATAAAACTCTTGAACAAACAAAATTCTATGAAAGTTCCTTCTATAAATATAAAAATTTACTCAAAAAATCTTTTGTAAATAGTTATAATAAAGAATTTAGAGTGAAAAATTGCTTTATATGCTCAAATCAGTATATATACAAACTATCATTTACATAAATATATTATTCATGTTTTTACATACGTATTATATATAAATGTCATATTACACATTAATTTTGTAAAAGGTCATCATTTCAGCGGTCCCCTAGGCCTTATGATAACCTTGCAAGTTGATATACATTTTTTTTTTAATTCTTTTTTTCCCATCTCATTGTAAATTGATAATACAAAATAACTTGTGTTTAAACAAAATTTCTCTGTATATATTTCAATTAATGAATAAACTTTCTTTCTTTCTTTCTTTCTTTCTTTCTTTCTTTCTTTCTTTCTTTCTTTCTTTCTTTCTTTCTTTCTTTCTTTCTTTCTTTCTTTCTTTCTTTCTTTCTTTCTTTCTTTCTTTCTTTCTTAAAAACCAAGTCACAAAACTGTGATTAATCTTTAAGCACAATGCCAACATATAGTCTTACCGCTGAAAGTGCTTTGATATGTCCAACCAACCTTTTAACTCTATTTGACTAACTTTAATATATTTAAGCTATTAATTTTTTTAAAAATTATTATTTAAAATTTATAAAAAAAATTTTTAATTTTATTCCAGTAAATATATTGGTTTATATTTGTGATTTTAGTTTTTAAGTGTTACTTACTTTAAAATATAGGAAAAAAGGGGTCTGTTTAAAACCTGCTTGAAAAATAACCTTAAATTACACCAAAATGATTAACCATCCTAGCATATAGCCAAATGACTGAAAGTTAAATCAATATCTACATTTTTCCTTGATCTCTTTCAGGAGCTTCGAAATAAGAACAGTTTTTTTTATAATTAACATCGATTTGTTTAAACTTTAAAGGCCGAATGAACCTCCAATAGTTATCTTTCCCTACAAGATTAATTTTTTTTTGGTAAATATACATAATTTTCAATCTATATTACTACAATTGAAGTATGGTATTGATCATTATATTTAACCTTTTTGTTCATGGTGGGATACGAACTTTTCAATTTTTATTCTTGATAACTCTCTTAGGTACCTTCATATTAAGAGCCAACATTCGGATGGAAATAGAGTTTGAAAAGGAAATTTTTCTTTAATTTTTTAATCAACTTTGAATGTGATCGTGTATTCCTTCCGTGCTTCCCAGACAGTCTGGTTGTTTGAGGTTTTAAATTAACCCCCTCTTGAAAATTTAGAAATTCATCTTAGGTTGAGAACAACTGTTCTATATTGTAAAATTTTAAGAGTAATGACTCTAGGTTATAGTTTATATAGACATAAATGCAAAATTATGTTAAAATAGCGAATTTTGATTGAGTAGCTAATTTTATAAAATAAACATTTTAGTTTAGGTGGTGGGGGTCTTAAAGCCGTGCTATCCCTCATTGTTAGGTTTAAAATAAAAAACTGAAGGGAAATATATCTCGAGAATTACAAACTTGACAAAGAATATAAATTGATAGTTATTTTTTAATTTAGAATTTAAAGCTTACTTTGGATGAGAGTTCATCCAACCGATTCTCCGAGTGTCCTAAAATACATTTTCTCCACTGTTAAATTTCACTTTTTCCCTTTTTTTGTTACATACATAAGCTGTACCCTAATTTACAAAGACTATCTTGCTGGAATAAGATATAGACAGCTTCGTAAAAGTAAGAAAGGCATCCTAAAGAATCCAGCATAAGTAACGAAAAAAGCCAAACACTTTACGTTCTTCCTTGCTACAGATACTTGCCTTCAAAATGATGCGTTTTGGTTGGAGGGACGTTGATTTTTTGATTCAGTACATAGTTCCCAAGTCTCTTTTATTTGCTAGCGTGGCTTCATTCTTGTATTTTATGCAGACTCGTCAGCAGCAGCGGAAGTATACGACATATCGTGGTAAAAGTATTATGCATAATCCAACTCCCTGGAACAAAGAATATCCTCCATGGTAGTAGTGAATATTATCTTGGACTGTTGTTATTCTACATTAAAGCTAATAAAAAGAATTTTCTTTTGAACTCTATCAATCTAAAATTTCATATTTTAAACTTTTAGATAGGGTAATAGTTGATATTTGAAACAGAAGCGCACGTCTTCAAAATATGGGGGGGCAAACTTTTTTTTTATAATTTTCAAAATTTATTATGAGAGAATTTTTGTCCAATGAATATACCATTATTATTATCCGACATTATTCTTGCACTGTAAGCTCTCAATCATATCATAACTGCATTAATTAAAACAAGTCAAATTAACTTGCTTGTATTTCGGATTGCACCAATTAGCTTCTAGGTCAGTGGTTTTCAAACTTGATACCGCGGTGCCCTGGGCGATCTCGAAACAGTTCCATAGGGACCGAGAAGGGGACATTGAGGAGATCGTTTGCGCAACATATTGTTGGGTCATTTGCGATTGTTGCCAATAAAATAATTGTCTTTCAATTGAGTTGCTATTTTTAATCTTTTATTGCTTTTCAGGCCTAATTTTATAGATGTAAATCTGAATTTTTCTCAATGGCTTAAAAAATTAAATATGACTCGTATTTGCATTTTGGTTTTACTGCATTAACGTCTAGTTGGCAAGAGGAACCTAGGTGTCTTTTGTGTTCTCAAGTGCTAACATCTAATTTTCAAAAGCCCGGCAAGTGGAGCACTCGAGGTCAGTTAACAAAACTACACTATTTTAAAATTGAAGCTGAGTGAATTCGGGAGGGGGGGGGGCGACCGCCCCAATGTGTTTTCTTCGCCCCCCTACCCCATTAATTTTCTATGAGTAAGAGTTGCTTTTTATAAAACATGTATGATGATCGCATTATAGGATGTAATGATGATTCGAATACCTGATAATTTAAGATAAGAGAATAAAAGAGGGAATGCAGACTTTCGAGTCAAACATAATGCCAAGCTGCTCTAAAATTTCTATCAAAAATATTTTACAAACGATGTGAGAGCTATATAATAATAATGATAATCCATTGTTTCAATATGCACACAATAACTAAGCAATTTTTATCACAGTGTCTCAATGCGTCTTGTAGTATTTTTGAGCAAACACATGATTCTTTTTCTGTCTCTTCTGTTTTTCTCTTCCGTTTTCTCTGCTAAAACGCAATCACTCAAGCTCTCTTCTCATTCATGCTCTCATTCAAGCTCTCTCCTTTCCCTCAAGCTCTCTTCTCTTGTTCAAGCTCTTCTATCTCATTCAGCTCTCTAATTTGTATTTAGAGTTAAATTAAAAATAATTTTATCTCATTAGAAACTAGTTTTTAGCGGAATATAAGTTCAATATTTTCAGAACCTTTTTTCATGGTACCAAAGTTCAGCTATTCAAATTAATCACAAATTTTTGGTTAAAATTTAGTTCCATCAATTCTCAGCATGTTTTGACTTTAATTAACTCACTGTCTCTCACAATTTGAAGTTTTCATATTTTATTTTGGAATTTTTACTTTTAACATAGCTTAATACACCAAACATTTTGCAAAAATGAAAATTTGTTTATATTTTTAAATGAAAGAAAAATAAAGTTATCAATCGTTACAATTTTATATCAATGAATATTGTTACACTCGCGTTAAAATCTTTTTTCAACAAAGGTCACTTTTAATCTTTATCAGTACGTTTGTTAAATTTTGTAACATTTGAAAGCTAATTTTTTCAAGTCAAGAAATTTTTTTCAACAATAGGTTTTTGGGAATGAATATTTTGGCTAGCTATTCTGTTTAAAAGCAAAAATACCCTATTTTTTTTATAATGTTCGATTGTTAAATTTTGTAAGTAACACTGTAATTAAATCATTTTTTCTACGAAAATTTGTTGATTATTATAATAAAAATATAATATCGAAACAAAATGTTTCAGTTGTAGCTGTCAGAATTTTATTTGTAGACAGAGAAATAGTCAAAAAATGATTAAATAATTTTATGAAAAGTGAGTAAACTACCGTTTTTTGTATACTATGATCCCTTACAAAATGTAAAAAAATACAAGCGTTACCAAATCACCTTATATGGGTTAGCTACTTCAACGTTGGCTTTGCTGCTTATAAAAACTTGAAAATATCAAATAAACTATCTCATTTTTTATACCTCCTATTATTTTGAAATTATTCTGAGAACAGACAGTTTCATTTTAAAATAGTGACACTTGCTAATTATGTAGCAAATTTTCCAATTTTGAGTAAAAGAAGGTACCGTGGGTGTCTTTTCATTGACAAGGCACTGACGTACCGCTTATGTCAAATTATGAACAAATTGGTATCGATGAAGAATCGAATCCAGAGGCTTCCGTGCTGAGTCCATCATCTCAACCAACCTGCCATGCCACCCATAGAGTATGCTGTAGGGCAGTGGTGGCGAACTTATGGCACGCTTTCAGTGTTTCTCAGCATCCTATTCTTTACGATACTCGAAATAAAATATCATTCGTGCAACATTCTTACATATTACCACATCTGACTTTATTCTTATATGAGATTACATAATTTCTAATCTACAATTTTTATCATCTACAATGAGCATCATCGCAAAGAAATATAATGATCGTGATTGAATCAGACATTGAAAAGAATGAGGATATCGTAAGCACGCATTGATCAATTGTCGGGAATGGTAGAAAGTCTATGTTTTTTTCAATGATGATATATACCAGGGGCGCACATCCTCAAAATTATTGGGGGGAGGGGCGAAATTTTTTTGTTGCAATTTTCAAAATTAGTGGTCTGGAAATACCACGGGAGACCAAATATTCAAGCAATCCTTTAAAATAGAGTGTATTCAGCGCATACCTAAAGTCCTAAATTTATAAGACTACTCTATATTTTTTTTTACAAAATTGGTGAATTTAAATACTATACTTCAAGCGAAAATATTTTAATCAAATTTGCATATCGAATATGGTGCGCAGAAAAAATGCCCCCAATTAAAAAGTAAGAAAAAATGCCCTCGATTAAAAAGTAGGGAAAAATGCCCCAATTTAAAATTAGGAAAAAATGCCCCTTGTAAAAATGCCCCAATTTAAAATTTCAAAAAATTATTAATTAAAATTAAAAATTTTTTTTTTTAAAAAGATAAGTCAAATAAAGATTTTTTGTAAAAAAAAAGGGTTAACTTTTCATCTAAAACATTTAAAATTTAATTAAAGTAAACTAAAAAACTCAGCATACGACAATTTTTTAAATATAAAATTTTTTTTTATAAAACAGCAAATATTTTTGGACTTTGTGTGTATCAGAACACTTTCTAAATATAATTTGTATTTTAACTGATTATAAGAACACATTCCCACAAATCTGCACTTTTGCTATTGTTTTCAAGAACTTTATAAAGAAAAAACCCTATAGATTTAGAAATTTTAGAAATTTAGCCTTTCAAAACGGTACCAAATAAAAATATTTATATAATTAAAAAAACTGAAAATCAAAAATTAGGGGGCATTTTTTTCTACTTTTTAATTAGGGGCATTTATTCTGGGGGCATTTTTACCTACAACCATCGAATACACACTAGTTTAAAAAATCCAAAATTGTTAGGGGGTGGAATAGGCTTTTCATTTGAAAAATGAAGTAGTCTACCAGGCACATTACAGGAATTGATGAAAGAATATTTGATTCATAGAGAAAACAAATAACGGAAGGTTGGATAGTTTTATATGAGTGAATGCAGTCTAAAGGCAAAGAGTCTACTAGACACCCTGCGATGTTTATATGAAAAAATGTGATTGATTCAGGGGCAAGGGTATAAAATGAAGTTATAATTGTACAAACAAAAAATTAAGATCGCATTATTTCATTTTACTCAGCATCATTCAAAAATAGTTTAAAAACTAAATTGATACAAGCTATAAAAAGTAAAATAACTTCATTTTGCAATGATTTGCCTTTTATAATAACTTTTAAGGAAAAAAGTCTATCAGAAAAAGTTATAGAGCTTCAACAAAAACAAAAAATTTTAGAGCATAACTTAAGTTTTTTGAAAACTAATTTGACTAAAATAGAATCATTTTTAATTTAACTCTAAATACAAATTAGAGAGAAGAGAACTGAATGAGATAGGAGAGCTTGAACAAGAGAAGAGAGCTTGCGTTAAAAAAAGAGCTTGAATGAGCAAAGAGAGCTTGAGTGGTTTTAGCAGAGAAAGCGGAAGAGAAAAACAGAGAAGGAGACAGAAAGAGAAATAGAATCACAATGACAGAAGATAGAAAATCTAGTGGATCATCAACATATGTTTGCTCAAAAATACTACAAGGAGACACTGTGATAAACATTGCTTACTTATTGTGTGCATATTGAAACAATGGATTATTATTATTATTATGCTCTCCCATCGTTTTAAAAATATTTTTGATAGAAATTTCAGAGCAGCTTGGCATGATGTTTGAGTCGAAAGTCTGCATTCCCTCTTTTATTCTATTATCTTACATTATCATGTATTCGAATGATCATTACATCCTATAATGCTAAATCGCCCCTGGGGCTATGTTATTTTTTAATTTTGACAGATTTATTGGATAAATGACGTATTTTTTTGAAAGTGAGTATCACCATTCAATTCAGCGGGTCTGAAAATGTTAGTGTATGTGTGTTGTGATTTTTATTTTGATTGATTTATCGCGCAATTAATATATTTTTTTACCAAAGAATTTAAAAAGGTGTAAGATGTCCTGGAGGCCATAAAACACCATGTAGCATATTAAAATTCGTTTATATTCGCCATTAGTGATCTGGCCTTAGAAGACTTCTTATTAAGAACAGTTTTTTGGTTTGATTAATGATTGAGGAGGTGCAAAACATGTTTTTGTGAAATGTCTTCTAGCGATTTTTTGAATTGAAATGCGACAGTCCTGTGCTGATGTTGCAAAGATGACTCTGAAAGTGAAGAATTAACCAGAACAGACAAACTAATTTTGCATCCATCCTATTGACTTGTTCATTTGCTTATTTAGACAATTTTTGAATAAACAATTGTGTTAATTTTTTTAGTAAAGTATAAAAACTATTAAAAAATTATAGAGATCAAGTCGTAAATTTTTCTAAAGTTTGTGAGCCATTGTTCTAACCCTACAAGAGAACAAAATCATTCATATATGATAGAGTCAGAGCCAAATCAAACGGATAATTCTATGTTGCCTATTATTTTTACATTCATCTTTAAGATTGAATATATTCGATCTTTTTTCTAATCCCCTCAATAACGCTTTAGGCTATAACAAATTCTTCTTGGAGATTTATAGCTTTCCATAAATTCACCATGTATTTCTCTGAAGGTAGGATTCATAGGTGTCATGTACTTAATAAATTCACGCGGTATGACATTTCAAATTGAAAAATATATAAAACTTACAAATAATTATGTTGTTATACTTTTTTTGACGAAAAATAGAGCAGCAAGCAGGATCTAAATTGAATGAATAGAACAGGTTGCGTCTGATTTTTTTGTTTAAGAATTTCCCATTACGACATGGAGAGACAGTGATAACTACTCATCGTATGTAATAGACTTTATCCCTCATTGTTGCTTTTCACCAATTATTGAAACCGATGTTCATAAATGCCCTTTCAGATTTGGATGTTCTATTACTGGGACAACTGCATGCGTAACAAAAAACCTTATTGATAGATATGCTATATCTTTAAGGAAAGGAATTTTTGGTTAATCCGATTTTGTATTTATTGTTCGAAGCCAGAGGATTTGTCTACATGGAGCCGGAGCCTGAAAGTTTAAAAATATTGCTGCTATCCAGGCAACTTAAATACGTAGTTGTTTCGGAAGGATATATAGTCAAAATCTGAACTATTTCAATTTTTTCTATAATTTATTCAAATTTTCATCTCCTAAAACTTCAAAATATATTGTAAAAATAAACTTTTACCCGCACAATTCACTTTGCTGAATTTAAAAAATCGTACTCAAGTTTTTAATTTTTTATATTTCAATTTATTGACGAGTGTAAGGGTAAGTTGATAGGGTATCATAGGTGTCTTTTCATTGACGAAGCCTTAATAAACTCCAATGCCTAGGTATAAACAAACTGTCATCGACAAAAAATCAAAAGAAAGATTTCTAGTTTCTGATCCAACTCTTCAATCAACTAGTCCAAATCAGTCTACTTATTGAAAAGTGTAAAGTTATTTTATTAGATGTATCCAATATTAGTAGGATGCCTAATACAATTTTTAATATATTTAATTTCTTAATCATTCTAAAAAATATATTTTTTATATATTACTTTTCACTTTTTTATGTTTGAAAATTGGGCTTTTGAAATAAGAATAACTTTAATTATTATTAGACTTATGGTTTTATCAGATAAAAAGCATGCCTTCATCATAAAATTATTTATATATATAGCACTAGCTAGGGAAAATTTTCAGTGCTCTTTCTATATATAATATGATATAAACAAGAAAATAAGGATGTATATTTCTTTTTTATTTCACATACACACGTAAATATATATAAACATTCATGCATATATAAGGAAGAGTAACAAGAAACATTTCAAATTCATTATCATAATCAATAACAGCTCTAAAATAAAAAATACTTTGAATATTTGTATAACAACATATATCTACTTTATATACCATATATAACCGATAGTCATATAAGTATACGATAGTGGACAGAATCTGCCTGAAAAAATTCAGTTTGTGTACGTGTGTGTGTGGATAAAATATTAATTGAGAAATTATCTTGAGCAAAATCACAAAATGATAAAAGAACTGTTGAACTAGTAAAAAAGGAAAAATGTAACAACTGATGAAAATATAATAGCAGCTGATTGGGATGAATAAATTTTTCAAGTATTGAATGGAAAATCATTGTTATTTTGATCACCTTCAAAATCTTCACAATTGAGATCTAAATACGGAAAAATATAAATAGCATTTGAAATCATTCAGTGTGGAGGGTGTGAAACAAAAAGGTAATTTATAGCCTTTTTTTATTAAGTAATATAATTAATTAATATTTATATATATAATATTTATATATAATTATTAATTTATATTAAGTAGTTTTATAGTAAATTCTTTCATTAATTTATTTTAAAACTCGATTTGTTTACTATCATATCTGTTTTTGCAATATAATGTTTTTAAAAAGAAAGCCTCACACTGTTGTTGAATTTGCAAGTTTTGAAGCTTCAGAGTTAAATCATTTGCTAAGACTTTGGCTAACTCTGTGTCGTCATTTTTTTGATAGTTTTCCAGAGATGATCTTTTGGTTTCGAGATCAAATAGAAATTTTTCTGAAAAATAAATTTAATAATAAGATACTCAAAAAGTAAAGGTAACATCAAAAAAGTGTATAAGTTGAAATTGCGTGAATTTTTTTTATTGTGTTAACCCTATTAGTGGTGGGCTAAATTTGTCCGCTCAAGTGCCCCCCCCCTTCTCTATTTTTCTCAGATATTAATAAGTTTTATAAATATTTTTAATGTTACATATATATTTTAACTATGCTGAATTCAGTGGTGATGTCCATTTTTTTCAATCAAACCTGTCAAAAAATTGATTTATATTTGACAGCTCATCTCAAAAATGAACTTTTTATCTAAGTAATTATATAAAGTGTTTTTACACATATATACCCATTTTCAAGCATGTTGAATTCAGTGGTGATATTCATTTTTTAATGAAGATCAATCAAACTTGTCAAAAAATTGATTTATCTCAAATGGAAACATTTTATCCAAATAATAAAGTTTTTTTACACATATATACCCATCTTCAAGTACGCTGTGTTTACTGGTGATATTCCTTTTTTTTGAAAATCTGACAAAATAGGACAGCCCATGTCAAAATTAAAATTTTTATTCTTATAAAAAGTTTTTTATACATATATACCCATTTTCAAGTATGTAGACTTTGGTGATGTTCATTTTTATGAAATCAATAATGGAAATAAAACTAGCATGGTTGATTTGGTATAAAAATTAAAAACATATATTTCATGTAAAATTAGAGAGAATATTTTTTAGAAGTAAACTTCAAATTTGATTGACACTGACAGATATTATAAGACCTCTAAATGCAAAAACTGATTTCAGTAATAAAACCTTTAATTGATTTGGTATAAAATATATATTTCGTGTAAAATTTGAGAGAATATTTTTGGAGATAGTTTTTAGATGTAAGCCCCAAATTTTATTGACACTGACAGATATTTTAAGACCTCCAAATGTAAAAATGAGTCCAGAAATGAAACCAGTACGGCCGATTTAGCATAAAACATATATTTCATGTAAAATTTGAAGAAATGTTTTTGGAAACAATTTTTAGAAGTAAACCGCAAATTTGACTTATAGGTGTTTTCAAATCCTAAATGTAAAAAATGAGTCCAGAAATGAAACCAGCATGGCCGATTTAGTATAAAAACATATATTTTATGTAAAATTAAAATTAAATATATAAAGTGTTATGCGTTCAAAACTGTATGTAATTATAAATTTTCAAGGGAGTATATAATATAAACACTAAGTTATAAGGTTAACTACAGCTAATGTCAAAATTTTGTTGAAAAAAAAGTTTATTATGGCATGAAAGGATCCTTCAACTACCATGAAAATGGTATCAAAAGATGCAGCTAGCGATTTTAGTAAAAGTCACGAAATTCAGCCAATTTTGTACAATTAATTTTTTAGTGAAGACACTATTAGGGTTAATGGAAATTTTCGAGATTCTCCTACGTCAACAATTCAAATATTGTAAAACAGGATTTCTCAACTGAGGGTGAAATATCAAATCAAATATATATATTCAAATTATTTTCCTAAATTTTTATTATGAAATGAAATTGGGTAGAAAGTATAATAAATCAAAACTATTGCTCTTAAAGAGAATTTGCTTGGAAGTTGGAAATAATAAAAAACAACAAAGTCCAAGTAAAATAATTCTACTCCCATAATTAATTATTTCACCCTTTTCAGGGATAATTATGCCCTAAGTCAGGAAAATGATAGTGATACAAAAGACATTTCCACTCAGCTGGATGAATTGAAGTCGAAATGGATGACGATATATAACCCAGATTAAAGCATAAAACACAACTCAAAATTGATAATAATCCAATTCTTTTTTTGACAATTGCATGTTTCTTCTCAAAAATAGTTTCTTAGAAATGTGCGCATTTATTTTATGGAAAAATAGGCCTTATAAAAACTTTTATTCTTTTAATTGTAAATCTAACGTAGTAGAATGCTAATTTTTTTTCAATTTGCGTGGATCAGGATGTCACAGGCTGTCTGAATAACATTAATTTAGGCCGACATAGCACAGTTTGCAAGTCCATCTCGTTTATAATAGCATAAACAAAAATAAAAAAATACACAATATTTTTCTGATAAATCAAAAAGTTTCCAATGAAAAAGCTGGAAAAATATTCTCACAAAATAACCCTTTGAATGAAAATAAGTCAATAAGCAGATTTTTGAACGGAGTATCCATATATCATAATAAAAAATTGTCAGGGTAAAGAGAACAATACAAAAGGCCTATTGGTATGAGCATAGTTAATTAATTCGTTGACAAAGTTCTCATCCGTATAACTTTAGCAGAAACGGTGATTCTGAGAAGTAGAGCTTGCAGCTTACTGGTTGAAAGAACAAAATTTAAAAAAGAATGGAGATTACTCGGTTATTTTTCT
Organism: Nectonema munidae; assembly: GCA_030549495.1. Classification (NCBI taxonomy): domain Eukaryota; kingdom Metazoa; phylum Nematomorpha; class Nectonematoida; family Nectonematidae; genus Nectonema; species Nectonema munidae. Next base: position 410,272 of record JAUIRK010000897.1, read on the forward strand.
AATTGTAAGGTTTTCTTCATCAATTGCAACGATTAGTTGTTTTTAGGTAGAAATTGGCCAACAAATAATCCTACACATCTCTTTAAAATCTTATCTTATTAAGAGTTTGCAATGGATTGCATTAAAAATGGAATTATATTAATATTAATTGATAAATAAGATCAATACCATCTTCAAAAATATCATCTTTTTTATTTGAATCATCTTCATCTATGGAAGCTAATGAAAAGAATTAAAAATAAAGAAATAAGATGTGCGAGTAATAAAAAGATTAAATTACACTGATGATGAATTTTCGATGATGGACGAAAGAGGTTTGCGGCCAAAAAAGCGCCACCTGTATTTTCAATAGCTGACCCAAATGGCGTGCATTCTGTGGAAGACGTGACGTCATCGTCTAAAATGCAATCATTGATCGCATAGCATTGGTTTATCGTTCGATTTATTTCAGATGCACTTTGGGAAAAATGACTTAAATGGTAGTGTACTGAAGAAGATATGGGAACGCCCTCTTTTGCTTCTTCATCTACATCACTCTCGATGAAGTCTAATGAGGATCTTGTTGACGTGTACATGTGAATCCAATCATGGGTGAGGACGTTAGCAATGCCCCAACGCTTTTCTTTATCCTTGATCAAGAGATTGGAAATTAAGCTCTTAGCAAGCGTTGAAACATGTTGCCATTCAGATGAGGGAAATGTGAAATGGGCTTTTTGAATTCTCTGAAAAAGAGATGATTGGCATCGAGAACAGTAATCATTGCTATCTGAGCTACAATTTACATGATCTCTCCAAAATGGAGGATAGCCACAAAGAAGAATATATCTAAATAAGTTTGAGATGTTACTAAAATGGATAAAAGAGGAAAAGAAAATAAGACATAATCACTCCTAGACTCCATAAATCACACTTTTTATCGTAGTAAGAGTTTGTTCCATTTATTGCTTCAATAACTTCTGGAGCCATAAATTCTGCTGAACCCACCTTTTTAAATAGAAGAAACGATATATAAAGTTAAAGTAATAAAAATATATTCATACGATAAGAGGAGAAACTAGTGAGGGTAATTGATCGCGTTTTCGTTAACCGATTACTTTTTGGTAAATTTTGAGTACAGATACAATAGTTCATCAAGAAAAAGGAAAAGACCAAACTCAATTTTATTAGAACATGAAAATAAGGTTTTGGATCTTTAGTTTTTTAAGATTTCTAATTTAGTGTCGGCAGGCATAAATCCGAGAGTGCATGCTGCTAGTAAGGGTCTTTCTACACATTTCTCTTGACTGTTAGGGAAAAACAGTGTTGAGTACTCAGCTAGTTTTTTAAAAGTGAGGAAATAAGAAATAAGCTCGCTATCCAAAAAACCAAAATCCAAATTGACTAAACATATACAGATATGGACTCCTGGTATATTTTAATTTTTTCGCCAGCTTTTCATAACTTTATTTAATAAACGCAAGGTGTTAGTTTCGCAAGGAATAGTGGACAACTATTTTTCAAATGGAAAGACAATTGTATTATTCATTTATAAACTTTAGGATACTCTCAATTTTAAGAATCTAAATATCAGTTCTACTAAGTTTAAATTTACTTAACCGCTTAACGACCAAAATAATCTCACTATATCTAGAGAAAGGAAGACGATTTGTATTAAAAAGAATTTATGTTATAAAGTCGATGACTCTGTCCATTAACCGGTTAAGTATAGAAAGTACACTTTAGTTGCAAAATCAAAAAATTTATATTTTACCAGCAGTAATCATGGACGCACATAGATAAATTCATCGTCACAAACTTCACTTAAACGAGAATGCAGCAAACTTTACAAATTTTTCAATCTTTCGAGGTTCACCCATGTATAGTAACATAACATTGGGGCTAAGAAATATCATAGCAACAAAAATGGTGAGTTATCTTTTACATTTTGCCCAAGCTGCCTCTGCCTATTGATAAAGGAGTTAACTAAGAAGTAGCTTAGATGATGGCTGCTATAGTTATACAATGTGGTAGATCGATGAAATAAATCTGCAATTAAACAAATGAAAAATCTTAACTTTATGTCTACTTAGATAAGAATGTGATTGTTTTGCTTCAGTGGCGTTCAGATTATTCCAATAGCATACTTTCCGATCCGTAAAATGGGGATAGGCCTCAAGATAAATGGGGAGAATGAATAAATAAAATACTGGCGTCGATAATTGAGGCGTGGAGATGTTGTATGAGATAGCGGGAATACCATTTTCGCTAAATTCTCTCGTATTACACTTGGAAGCAAGATCAAAGTCTGTCAACTTGACGGGAATAACCGAGTGCTTGTAATTGCACAAAACGTTCTCCGGCTTCAAGTCACGATGGGCAACTCCTGCAAAAACAAAAAATATTGAAAAACTTGAAAGGTAAAAATCTATCAGAAAGAGATTAGTATTAACAAGTCCATTGAAATATGCAAGTTAAATAACATAGAATATAACGACGCTTGATCACCATTTGGCTTTGGAATGGCATGTACAAGTATAAAATTTTGAAATTATGCCTTCTACTTTACACTTTTTGTAGTTTAAAAAGGGTAAAAATAAATTTACTTTCAATAATAAATAAAGCGAGGAACTGTTATAACGCGGTGACCGGGGTGCATAATAACTACTCGCGTTATAACTGATCCGCGTTATAATTTTCCAATACAAGTTAAATAATATTTACATAGGCGGATTTTTTTTCAGTTGGTTATATAGAAAACATTACATAACACCCCCAAAACTAAAATTTGAAAAGTAATAAAGTGCAAAAGAAATGTCACAAACAACCTGTAAGTTTTATTACAAAAATTTTTATTAGAACAAAAAACATCTATGTACACCTTAATTTTGAAGGTGAGTATGTCATACACGCCTGTAAAAATGGGAGCCAAGACATAACCGCGTTATAACGCTTCTTTACTACTTATACATTTAATAATAGATCATTTTAAAAACATATTATTATATAAAATTTGTCTTTATTACGACATTTAATTAAAAAATTGTTTCTATATCTTTGCATCTCTCCATATTTCTAGCACATAAAAAATTAGAGACGTAATTTTTTGAAAGATAAAATATACAGGATGGGTCAGATTAAAACGGGAAGTAAGCTAACCAGAAATCATAGGGCGTAGAAAAAGAAGATGGATACGATTTCTTCCTACAAATAACACATCATGTTGACATACGACAAAACCCATTATAAGTTCAATCTTCATAAAAGCCTACTTTTATTTGAGTGTGAATTATATTTCTATAAAGATAAAGCTACCTTGGTTTTCAACAGTAAACTTCTAAAAGGTCTATTTGTAAGTTAAACAGCTCACTCATTTCTAATGTTGTATTACAATATTTTTATTCGTTTACTGAACTGACCGACACCAGTTAAAACCTTTCTGATCATATATATCTATGAAATTTTATTTTAGAATACTAGATATATGTTCTTAATAACAATAAATTTCATTATGGTATGGTATTAGTGTACTGATAACAGTGATTTTAAAAGAGGAGTGTTCTATTTTTTTTATATATGTAAAAAAACAAAAGAACGTTACAAAACATGGTGGATCCAACCAACTACGTTATCGTCACACCGATATGCACAAGCGGCACAAGATTGAAAATACTCAGCAACAATGGAGACATGAGGAATTCAGAGCACAAGAGGTTCTAGCCGTAATTCTAAAGAAATTTTTGTTACTACGTGATAAATCTTGCTAAGTATTGTTCATAAAACAATTTAAAATATAATGTTTGCTTTCATAAATAGTAGTTTATAAAAAATTTACATCTACCTTTGACAACATACATAACCAAGTATCAAGTGTACTTTTGTAATGATTCAATTCTTTCTTATCAAATTTAAATCAAGTCTCTACATATTTAGTATGAGGAAGACACAGAATACACAAACTGATTTGATAGTTGTTACAAGGTTAAATATTTTTTCACTTTAAATCCTATTTGCTTGAAAAAGAAAAATGAAGTTTTATATGCTTTTTATATATTTTTAAACTAAATACTCTTTGATATATATATTCAAAAAAAGGATGAACATTCTATATTTCTTAACCCATTTAAGACCAAGCAAAGCAGACGATATCTAAAAAACGCAGACGATTTATATTCAAAGTCATTGAAAAAAGCAGACGAAGATGAAATTACTTATGTTCCAAAATAGGAACATTAGTCGTAATGGTTTCTCCGTTATTAAAAATGAACATTGAAATGAATAAAAGCTTGAAAAAGTTTACGAACTCAGCTCGTCTATTAAAAAGAGAAAAGGAGTGCCGTATTACTCAAATGTATTAAATAGTAAATAAGCAAATTTACCTAAACTATTTATAGCTTAAAAACATTATTCTTCATAATATTATATCATCTGCCTTCATTCAAAATTGATGAACATATTTATTCATAAATATAATTTATTAAATACTTCTTCAATTTGGTATAGGAAATTTACACCTTCAGACCAATTTATCACGAAATGATTTATTGAAAATGGGACTAAAAGAAGAAAATTGAATGATGTGCAAAGACTATACTCTGAAACGAATATTGTTTTCGCTTCAAATATTATGGCAGGAAAGTGTTTACCTAATTTGTGAAGATAATTCAGAGCATTTGCAATATCTCTGGTAACGAAGGCAGCTTCAATCTCACTGAAAGTTCTCTTTGCTTCAATTTTTGTAAGAAGAGAGCCCCCTTCCATCTTCTCAAAGACAATTAAAAACCTAAAGTCGGAAATATATATAAGTATTCTTTGATAGTAGAACCAACGTTTTACGTACCCTGATTTTACGTTCCTTAGATTTTACGTCCTCGCCAAATGATCGATGACGTCATCTTTTTGGTCATTAAATGCATTATTAATACGTTTTTTCTTTGCGATTTTATGTATTAAAAAGTTTATAAAGTTCTTTATAAGTCTTCTTTAGCTGCGCCATAGTCCCTCACGTCGTACACGGTGTGACCATGTGTGATCTAGGCTAGGATTTTCGTGTTGTATGTCAATTTAAGGGTCAACCTGGATTTTACGAATCCTACGTTTTACGTCCGCCGTTCGGTCCCGTGCCGTACGTAAAACGTAGGTTCTAGTGTATATATATAATATATATTTAAAAAGTTGTGGTCAAGGAGCGTAGATTACGCAAAATATTGGAAAATATTTTTGGAATAATTTTTTTAGTCTAACAAGCTAAATTATGCAAGAATCGAGACAATTATTTTGAATGTTCAAATGAACTAACTTTTGAATATTCAAATGAACTGCTCAAAAAGCTCTGATCTGATTGAATAAAGTTTGGTTTGTGAGCATTTCGATATATTTTATTTTATATATGCGATCAAAGTGAGTTTACCGGGTATAGCTAGTAACATTCATACATCCCTCAACTATTCACCTATTAAAATTAAAAATACCCAATCTTCTTATATATGTGCTTATTTATAAATGATGTATTTCAGTCACATAAAAAATTGCAAATATAAAGACTTTATATTCAATTTTAAGTCGAACATCGCCAATTTAAAATTGTTGATGGCTATATTAGAAAAAAATTTACAGGGATTATGTCATACCTGCTAAAAAAAATTGATTATACTAGAATAATGTTTGGTAAAATTGATGTATCGCAAAACTAAAATATTTAGTTCAGTGATGGCAGAAGCATCAAATTAAAAAAGTTGCCAAATAAAAAAGTGTTTACCACTAACCGAACCTCAAAAAAGCAAAATAATAAAATACCTGCTAGGCTCTTCAAAGTAATCGAGCATGGTGATGATGTTAGGATGATTTACTGTCTTCGATAAAATACTAATTTCCGTAATAACTCTTTTGTGTAAACTACTATTTTTGTTGGGAGAATCTTCGTTGATCGGAGGTTTCGACTTGTTAAACACTTTAACAGCAAACTCCTTACCTGTATCTTTGTTGATACACGTTGTAACGCTGGCAGATGAGCCATGCCCCAATTCAACACCCGTCATTGCATACTTTTCTAAAAATATCATAACGTTGCCTATACTTTCAATAGTTGCTTGCGACAAGGCTTCAAATCTATTTTATAAAGTATGAGTTTGTAGTTAAACGCTAAGGCGAAGTCGTTGGGTGCACATGTTGTAAAGAAAATTTAAAAGTAGTTGAAAAACACCTCATTTACTCGACTATAGAAATAATCAATATTTCGACCTTTGCGGTCTTTCTCACGTTTATAATGAGGAGAGAAGGAACGAAAATGAAATATTGATTATTTCTATCATTTGTAAAGTTGAGTTAATTAAGGGTTTTTCAACTAATTTTAAAATTTCTTTATGAATTTGTAGTTAATCGCTATCCTAACCATGTAAACGCATTGCAGGAAATGTAATATGTTAAATGCAAGGGTGATTTAGGCTAAAGGTTGGTTGACATTGAAGAAAAAATGTAAAAATAATAGCTCTAAGAGTTCTTCAAAATGAAACATATTTTGCATGAGACATAAAAAAAATCAAGGGTACCTATATTTAGAGATTAATCCTAAACTTTATGATGGAACAAAAGACTTTAAAAATGTAACTTTATCACTTTTTCAATTGAATAAATTCAGTGAAAATGTATATCTATTACTTTATCCGAGAAAAAAGTAATACATTTTAATGAAGAAAATGCATAGTTTTACTTAAAAATTGAAATAAACGTTAACTATTACCATTTTTGGCTCATCTATCTATAGCGGCATTTCACCTTCAAGTTTTGGATCTAGATGAAAGAACAATTGTTTTAAAATTTTATTTTTGTAGAATATTGCTATGACTATACTTTTTCTGTCATGTAAATAAATTTGCTTTTCTTCCTCTAGTAAGCATTTAAAATATAAAAATTAATCAATGAAAATAATTACTTGAAAAAGTATATCCCTTTCGCAAAAAGGATGAGAGATTTTGAGAGGAATCTACTACCACTCCATTAGAAGAACAATTTGAAGTATCCATGCCCTTCAGAGAATCCATAAGATTTAGACTGTTTGGTCGATTGCATATATCATCTAGAAAAATAACAAGTGCAGTTCATTCATGAAATGAGAAATTGTACAAAATGCATTGTCGTCTAACTTAAAACGAAGATACAACATTATTTCACAAAATTTTAATCTGTTAATTAATAAGAAAAATGACCATTTAAATTTGATCTCAAAAAAGAAAGTAATTTGAAATATTCCCAAGCCGTAATGTTTTCAAACATTGAATATCTTTGAGTATTAAATTTCATAAAATTTTGTGAATCAAGATCATTCAAATTTTTACCTCGATGGTACACAAAGGTTTAATAGAACCCTTGGATCAAAGTATTTTTATTTACAAAATATTTGAAATCAGCAAGAATATTTATTTTGATTGAAAATAAAAAGAGATATTTTAAGACACGTTTCAGGTCGAACTCAGACATTCCCCTGGTCTATAACGACTTTTCTTTGGGTACAACACTTTGTAAGGGTACCTAGTCATAATCTCCAAAACTCAAATCTCCAAAAACAAAATCTTCAAAAATCAAATCTCTGAAAACCAAAATTTCATAAGTCTTAAATCTAATCTTAACCTTCAAAATAAGAATTTTTATAACTAAACCTTTTTTCAAAATGTGTAACCATTTTTACATTTATTTAATCTTTTTCATTTATTAAGCAAATTTTTATCAATAAATTTTTGTCTAGAAATATATGACATATAATATTTTAAAGACTAATAAAATATTTAAAGCAGGTAAAATTAATTTTATTATACGTAGAATTGTAAAAAGTTCCTTAATAAAAAATAGGATGACTCCGAAGTTACAAGAAGCACAAAGGGATTCCGAAGAAGGCCTCGTGAGAGAAAGAGGAACAGCGCTCGGCTATGCCTCGCAAGACTACGATCACCCAGAAATTTTAGCTGCCTACACGACACAAGAAATAGCATAAAGAAGGATTAGAGGATTTATCGAAGCTCTCCCGCTTTTAACTAGAAATGCCAAAGACAATGTTTTGATATCCTTTTTCTCCATCTTGTAACGTAGTATTCATCATCTACCTTTGGAAGATATTACAATTATCAACCAATGTGCTACAACAGCGTGCCTGGCAACACAATCTTCTTGGGGCGCAGCGGCAAAGCAAGTGGGATCATCAGAACTTTCAGCTCTGAATATCCCAGCACCGGATCCAAAATTCTTTCGGCAAGATTAAAAAATAGGCAAAGCCAAGGCATCTATTAAAAACTTAAAATATGTTTTTAAAGATCAAATTGTCCTAAAGCATATAATGGCCTTAAGGCCTAATTGTTTCGAAGATAAATTGATCTTCTTCCATTAATTAACTTCAAATTTTGAGTGTGCGCAGTAAACGCATCTTTTTTGATTGATTAATAGCATATTGACACATGGTAGTGCTCATCTATGTTACTGTCTTTTGCATGAAACCATATACCACTTAGTGTATTGATTAATTGCCATTCATTTAACTATAGGAAGAAAAAGTCTATTATTAAGACTTTCGCTCTTTGCATAATTCTTTCTTCATATAAAATAGTCTATTAAAATTTAAAAAGTGCATAAATTCTTCCGAATATTTTATTCATAATTGTGATTGTAAGTTTATTTTTTATAAAACTTAAGCAGTCTTAGTTCCATGTTAGTCTCAGAAAAAGATTCCTTTTACTTATGAAGTTGGTTAGAGCTACCTAACCCTAACCATATTAACTTTGCTATTTTTTTCGTTACGCGCTAAATAAAATATTTAAAAGATTAAAATATCCTCAAAATTTTTTACCTAAAAAAATTTTTAATTTGATAAATTATAACTTTAATGGATTTGTCTTAGCAGCCTCTTTTTAATAAAAATTTTTATTAACTTTTTTACACAATTTGATAAATATAAAAAGAGCATTCAATCATAAAATTTGATATAATAAGCAACTTTAACCCTAAAAAATGTTAAACTAACTTTTTTGTATATTTTTTATCAAAGATCTTAATTTTAAAAAGTCAAGTCATATACTTGAGTTAATAAAAGATTTTGGAGTTTTTGGATATTTTCGTTTTCAGAGATTTTGACGAAAACCCCTTTGTGTCGTATCTTAGAGGGGATACTGACATTTTACAATTAATGCATAAGTTGAAAGCAAATTCAAAAAAATACTCTGCGACATAAAGTCTGGGGTTCGTATAGATGCTTGAGGTATGAGGTAAGATGATATTTTTTCGGATGCGTGCGCAGTATTCATGATAACATGGCTTACAAATTCACACTTAGAAGACACAAGGAAACTGATTTCTATTAAAATAAAAGATTATCTAAAATATAATAAAGTTTCTAAATACAAAATTAGTATTAAAAGATAAATATATTCACTGATAATTTAATGACGTGATAATTGAGAGCATTTTACAATTTTATTGATTCATTAGTTAATAAATTCTAAAATATACATCAATATCAAGTGAACACCCTAATATTTTCAATTGATTTGGAGTGGTTCTAGGAAATATTGCACAGGGAAAAAAGACACAAATAAAATCCGAAAAATGACACAAGTTAGAAAATAATATAAAATAAAAAATAAGATTTTCTATTATCGCAATCAGTTATTGGACGATTAATCGGAATTGGGAATCATAAGAATCGTGCTTTGCCACGAAATGGAATCGCACAAATTTGCTACCATTTTCAATCCGTTTATTCCAATTTTTTGAAATGAATAAGGGCCAACCTTTATTTTCAATTTTGCCTAAAGTTACCTACTATATAAATATTTTTACTTCGAATTTATGATTTTTTAAGGAGCTATTTCAGCTCTAGTATTTAAAATGAAAAAGATGTTTTACTTTATTTTTACAAGGTATAACAAAGTAAACTTTTGTTTAAAGATTCATTTAAAATTTTAACCAATAAAGTTTCTTATTAAAATTTGGATTTCATCTCTTACTAAAATTTTAATTCAGTTTATTCCATCACAGATGGCATAATACGACTTTTATTCCTTTCGATTCGACTTTATAAGACTAATGATGCATTAGTTGAAATAGTTGCTTCATAAATTGGACTTATAAGCGGATAACGAATTTGTACACAAAAGAATAGAGGTCGTATCGAGACATATAGTCAGTGCCCGCGCTAAAGCTAAATTTCAAGGGGGGGGGGGGGGGGGGGGGGCTGAAATGGGGCAAAGAAACACATTTGCAAAAAATTTATTTCCTATATTACTTTATATCCTATATTACTTTGCTGAAAAACATGAAGTACTTCTGTATAAAAACCTATAGAAATCTCATATTATGCATACACATACACCAGCATTTATATAAGATTATTGTGTACAATTTTTGCTTATTTATTTTTCCTTTAAAAGTGCATGGGGCAAAACCAAAAATTTTAGGGGGCAAAGATTAATACAGGGGGGGGGGGGCACGTGCCCCAAAATTATATAGGTAGCGCGGGCATTGCATATAGTTCAAAAATCTCTTTAGTTAGTACACGAATTGAAGGATAAACGAAATAAAAATAATCGAACCAAGGAGTGTCAAAAGTACTCGGTTTAGTTAGCAAACTCATTTAGCAAACATGGTCCATGTCGCCACGAGCAGAGATTTGGTCCCATCACTATTGATGACATTGATAGAACCATTATTATTAGAGATGTATTGGATCATCCGCAAAATTTTTTACATCCGCTTTATATCTTCATCCGCGGATTTTTACCCGCATTTTAAAATCTACATTATAGCTACTTTTCTCGATCCGAGATTTAAAAGTAAATTGTTCACTCATTTTGAAATAACAAATAAATTAAAAACTTTCCTTTTGAATTTATATGATGAGGATAAGATTGATAATAGTAGCATAGAAGTAAAAAGCTGCAAAAAATGAAAAAAAGTGCTAATGAAGTTTATACCTCCTTGAATGAAGCTATGGACTCTATTCTAAACTCTAGTAGTGAAGAAAACGAGAAAGAAAATGAAAATAATGAAGCTTTTAATGAAGAAATAACAACGTATCAAAAAGAAAAACGAATTGATTCATATAATTGCTTAGATTGGTGGAAAATTAAAAAAGAAGAATTTCCATTTTATCAAAAATTGCATGTCCTTACCTGTCCTTCTATTCTAGCACTGTTCAAAGCTAGAAGGATGATTTCGGATTTTTTACATTGGTGGATTAAAAAAGAGTAAAAAATGTAAAAAAGGGATTAAAATAGTAAGATACTGTAAAATATAAAACATAATTTTTTAAAATATTTTATATCAGTATCCGCATAAAAATTTATTTTGGATATCCGCAATCCGTATCCGCCGATGTAAAAAAATTCACATCCGATACATCTCTAAATATTATTATATCAAAAGAGAAAATTATTTTATCCTTTTGGCTTAAATATATAACGTCGAACTAACCACCTATTAGTGATGGGACGATTAATCGGAATCGTATCGGAATAACGGAAATTTTGTCTAGCATCGGAAATCGGAGTAGAAATATTTCAACTCGCTCCGATACCAAAACGATTCCAAGTTAATACGTTACATTGATTTCCTTTACTTAGGATTTTATTGTATAAATGATTTTACTACTTATTGTGTAGAATCACTTGATTCGACAAAATTATTTAATTATAAAAAAATTTAACATTTTTTTGTGTTAATTGTGCATTATTATGTTTAAGCTACTTTTTTGTAAATTTTGTGTTATAATTTTATATAAAAAATTTTCATGTACATTTTAAATGTTAAAACCGCATGTATCAAACTATGAGTAATTTGTCTAGTGCGGGACACAAGCCCAACGCACAACCCACTCACTTAAATACATTAGTTCAAATAAATTTTATTTAAATAATAAATTAAAACTAATTGTAAAATCTCATTGTGTAAGTCGGATGTGTCGATCATTCGCTTAAATCGAAGATGATACTGGTCCCCATCGCATTTAAGAACTAATAACATTGTAGAAACTTTTCTTAACTCGAAGTGATAATGAGCGAAGAGTGGTTCAATTCAGTTTTGAAAAGTTTAACTGAGATTAAATAAAGAAAAATTCAAAATGAGAAAGAAAACAAGAAAAAGAAGCCATCAAATTTATATATAACAACAACTCGAAAACTAGAGACTGAAATAACGAAATATTTAAAATATAAATTAATAGAAAGAAACTCAAGTCCGTTTGAATGGTGGAAGGCTAACAAAGAAGACCTTCCAATATTGGCGTTTTTTTTTCAAAAAAGTATTTATGTGCTCCGCCTTCTTCAGTTGAAAGTGAAATTGTTTTTAGTATTGGAGGAAATATTTATTCTCCTAAAAGAAATCGCTTAGAAACAAAAACAGGAGAAATGCTTGTTTTGGCACTATAATTTACGAAAGCTCCAATTTAATTACGATTGATTCAAAAGATCTCTATGTAATATTAATAAAATTTTATTCTATCATTATAAGCTGAATATGCGTCTCACTGCTCAAAATTATGACTATAGTTTTTTTAATTTTCAAAATTTATACTCAAAATTTTCAAAAGTGGATTATTTATATAATTTTGCTTTCATATTGAGGATATTTATTCGCAAAAAGTGATAGAAATTAATTGAAGTTCAAAATAATATTAAAAAGTTATTTCAAGTTGTAATATTTTAGAATCGGAATTGTATCGGGAACAGGTATATTAAGTAGAATCGGAATCGTTATTAATTTTGGTAACGTCCCATCACTTACCACCTATATAATCATTTTAGCATCATTGAAATGTTTTATTTATGTAAAAATGACAAAAACTGCCGTGATGAAATAGAGAAAGGCCGATTTGGTAAATGGGACGAAAATTGTTCTAAAATGGTAATAAAAAAATATCTAATGATAGTTAAACAGTACTAATTTAATGATGACAGGTGAAATTTTTTGAATCTGAATTTTTAAACCCCATTTTTCTTTGCCAGATTTTCAGAAAAATAATTAGAAAGGAGGCATCCATCATTGTTATAAATTTTTCACCGAAAACAACTATTTCTTTTTAATAAAAAATGTAAACTCTTAATATATTATTATACTTTTTAAAAACAATAAATTTCGAGGATTCAGTCGATTCATAAAAAAAAATGATTATTTCAAAAAGGTCATATTTTAAATACTATTTAGTGTGCGCTTTTATTCTGGAAACGATGCAATCAAATGACAAAATGGCGCAATCAAATGACAAAATGGCGCAATCAAATGACAAAATGGCGCAATCAAATGACAAAATGGTGCAATCAAATGACAAAATGGCGCAATCAAATGACAAAATGACGCAATGAAATGCAATAAATGCAAAATGACGCAATGAAATGCAACAAATGCAAAATGACGCAATGAAATGCAACAAATGCAAAATGACGCAATGAAATGCAACAAATGTAAAATGACGCAATGAAATGCAACAAATGCAAAATGACGCAATAAAATGCAACAAATGCAAAATGACCCAATGAAATGCAAAATGATGCATCGAAAGAATTAAATGCAAACTGACGTTATCATTTGAGAAACTGACAGATCGAAAAAAGTATTGTCATTATAAGGTCGTTCACTTTTTATTGTATAAATAAACACTATTTACTTTTTATTGTATAAATAAGCGCCATTCACTTGAGTTTTTATATTTTGCATAAAAATAGACGACAATAGCTAGAAAACAATTATTATGTATTATATACTTCTTTTTATATGAACAGAGGCTTATTCAGAAAGGTTTGGCTCGGAAAAAAAGATACATTGATTTTATGGCTAAATAATGCCATTTTTCATGTCAGAATGGTTCAATATTAATTTTTTATCATTAATAGCGGCTCTCATATCTAATCCCAACGGAAAATGTCGCTTATCAATATTAAGAGTCAATTTATTTATAGAATATACTATTGAAAAACAAATTTATATAAAAAGGGAAATTTCACAAATAAAAATATTGAATAAAACAAAATGGAAAAGCATAAATAATAATATTTAGTTAACCCATTATAACCCAACAAGGCTAAAATTTGATAAAAATAATTTTTAAAAACTAATTCTTTAATGTCTATCTAAATATACTAAAATGAAAAAAATAAATAAAATTTTCTTTATAAAAAAAATATGGCTCCTAAAGGAGTCATTGGGATAATGTAAAATTTAAAAAACTTTTATTAATAAAAATAACTAGTGTTGATGAAAAACTTTCCAACAGTTTTTTAAATGTCAATAAACTTCACATTTTTTACATTTAATTTTTGTGTTTTTTTACATATATAACAGCGTCTTGATGTAGTAAATGATTCTGGATTATGATTATGACTGTCTGTTCTTATATCTTTACCTCGAGCAGATTTTCTTCTTTTGGACCCAAATTAATGTTTAGTGGTGGCTTTGACTTTTTTTAGGAGAACTTGAACTATTTCTCTTCTAAAATCTTTGTTACAGATATTGGGGTTATTGATTATTTGATATAACACCTCCAAGAAAAAACAAAAGCTGTTGAGTTTATTATCAGCGGCAAATACCACTTTTTACGTGGTCTATAGACAGACAAAAACTGATCAAAAAGATCTACGCCTCCCATTCCTCTGTTGTAAGCTTTTATAACAAAAGGTGGTTTACTTTTATTTTTCAACAATTTTTTTTCCATCTATGAACATCTATCAAAGGAAAAACACTCTCCGGATTTGTACAAACGGTGACGATTGAATTGTCCATCCATCTTGTAATTTGAACACCATTACTACTAAAGTTTTGAAAAAATCCTCTTTCTTTTTTTAAAGAAGTTCTATTTGTTAAAGGACATTTGGATGCTCTATTCTCTCTCATTGTTCCAGTTGCCCTAATACCATTATCATTCAGTTCTTTTATCAGAGAAAAAGATGTAAAAAAATTATCAAAATAAAATTGATGTTCTATGGGATTAGGACAACTAAAAACCATTTTTTTAACTACTTGTGTCCCTAACGGTTCTTTTGAATTGTGAGATTTATCTTTACCTTCATAAATTTCTAATTTGTATGGCATACCTGTTGAATTTGCAAGATTAATTACATGTTTTAAAACCAAAACGAATGGGTTTATTTCTAATAAATTGTTTGCAACCATGTCGACACATATAAGTGTTAATGAAATTTGCGGTTTACTTCTAAAAATTGTCTCCAAAAACATTCATTCAAATTTTACAATTAAATATGTTTTTATACCAAATCAATCATGCTAATTTCATTTATGGACTCAATTTTTGCAGTTTGAATTTGAAAATACCTATAAGTATCAATCAAATTTGCGTTTAGTTATAAAATTTGTTTTCAAAAATATTGATTCAAATTTTACGTGAAATATGTTTTTATAGCAAATAGAGCATGATGATTTCATTTCTGAACACAGTTTTTGCATTTAGAGGTTTTACTGCTAGTGTCAATCAAATTTGCGGTTTATGTCGTAAAACTATATCCCAAAATATTCTCTCTAATTTTACATGAAATATATGTTTTTATACCAATTCAACCATGATAATTTTTATTTCTGAAATCATTTTTGCATTTAGAGGTTTTAAATGTCTGAAAGTATCAATCAAATGTTCGATTTACGTCTAATGTCTACAGAAATATTTTTGAAATTTAAATAAAATATCTGTTTTTATGCCAAATGGAAGATGCTGGTTTCATTTTTGGACTCACTTTTGGCATTTATGGTTTTAAAATATCTGAAAGCTTCAATCAGATTTGCGGTTTACTTCTAGATACTGTTTTCAAAAATATTTTCAAAAAAAATAAAATATCTGTTTTATACCAAATCGACTATGCTTATTTTATTTCTGTACTGGATTTTGGATAATACGGTTAAAAAATATCTCGAAGTGGCAATTGAATTAGTAATGTATGTCTGAAAATCAATTCTGTAAAAAAATTTCAAAAAATGGCTGCATATTAGATATATAGTGAAAATATTCTTTTTTTTTTTGTATATTTTGGCTTATAATACTTTCTACAATCATCTTGAGTATGAAATATTTATTAAAAAAACAAACAAAATGTATTATAAAATCTTTTGTAAATTTGTATGAGAGAAGGAACCACGTTGAAAACTAATTGAAAATAGAACATGTGATCAAAACAAATAATTAAAAAAAAATATGTACCTTGACTAAATGGAAGATCTACCATGTTCTAATGAACTAGGAAGTGGTCTAATTATATAATAGATGCTTCAAAAAGATTTTGACTGTGGAAAAGAAGTTCCTCTTTTACAAATGAAAAATATTTAAATCTATAGCTTATCATATAGGATTACAAGTAACATTTAGCTAAGATGGGTAGAAAATCTGAAAATTTAGAATAGGTCAGATTTACCAAAAATGACACAGATGCCAATATGTGAGAATTTAGTCACTATCAAGACATTTTTAATTTAAATTGAATTTGCCATCTTTTTACTTTTGCGTCAAGGAAATAAATTTTAGATGAAGAACGTGGACAACTTTTTGTGATTGAACAATGAACATCACGAATGATTCATCATAAAAAAACCTTTGTAATGAGATTGGTTGACAAATATTCAGGCCTGATAATAAAATACACGATACTGATTAAAAAGTGTAAAATCATCAAGAAGATTCTTAATTTTCGAACACACATTGAAGAATATAAATTTATATAAATTTCTAATGAAAAAAGAGCTACCAAGAAAAGATCATCATGGAATGAATAGCAAAATTACATACGGTAAATTATATGACGTAGAGACTATAAGTCGATTTGAAAATGGGTATATGTGTGTAAAATGCCATACATGATAAACTTCATCATCTCTCTATACTTTCTATTAAACGTAATTCTCTAATTCAAAAAACCGTGACTGATCCTTTCTTTTTGGGATAAATCAATTTTTTGACAGTTTTGATTAATTTTCATAAAAAAATGAATATCACCACTGAATTACGCATGCTTAAAAATGGGTATATATGTGTAAAAAACTTTATATTATTACTTAGATAAAAAGTTTCTTTTTAAGATGAGCTATCATATATAAATCAATGCTTTGATAACTTTAATTGATTTTTATAAAAAAAAAAAGAGTATCACCGCTGAATTCAGCATGCTTGAAAATGGGTGTGTAAAAAACATTATATAATTATTTAGATTAAAAGCTTCTTTTTGAGATGAGTTGTCACATTTAGATCAATTTTTTGACAGTTTGATTGATTATCATAAAAATGAATATCACCACTGAATTCAGAATATTTGAAAATTAGTATAAATGTGTAAAAAACTTTATATAATTATTTAAATAAAAAGTTGCTTTTTGAGATGAGCTGTCAAATATAAATCAATTTTTGACAGGTTTGAATGATTTTGATAAAAAAAATGAATATCACCACTAAATTTAGCATATTTGAAAATGGGTATACATGTGTAAAAAACTTTATATAATTATTTAGATAAAAAGTTCCTTTTTGAGATGAGAAGTCACATTTAGATCAATTTTTTGACAGTTTGATTGATTTTCATAAAAAAATGATATCACCACTGAATTCAGCATATTTGAAAATGGTTATAAATGTGTAAAAAACTTTATATAATTATTTAGATAAAAAGTTCCTTTTTAGGATGAGCTGTCACATTTAGATCAATTTTTTGACAGATTTGATTGATTTTCATAAAAAATGAATATCACCACTGCATTCAGCATATTTGAAAATTGGTATAAATGTGTAAAAAACTTTATATAATTATTTAAATAAAAAGTTCCTTTTTGAGATGAGCTGTCAAATATAAATCAATTTTTTGACAGGTTTGAATGATTTTGATAAAAAATGAATATCACCACTGAATTCAGCATATTTGAAAATGGGTATACATATGTAAAAAACTTTTATATAATTATTTAGATAAAAAGTTCCTTTTTGAAAAGAGCTGTCACATTTAGAACAATTTTTTGACAGGTTTGATTGATTTTCATAAAAAAATAAATATCACCACTGAATTCAGCATATTTGAAAATGGGTATACATATGTAAAAAACTTTATATAATTATTTAAATAAAAAGTTAATATAAAGAAAATTGGTATCGACATCGGTAAAATAATATAAAAACCGACTCTTTGCCAGATACGATATATTTGCGTAAAAATTAAAAATGTAAAACTAATGCAATTTGAAATTAAAATTTTTTAAGTTATATAACTTTATAGGTCGTGAAGTAAAATGTTTTAAGGATGTATGTCCCTGATGTATTGTCAAAATTATTTACAAAATCATGGTAAGACAAGGTAGGAACATCAGTATCGATTAAAATTCTAGAATAGGTACACCCCTATTTCTAAGTTTTATTGTAATTTTTTTTAACAATAAAAATTAATATAAAAATATACTTGGAAAATTTTATTGTAGATATTTCTCATATTTTAGTCAATGGAAAGTAAGAGAAAAACTTGCCAAGGCAATATTTTATCGTTTTAACGTCTAAAAAATAAGGACTGATCTTGATAACACCCATAGTTCAAACTCTAGAAATACAGAAAAATTAGAAAACTCACAATTCAGAACTAGTATTATCACCATCAAGCTTTAGTATGAGTACCAATAAATCTTCTGATACAGGCCAATCTATACATTTTTAACAAGTATCTTTTTTGACCTGAGAACCTTATGCTAAACAACTTAAATTTTTATTGTAATTATTATTTTACAATATTGTTACCAATGAATTTCTACAAAGTATACTTTGAAATTTATTGTTTCTTTATACATCTAATGAAAACTGTCTAATTTCTTTATAGATGTGATGAAACTGTCGCTACATATACTCACCAAAATTTAAGACTTACATGCAAAAATTTGTAAAACTAACATGGAGTGTTTTCATCGAGAAACAATTGCGCCGATTGAATTGAACTAAAATAGGCTTGATAGATGATCGAACCCAACACCTAAAGTTATCAAAACCTAGTTTCTGACAAACCTTACTCAAGCTTTTAAATATTAATAAAAAAAATAAATGAACTTATATTAAAGAATGTTTAAATATTTTATGAATGGGATAAGATTCATTGTATTACTCATACGCTACATGTATAAGAGGGGGGATAAATTATAAATTCAAAAATTTTTGTTTCTGCATTTTCAATAAATTCTGTCCCCCAGTACGAATCACCAAAAATCTTTGGCCAATGATTTTGGTGATTATTAAAATTTTATTTCTGTATTAAAAAATATGACTATATATGATGAAATTAATAAATTTAAATTAACCGTAGAGATCACATTTATCACCCCATTAGTGTGATGAGAAGGGTTAGGAAGGAAAAGAAGATTCAAAAATAGAAATTAAAAAAAAAAATTTTTATTAAAGCATATTAATATAAATCTTTCTAAGAAAAGAATAAAAAATTATAATACTCAGTGATACTATAATATGGAAGTCATTAACATTTATTAAATAAAGTAAATTTTTGTCCGACTTCTAGGAGACTGAACAAATGGGTATTTGAAATTCATTATATTTGAAATGAAAGTAAAAACAACAAATAAACTAATTTCAAATCTGGAGACAAGAAAGAAGAATAACTTAAAGATTTGATGAAGGGATAGTGAAAGCCGCTATATGTATAAGCTTACTTAAAAAAAACATAATATGGAAACCCACAAACATTCTATAAACATTAAAAACACGCGCAGCTAATCTTCAGGAACCCTCCTATTTCAATTCGGAAACAATACACAAAAAGAAATGGCCATAAAATCACTAGCGAACAATGGCCTAGTATTCCATGTCTAGTCCTTTCGGGCATCCCCATTGACATCCCTATTGAAAATATCGCTACACAATTCCTACATGAGAATTGCTTCCTTAAAGACTTAGGCTCACTAACGTCAATTAAATAATTAGGTAAAAAAGGCTTGTACTCCTAAATTATATCATTTCAAACATCCACCAACACACTTTTCAAGCATCATTGCGAAAATCATAAAATCATTCTAAATCACACAATTCTTCAGTCTAAAATCTTCAAATCACGTCTTACACAATGCGACAACTGTCTAAAATTCCACCACACATCATTAAAATGTAAATTCTCATCTCCACACTGCAACCACAGCGGCAACAGGGGTCACTCAATCTCCACGTGCATTTTCAATAAAGA
Source organism: Nectonema munidae (assembly GCA_030549495.1). Lineage (NCBI taxonomy): Eukaryota > Metazoa > Nematomorpha > Nectonematoida > Nectonematidae > Nectonema > Nectonema munidae. Next base: position 430,434 of record JAUIRK010000897.1, read on the forward strand.
TCCCTTTAAAATATCATGCTCAAACTGCCATCAGAATCATCCCTCCACATCTGATATATGCCCTTTTCTCATTCAACATCTTAAAGACCTCAACGAGACACACACAAATACCATCAAAAACTACATATACTAAATTTTCTTCATATTAATCTGAAATACTCCCCCCATAGCTGGTCAAATCTTCTCAACATTTTCTTCTCTTCATCCTACGACGTTTTCTCTCTAAATGAACCCTACACTTCAAAACTCTCTCCTCCACCTCATACAAATTAATACACCTCTACACCCCACCTCTAACTCATTACTCCGCCTGCATTCTAATAAAGTCAACACTAAATTTCTCTTTTCTTTCTCAATTCTCGTCACAACAATATGTATTCACAATAATTTTCTCATAAAACGCACCTCTCCTATTCTGCTCCTATTACTCGCCTCCTTCCAACCCCAAAGCATTCACAAACGATTTCACACATTCTCTGAACCAAGCTAAGGCCCACATCGCATCACTATCCAATTCATATCATTTAATAATCTCAACGGACTGTAACGCCCAATCTTTTCTTTGGGGCCATAAGGAAAATATGCGCGGCGTTGAATCCCTATCTTTTATCACACAAAATAACCTACGAATATGCGACGACACAAAAAAACATACCTTCTTCAAAATCGTTCAGAACAACTTAATTTCCTCTCACATCAACATCACTCTAGCGTCACCAAACACACACAATCTCATTTTTAACTGGACCATATCCAACCAACCATCCGCATCTGATCACCACTACATCACTTTCCAGATTAATTTCGCCCCAAAATTTCCATACGCGCACCCTAACAACATCTGCAAAGCACACTCACTGGTGCACATTTTTGCGAACACTTGTAACCCAGTTACCTGAATCCATACCTGGGGTATCCACAACCACCGAGATAGAAGCTGCTGCTCTCAAAATCAATAACACACTTTCTTCTGCCATCAACCTCACCTTCTAACCCCTTTACCATAAGGAAACATGCATACTTTTGGACCTCAACCTTAAACCAACAAAAGAAAATCTTGCGTCACGCTCTAAAAAATTTAAGAAAGAATTCCTCTTCATCTAACCTTTCTCTGTACTCAAGTATCCGACATCTCTCCTTAACATGCATCTCAAAAAATACCCACCCTACATAATCAAGTTAATCAGCAACTACCTACAAAACCGCTGCTTAATCTTCCGCGAAAAATCTATCCGCGCAGTTCATACACTCTCTCTCTCCACTCCCCAAGGAGGTTGCCTCTCTGATATCCTCTAGCTCATTCTCATCAATCCTCTCCGAGATCTCCTCGAGTCCAAATTTCACTTTTCCCAGTGCTACTCTGACGATCTTCTCTTTTCTTTTTCAGCAAACACACAACACGAAAATCTCCAGAATATCGCCTCACTTTTCAACATCCTGAACTTCACCGCCACCTCTCTAAAAATATCTTTCAAAACATCCAAAACTACCCTAATTCATTTCACTCGCAAACACTCCCCACATCTACCTTTGCTTACCAATCATAACACCCTCATTCAACCCGCAACCACCATCAATTATCTAGGTCTTACCTTTCAAATAAACATGAAATGGTCCATACACTTCAAAAACACCTAAAACAAACTATCACAGACTCTGTTCCAACTAAGACAAGCAATCTCATACAAATGGGGTCTAAGTATACATCATTCTTTATTGCAAAATATGATCATAATTTTAAAATTACCCCGCTACATTTACATTATAAAATGGCTTTTTTTAATTATATATTATATACTTTTTTTCATTATTTATTTTTATTATATTATACAATTTTTTGTATTTAGTGTTAGTTCCTAAGGGAACATATAGATAAATTAAAAGATCTTTTGAGTAAAATTGAAACTCTTTCTAAAAAAGAAATAAAGTCTAGACTTTCTCAAATTATTTCCGAATTTAATGAAAAAGATTCATTGAATTCCAACTTTGTGATATAGACAACAATGTAAAAACTTTTTTAAATAGTTTGGACTTAACCTCCACCTTTCCTAATACTGAAAAAAGCTTAGATAAATGTTCTATTTTTGATAAAAAAATTTCTAATGTCAAATCCGATAATAAAACTTATTCTGACGCTGTGAAAAAATCGAATTTTCTTAAAGTTAAATTCGATAAACACGAAGATTGTCTTGAGTTTAAGAAGTTTTCCGATACCGCTTTATCTAAAGTTAAAGTAAAAAATTTGAAAACTACCAAAAATGCTTTGATGTTTACATTTCCTAATTCTACTTCGTTAGAAAACGCTAATGAACATTTTGAAAACAAAATAAAAGATGACAAAACTCTGCGTATAACTCGAAATCCTATTTTTAATCCAAAAATTATGATAAACAATCTTAATAGTGATCTGAAAGATGACGAAATTTTAAGTTTAATTTATGACAAAAATGAATACATCAAGAAATCTATAGATACTGGAAATCTTTTTAAAATTCTTTTTTCAAAAATTAATGCTAAAACTAATATAAAATTTATGGTTTTAACGGTTGATCCTGAAATTAGGTCTTTAATTAAATGTAATAGTGATAATTTGTTCATTGGGTACAAATGTCATCATGTTATAGACTTTTTTTCTTTCAAACAATGTAATATTTGTTGTAAATATGGTCATAACTCCACATCTTGTAAATCTTCCAATTCACCAACTTATAAGATTTGCTCTGGTTCTCATCTATCAAGTGTGTGCCCTGATATGTCTAATAAAGACATGTACAAATGTACCAACTATATCCTTAAAAAAATCAGCTGTTTTAATGTTTTTCTGTTGATGATATTGTAATTACAGCTACTTCTTTTAATTCATCTTCTGCTGGTTGGGACAATATTTCTAACATTTCAATATTTGTGAACATGTTTATTTCTAATAAAATCGGTATGATTCTTATAAGTTTCTTATCTAAAAATATTTGTTTACTTTTTAAAAAAATTTTACTTGAAAGTGGTTATCCAATCCAGTTTAAAAATCGCCAAAGTAATTCCAGTCTTTAACCCATTTAAGACCAAGCAAAGCAGACGACATCTAAAAAAACGCAGACGATTTATATTCAAAGTCATTGAAAAAAGCAGACGAAGATGAAATTACTTATGTTCCAAAATAGGAACACTGGTCGTAAATGGGTTAAATCAGGTAATAAATGCTATCCAAGTAATTATAGACCCATTAGCATCTTTCCTTTTATAGGTAAAATCTTCGAGAAAATTATTTTTAATCGGATGATAAAGTATTTAAATAAATTTGATAATATCAATTCAAGACAGTTTGGTTTCCGGCTTGGTATGTCGACTGATTTAGCTGTTGGAAATTTAGTAAATTATAATTTAGAGACCTTGGACAATGGTTTGGAATCGTGTGTTATTTATATAGATTTTTCAAAAGCTTTTGATAGTATAAATTATGAATACCTACTAGCTAAATTACATAGATATGGTTTTAGAGATAAATTTTTAGAACTTTTAAAAAGTTACCTTTCCAATCGTCAACAATATGTTTTTGTAAATAACAGTGCGTCTAAGTATTCTAAATTAAATAAAGGTGTGCCACAAGCCTCTATCCTTGGCCCACTTTTATTTATTCTTTATGTTAATGATATTTTTGCTCTTCAAAATTTTGATTTTACTCTTTATTTCTACGCTCATGATTGCACTATTTTGTATCGAAGTAAAAATCTTTTTTTGGATCAATATATTATTAATAAGTTTCTCTCTGAATTTTATAATTGGTGTTGCACTAATGATCTATATATAAATGTACCAAAGTCTAAATATATGATTTTCAGTAAGTTTAACAAAAATATTTGTCTTTTTTTAAAAATTGGAGAAGACTATCTTCAGAGGACGAATACTTATAATTATTTAGGAATAACTATAGATTTTAATCTTAGTTTTTCAAATCATTTCAATAATGTTTTAAAAGATACCTCAATAGCACTTGGCATGTTGTTTAAAATTAAAAATCTTCTTGATACTAAGACCAAAATAAATATTTATTATGCCCTTTTTTATTCTAAGATTCTTTACTCTAACTTTATTTGGTCTTCATCTAACGTGTCCAAACTCCCAACATTACAGAAAAAAACAAGACAGGGCTTTGAAAGTTCTATTCAATAGGGATGCTGAGTACATACGTAGTTTATATAAAATCCCGAATCTTTTACAAATTAGACAAATTCAATTATCTCTTTTCGTTCATAAATGTATAAATCTAAAACAAGAAATTAATTTTAATTATTGTGAAAATCGCCAGTTTCATCAGCACAACTTACGCAACAAACACAATTTAAGAAATATAAGATATTAATTTGCCAAAAGTAATAAATTTTTTATTAAAAAGTCCATAAAAACCTGGAATAGCCTTCCCATTTGTATTAGGCTTCTGAAAAACACTTGTAGTTTCAAACGTAAATGTAAAAAATTTTTCATTTCAACTCGTTAATGTCTTTGAGTATATTTATTACCCATACTATATTTTATATCTTTGAGATTTTGGTACTCGTGCTCTTTTGTATTTTTTTTAGGTAATTCCTTTTCATATTCCCCTTCCAACCACAATGCATCTCTACATCCAGCATCAATTTTTCGCCAGTTCATCGCTTCTCTATCAGCAATAATTGATGTTTGCTTTCTTCTCTCTTTTTTTTACGTATGTATATATCAGGGGCGAAGCGTCATTGCAAGCAAGACATGCACTGCATGCCTACTAAACAAAACAAGCAATATGTAGTGATGTATTACTCTTGCAAAACAGAATACATATGATGGTTAAAATAAAGAGATTATAGCTAAGTGAAGGGAGATAAGCAAGCAGTCTTGAAATTGCTTTCCAAGTAATCGAAGTGTTATAAAAGGAGACGTAGCGAAAGAGAGAGAAAGTATGCATATGGCAATATTAATATATGTTTTGCTCTCATCCATACTCTTTCTCTTTCTGCGTGAGGAAAAGATAGGCAAGCAATGTTAGTTTTGCTTAAAACAAGAGAGATAGCGTGTATACAAGCAATCTGTTTTGCTTCATTTATACTCTCTCACTGTGTGATGCAAGACAAGCAATATTAGTTGTGCTTTCATAGCAAGAAAGATAGAGTATGTGAAAGCCATGTATGTGAAAGCAATGTATCTTTTGCTTTCATGAATATTCTGCTGCATGATGCAAGGCAAGCAAACTTATTCAATACAAAATATATGTGAAAATGAAAAATAAACAAATGATAGTTTTTCTTAGGAAAGTATACGAAGATGGGCAAGCAGTTTTAAAATTGCTTTCTAAGTAACGTATTAGAAAAAGAGATATATAGAAAGAGAGATTGCCTATATAGAAGCAATTAAAAATGTATAATATGCAACATGTGTATAGCTTTTATTCATACTTTCACTGTGGACGAACCTTATTTATTGACATATAAACATTTTTTTAATTGGCATTATTCTTTTTCCAACGTACTCTGTTATGTCTTTTAACGTCTTTGAAATTTTGAAATATAAATGGTTTTCATCTCTTTCCTTTGAAGAAAAAAGGAAAATTCTTGATAATCCTAAGCAATCACCTTCTCTTAATTTAATCAAAAAGAACAAAAATTTTACAAGAAAATTTAATTTATGTATTTACACTAGTTGTTCGTGGATATGTGGAAATTCTGAAAATAATAATCTGTTTTGTTGGCCATGTTTGCTTTTTTCTAAAGAAAAGACATTTTGGAGTTGCATTAAAAAAGGTTACAACGATCTTAACAACCTACACAATCCAATTTTACGTCATGAAAAAACACAAAATCATCTCAATTGCGTTGTTGATTTAGTAACGTTTGGAAAGACGCCTAGAGTAGAACTTTTAGTGGACCATCACAAAGCTCTCAATATTTCTAGACATAACGAAGAAGTAAACAGAAATCGTGAAATTCTTGAAAGGTTAATCAAAGTTACTTGTTTCTTAGCTATGCAAGAGTTATCATTTCTTGGACATTACGAAGATCAACTTTCTTCTAATAAAGGAAATTTTGTTGAGTTGGTAAATTTTTTGAGCGAGTTCGGCGAAAAATTGTATATCCACTTAAAAACTTCTAAAGTTTTCAAAGGTTTATCTTCTACAATTCAAAATGATCTTATTTTTTGTGTTGGCGAAGTTTTGTTACATTACATTAAAGAAGATTTAAAAAAAACTTTTTTGTTTCAGTACTGATGGATGAAACTTCTGATATTAGTTTTTTTTCTCAGCTTTCTACAGTAATACGTTACATTGATGAGCATGGTAATATTTGTGAAAGATTCATCAAATTTTCAGATGTCAGTAAAGACCGAACAGCTCAAGCTCTCTCAAAAGTAACAATTGAAACTTTGAAAGAAATTGGTCGCCTTGATAAGTTAATTTCTCAATCATACGACGTGGCTGCCGTAATGGCAAGTGAAATTAATGGTGTTCAAAAAGTTATACAAGGAATTGCTCCAAACGCTATTTTTATTCATTGTTACGCTCATCAATTGAATTTGGTTATATCGCAAAGTTTAAAAGAAATTCATGAATGTCAAATTTTTTTTTCAGTACTTAATTCTTTGTCTTCTTTTTTTTAGCAGTTCTACTAAAAGAGTTTCATTGCTAAGTGATATTGTTGGAAAAAGGTTTCCTAAATTAGCACCCACTAGATGGAATTATTCTTCATGACTTGTAGCAGTTTTAAAAGAATCTAAAGATGATCTTGCAGAACTTTTTAATTACATATTTGACCATCCAGAAAAGTTTGATCCAAAAACACAAACACTTGCACATGGCTTATATTTCAACATAAATAGATTCGAGTTTGCTTTTTTATTGAACATTCTTTCGAAGGTATTTCCGTTAACGGGTTTTCTTTTCAAGTTATTGCAAAGTAAATCTCTAAATATTTTTAAATCAAACTGTGGAGAAAATTGAAAAGTTGAAGTCATCTTACTTTGTAGAAGGATGGCAAGAAACAAAGACACAATACAATGAACCCTCACCAAAAAGAAGACAAGATGTTTCAAATGAAGAAAAGTACAAAAAATTGTTTGACAGCATCTTTAATAATATTTTAACGCAAATCAAAGAACCATTTAAATTTCTAGAAAATATCAAGTTTATTGATAGACTGTAAAAAGTTTGGCACATATGTTCAATGTTTCCCCGAGGTAGCATTTAAGTCATTGGAAAAATGCTACAAGACATATTTCCAATTTTCTACCTTACGTTGTCAACTTTCCGTTTTATACAGTCATGAAAGCTTCTCTTCATTAAATGCAAGTAAATTAATTAAATTTTTTATTGAAAATGATCTGCATACAAATTTAAACGAAGTATTCAAGCTGCTAAATTTAGTCTTAACTCTGCCTATAACAACATCAAATGTTGAAAGATCATTCTCAGCTCTAAAAAGAATCAAAAGCTACCTTCGAAACACACAAGGGGAAGAAAGACTTTCTAAATTAGCTTTAATATCGATTGAAAAGAAACTATTGAAAAAGCTGAGGGAGAAAAAAGAAATATTTTTTTCCGAAGTAATTAATGAATTTTGCATGAAAAATAGAAGAATTGAATTTCAATTTAAATAAATTTTTTCCATATTACTTTTTCTTGATAACCTATATTTTGTGAAGTACTATCGAAGAGTTGAAAACATTTGAAATTTACTTCATTTTTGTTTTTGCACGCCCTTTGTGTAGAAGCACGCTTCGCCACTGGTATATATATATATATATTTAGAAAATTATATGCTTTGTGGACATGTTTGAAAATTGTCTTTCTCCTATATATTGATCGTTTTGGAGTTTTTTTATCCTATTATATAACTGTTCCTCACTTCTTTTTTTGCCTTTATAATTATTATCTGGATTTTTTCTCCTATTTTTTATATTATTTTTAAGTCCTGTTGTAAATATGAATTTAGTATAGTGTTCCTATTTTTTATAGGTGTGACAATCACCTATTTGGTTTGATCCACCATGCTGTATGTTATTATTCTTATTAATTTACAAATCTCTTATACTTCAGGAAATCCAATATGGCATCTTCTCATGGGTCTCATCGCTCTCTAACCCATCTACCCTAACATATATATTCAAAATCCATAGACTCAGTCTATTAACCATCTCGAAAGCTTATCGTACAACCCCAACATCTATTCTAGAAATCACACTGAACTGCACAGCACTCTTAATCCAACTGAAAGACACCATCATCAGACGCTACATTTGCACATACAAATATCTACTTCCCCCATTTTCAGCCTCCCATTCACATCTTCCACTGAACGTATCACACCCTCACACGAAAATGCTTAACACATCACTTCCGACTTCGCACCGTTACCTCATACATACTAAGGTACACCCCACCACATTAGTACATCCCTCTTCGCCCCTTTCTTTTTCTATCACTACTCACACAAACAAATCTCTGGGCCGCTAAACAGGTAAAAAAGCTCAGACATTGCTCCGACCCTTCAACCCTGAGAATCTTCAGAGACGCTTTCAATTCATTCCAAAAATACGCTATCGCCACCGCTTATTATGCAGGCGCCTCTCTATCTCCCTTCTTTTCTACAAGCTCTCCTTTAAATCATTTAACTACAACTTATGATGCTGAATGTCAAGCTTTAATCACCTCATGCGATCAGATCACCCAACACATCAATACCTTCACACGTTTCACTCATATTCATTTCTATACAGACTCCTTGAACATCACGCGCGATCTACACCTTATCAAAAACGTTCCTTTCTTTGCTTCTAACTTGTTCTCAAAACTACGACTCCTCTCCACTCATTTCACTGTCTCCATTTTCTGGTGCCCCGCTCACTCCAACATACATGAAAACCTTCATGTTGACCATCTCGCCAAAAGTACTTTATCAAGAACCTGCATAACACATTTGACCTCAGTACACCCCAACGTCTTACTACACAACATTTCCATGCACACTCAAAACCAATGGCAAAACTCCCTCACCAACTCCACAAACACTGCTTTCGCGCATATCAAACATCAATACTATACACCAATCTTGGGCTTCGCACAAATACACTCCATCGAGATCTCTTATTAGGTGGCTCTCGGGTCATTGCCTCTGCAAAACCTACTTTTTTCGCATTAAACTCTCAGACAACCTAACGTGTTGGTTCTGCAACGCACTTTTCGAAAAACCATATCACATCGCCTTCCTCTGCCCATTCTTCATCTCACACCGACACAAACTTATCCACACATGCGCCTCAAACCTTGGCCACTTTCCCACTAATCTAAGCGACATCATTACATACTCAGAACTGTTAAACTTACTCTCCGCCTTGATAGGTACCATTGAACCCATCCTTCACCTCAGCCCGCAATAAAACCGACTATCCTTCTCTATATATATTTATTATTTCTAGAATACTCCTAACATCCTTCTTTGCATTCTTCTCTTCAACCCCCATCAAGCAATTTGTAAGCATATCAATTAAATTCTGAAAGTGCTTTGACATCTCTACCTACCATTGGCTTGCAGGCCTTTTGAATTTTTCCCATCTATAAATATGCAATGTCTTTTTCTTTTTAAATTCTTTATTTAATTCTTATTTATATGTTTAGGCATGTATTCCTATTTTATTTTATCAATTAAAAAATCTTCTTCTAGAATGGAATTTAAAAAATAGAAAATAAACTACTATTTATAAATACTCATACATGTCAACTAATTTTTTTTTTAGATTTTTTTTCCTCAACTCAGTCTTAGTCCGTAAAGGTAAAACATTCCTATTTAATTTATTTTATTTTAGAATTATAAATTTATTGCCAAACAGGTCGATAGGAGTTTATTAATTTGCATTCTGTACTTTAATTATGCATTAAATAATTTTAATTGAGCATTAATTTTTGTTTTAATATTTTTACTTTAATTGCTCTTCTCAAATTCAAACCTTCAGATGTCATATCATTTTTTCGTCTTCGTTTTGACTATCTACGTACATTCTAATGCACTTGATTCTGCTCTTCAATCGCTACCCATCAACTTAATTTTCATACTTTAATTTATTTAGATGAACATCACCTACTCAAAGGATTACTTATTAACCATACAGCATACGCCCTACTCACACAACAAAAAAATTAAAAAAAAAATCCATTTCATTTACAAATTCTCGTTAAAGACAACAAACAACACAAATTTGCCCTGCATCCAAAACAAATTTTCTATTTCGTATTTAATAAGAAGCCTTTCAAACAAAATAGATGAAGTCTCATCTCTGTTATCTAAAATGAAATTCAGCATATTTATTTTATCCGAAACTTGGCTATCCAACAGTTATCCTACACCAGAATTTACCGATTATTATGTATTTCGTAAAGATAGAACAGACAAAAGAGGTGGTGGAGTTATCTGCTGGATCAAAAAGAACATAATCTGCAACGATATCGAAACATATATGCAAGAAACCCTCTTCCCACATAAATCATTACAAAACTACAATTCTCCTCATTGTTTATAGGCGACCTGAATTATAAATCTACTCTATCAAGCAAGGAAAGATTAAACTATTTTCAAATGAAAGACGACCTCCATCTCAAACAGCTAGTCAAAAGTAATACATACTCCGGTTTTAATTATAAATCGAAACTAGATTTTATTTTAACTAACATATGAAGCTCTATCGACACCACAAAAGTAATGAAGTACTCTATATCAGACCACTGTATAATTTTTCAACTTTCACTTTTTCCATTATACACGAACGCCAATGCTACTATAGAAGAAACTATAAATCCTACTCTCCAGAAGCACTTACAAATCAACTTACATAAGTCTCCAAATTTTGTTTTTACTTCATTCGAAGACATATCCAATCCTCTTTTTTCTTCGTACAACAAAATTTGCTCACTTCAAAAATCACCTACTTCGCATAAAACTACCCCTTAGTTCAATAAGCATATCCAATCTCTTATAAAGAAACTAAACATACTTTTTAAGACGTTTGAAAAGTCGAATCTTTTCAAAGACTTCAAGAAGTTCAGAATTTTTAGAAACAAAGTTGCTAATATCATCAAGTCAATCAAACCTAAATTCATATATAAAAAATTCCTCCCCGTTAATCCCAATTAGAAAACATTTTGGACCTTATTGAAACAGTTCCATCCCGGTTTCTCAAAAAAAAACTCTGGAACCAGTCACATTATTTATAAAGGTACGATAGTTTATGAACCTGTCCACATTTGTACCACTTTCAACAATGAATTCTGTTCACAAGAAGAGGTGCTTTCAACTGAGTTAGATCTTAAGTATCTACAAGATTTAGAAAACTCCTTGTTTAAATTTTGTTTAACCAGTCCTGAGGAAGTTTCACAGTCTATCAAAATAATCAAAGCAAACTCATTCCCTTTCGATCTATTACCTATAAACATCATCAAAAACTATTAACACTACTTTACCCATCCTAACACATTTCATCAACTTATCTACAATCCACAACTACTTCCCCTCCACGTAACATTCATACATTATTCCAATCCACAAGAAAGGTTTCAAACAAGACGTATCAAACTTCCGCCCTATCTCGAACATCCCCGCCATATCCAAAATCTTCGAAAAGATCTACCTTACTCAAATCACACACTATGCAAGTAACACCTCGATCCTTTATATCAATCAATTCAGTTTCCAAAAAAACAGCTCTTCTAGTTGCTGCATACAAGAAATATTTAGTGTAATCTTTCCAAAACTAAACTCCAAGCACTTCTTTTCAATCACTTCATATGACCTGTCTAAAGCTTTTAACAAAATTAATCACCAATTGCTCCTCGAAAAACTCATTAAGTTTAGCTACTCTAGTCGTCTCCTTATAAAATCATACCTCTCCAACCGAACTTCTCAAACTCAATTCAAGAATTCACTTCTTTCTATAGCTACAGTTAATTATGGTTTACCACAAGGATCTACACTAAGCCCTATCCTCTTCTTATACGCCGATGGTATTTACTCTATCACATTCCACACGTCTTCTGAAGCTTTAACATCTCTTATCACTAATACAAATAAATTACAACAATGGTGCAACTCAAACTACCTGAAAATGAACATTGCCAAGCCTTCCCCCACAGTTTTTTCGCCTCAATTAAATAAAATCCCTAGTGTCATTCCCAACTTCTATATATTTAAAACCTCCCCATCTATAAATATTTTGGGAACCGAGGGGTGTTGAGAAAAAATGCCCTCACAAGTTTTTACACGCCCTCACTAAATATATTAGTTTAGTATATGTTTTTTTTATTTTTAGACAAAAATTACCCAAAAACTAAACATTTATTTTATTTTATAGTTTGTAAGTTGGCTTGATGCGCCACCATACATAAGCCACCTATGCTGGTTTACAGGCAAACGCACATTACCCGGCAAAAAATTATTTTATATTAAGAATGTTTTTAAATTAATTTTTAGAAAAGTTCTAATTTTTTTTACTTATTTGTTTTTTTATTTTGCTACATAATTTCTTCTCGTTTTAAATGCCCGCAACTAAAATTTTTCTACTTCGCACCCTGAACTAATGAAGTCATATTTCTTTGAGGTTCCCATATAAACTTTAAATGAAATTTTCATTCTTTCAGTTTGTTTTTTTCTAAGCCAAAACTTTTTTCCTAAACATTTGATAATTTAATATCTCTAAAACTTTTCACTCAATTTAACTTCGATAAATAAGTCTATAATTTATTTTACCGCACCTCCCTATCGTGCTTTATACTTCTCCTGTTTGCAGAGCATTAGAATTAGCCCCTCCCCTCTTTTTTCCCGCTTGTTATGGGGCGTTATATATACATGATCCCTTCAAAATTTAAAACTTAAAATTATAGTGCTTATATAATTACTTTTATTCAGTAAATCTAGACAAAAACACAAGACTTCTAGTTTTACATATAAAAAAATAATCAGTAAAAGTCCGCGGATATTCAATAGTGGTGAGTCGTTTTAATTTATTTTCTGGAAAATATTATACATTAAAGTTAACTCTACTTGTCTTTAATCTTCAGGTTTTAGTGTACTTATTATATAAAACAAAACTGTACAATTAAATAGAATAGTTTTCAAAAAAAATTGAGAAATATGTCCAAAAATATTGTAAAATCATTTTAGCATAAACACGCTTTTTTTATTTGGGAATAATCTAACATTTTCTAGATTTGTTAATTTAAGTTATTTTATAATAAAATTAAAATATATTTACTTGTTAATAAATTTTTAAAGCTTTTATTTATATTTTGTTTAATTTTATTTTTTTCTTAAAAATAAAAAATATTTCTTTAATTTTTTCGCATAGACATTTCAATCCTTATCGAGGTAACAAAAATGGTTCACAATTATAAAAATTTTGCATTCTTATCATCAGAATGAGGTCTTTGACATAACTTTATAGATTAAGATGATATTTTTCTGTATAAGAAACTCGAGATTTATATGTATGTCAAGTTTCATGTTCATATCTTTTTTATTAGGTGGCAATTTAACTTTGTTTCTGTAAGCTCATTTTGCCACGACCCGGTAAATTTAAAATTTTTCCCTAATTTTTTTTTTATTTAAAATTAATGCGATTTAAATAATCTTTTGTGTGTTTTTAAATTGTATGAAGCATATCACAATACTATTTTAATGAAATTTTATATCTGATGTTAAATTTGTTAGTTTTTTTACGTTCCTGGATTTTGGCTTTCACGATAATGACATTCCTAGGTTTTGCGACAATTTTTGTTTATTTCTATGTAAACGGTAAAAATTATTAAATGTATAAGATTTTTAATCAAACATTTATCCTGTAATCGATGTTTTTAAACAATTTTTTGTTGAAGATAATTAGAATTAGAATGTAAAAAATTTTTTGAATTTTTATAAAAATGAGATTTTTATATTTTAAAATGTAATATTTGCTAAAAGATTTTATGAGAGTTTGTGACAAATTTTTTATTTTTTCATCGAACAATAAATTCAAATGTAAATGACGTGATTTTTTTTATATCTTGTTACAATTTAGAAATTGATTTACATTCTTAACTATTTGTATTAGTACATTTTTTTTTTAAATATATAAATTGATCTAATAAAATTCAAAAGTTTAAAAATGTTTAAATTGTTATTTTTAATATTTTTTTATTGACAGATTCTAAATTTAAAATTTCTAAAAATCAAAAGATGATTGTGAGAAAGGTTGAAAAATTGCTTTGAAACCTGGCAGAAGAAGACACTTCAAAAAAATGAAATTTTGAATAGATATATTTTTGAATATTTTAAATATGATAAAAAATCCTGATGATATCATTTTATTTTTTAAAAACTTTCAATAAATTTTTATTACTTTTTGTTTTAAAATTCTAAAATATGTTTAATGTTTATATTTATTCGGTAAAGTCTTCATAAAACCAAAAAAGTCTTCAAAATTTAAGAATTTGCATATCATCAAAGCATGAATTATGTGAAAATCTGTAAAATTTTATCAAGTTAGAAATAAGAGTACTACTTATGAAATAAACTACTTTTAAAAAAGATATTTTTGATCAATTTTTTTTATTGTTTAACAATTACTTATATATAACTATCCGTAAAAATATTCTTAATATTTGAAATAACATTTAGAGGTTGGATTTAATAAACATTTTGTTAAACGAATGAATAAATAACTTTTTTCTATTTGTTTTCTTCAGCCTTTTTAAAATTTATGTCATACAGTGAATAAATTTTAATTAGTTTCAATTAATTTATAGAAAACATGAAAATTCTACATTTTTATATTTATCTAGTGATCAGCTTACTAGAATTAGAACATTTTCCTTCAGCCTCTGTACTTGATGAATATGCTATCATTTTTATAAAACTTTATTTAACACTCTGAATATATACAGTAAAACAAAGCTACCAAAAGTAGGAGCACTCAATAAAATATTGCACAAAATAAAACATATAAAAATCTTTATTTTCTTGTTGATGTTGACCAGTTGAGAGGGTATTGTTGCAAAAGAAAAAACAGTAGAACACTTAGGATCAACTTTGATATTACACCGGCGGTGAAATAAACGGAATGCTTTGCTTGTGATTGAATTAAAACATACTTATCATTGGATTGGTAAGGATGTCAAAGCACTTTCCAAAATCAATTGATATGCTTGCAAACCGCTTGTTAAAGATTAGTTGAAGATCGTTCGAGAGCGTTGTTGAAAGCTTTTTTAATCTATATATATTTCAACCCTGTATATGCCTGGATAGCCTGTAAAAGAAGACGGTTTAAGCTTGACAAGGCTGATGGAAATAAAGTGAGAGATTTCTAAAATGTAAGTAAAAGAAACTAAGTGTGCTTAATGAGGATGCGTTAGTAGGATGGGTTCGATGGTTTTAATCGAAGAAGATAGTGCGTTTAA
The DNA here is from genome assembly GCA_030549495.1 of Nectonema munidae. Classification (NCBI taxonomy): domain Eukaryota; kingdom Metazoa; phylum Nematomorpha; class Nectonematoida; family Nectonematidae; genus Nectonema; species Nectonema munidae. The sequence goes on from JAUIRK010000897.1 coordinate 445,870, forward strand.
TAAATTGGGGTGGAAGAGGATTTGGCTGAAGTTGGTTCGAAAATAGCCTAGAGTTTTGATGCACGAGTTTATCATTGTGTGCGGATAGGAGATGAAAAAGGGCATATGAATAATAGATGATAAGGTGTTTCTAAAGGGTCGTTGCAGAAACGGCAGATTTGATTGTCGGTGAGTTTGATGTGATATAGATATGATTTACAGGGACAGTGACCTGAAAACCATCTTATTATGGATCGCGATGGGGTGAATTTGTTGATGGCCCAGGATTGGTGTATTGCTTTTATATCCGGTATATCTGAGAGCGTGGTGTTGGAGGATTTGGTGATAATTTGTTGCCATTGATTAAAGGTGTGTAAAGTGAGGTTTTGAGTGAGAACGTCAGGGTTTATGGAAGTTAGGTGTAATGTGTGTCTTTTGGGAAGGGCTTGTTTAGCGAAGAAGTCTACGTGTATGTTTTCTTGTATGTTGGAATGAGCAGGGCACCAAAGAATAGAAATAGCATACTTATCATGGAAAATTTAAGAAAAAATTTTCACACTGGAACAAAATAGACAGTGAATTATAAACACAAAAAAATAAATAAAAAACAAGTGTTTTAATATCAATAATTTTTTAGTTTTTTGGTAATTTTTGTCTAAAAATTATATAAAAATAAAAAAACTTATACTAAACTAATATATTTAGTGAGGGCGTGTAAAAACTTGTGAGGGCATTTTTTCTCAACATCCTCAACCGAGCATTATTTCAATAAAATAATCACCAAATCAAAATTCAAGTTAGCTGTACTTAGAAAATCCTTTCCCTTCCTTCCTCCTACTTACAAAGCTAAAAACTGCCTAAAGTACATATTCAACCTAAAAAATTCCTCACAACTAACTTCACATGACTCCACACTTACTAATATCCTTCCCGACAGCAATTTATTATTCTACAAATTTCTTTTATGCATGTTCAAAGAATTATATCAACCTGGTAAAGATTCCGAAATTACAATAAACAGATTTAACAATATTTCGCCTATAAGAGCCAGAAACAAAAAACTAAAAAAGACATTTTATTCATGCTCATCCGTCCTGTTTAACATGCTTCCACGAAACATAAGAAAAATTATAAGTTTCCCCTTGTTCAAACAAGAACTTTTTTTCCACTTACGTGATGCTCCTATTCATCAAAGCAACATCCATTAATATTTTTTTCTCATATATATATATATATATGCATATACTCTTTTTCTGTGCTTTTTAATGTTATGTTACTCAAGTTAATTTTATCACTACAAACCTTGGTTCGATTTTAATAAACTCATTCTCTCTAATAAAAAACAATTCCAAACGCAAATAATTTTTATTAAGGTAAAAAAGAACTAAACTTAACACACAACAATGATAGAATCATACACTATGTACTCAGTGCCCGTGCTAAAGCTAAATTTCAAGGGGGCTGAAATGGGGCAAAGAAACAAATTTGCAAAAAATTTATTTCCTATATTACTTTGCTGAAAAGCATGAAGTACTACTGTATAAAAACCTATAGAAATCTCATATTATACATACACATACACCAGCATTTATATAAGATTATTGTGTACAATTTTTGCTTATTTATTTTTCCTTTGAAAAGTGCATGGGGCAAAACCAAAAATTTTAGGGGGGGGGGGGGGGGCAAGATTAATAAAGGGGGGATGGGGGGGGGGGGTGGGCACGTGCCCTAAAATTATATAGGTAGCGGGGGCACTGTATGTACTCTATTCATAAAACAACAAAAATCAACACATTGTCATTGTTATGAATTTGAAAATGGAAAATGCTTGTTAAAGGCTTCTAATAACAATTTTCGGTTTATAATAAAGATAATTTCAAATAAAGGATATATTATAATGAAAAATGATTAAATTTTTGTATAGGAGACTGGTGTCCTAATAAATGAAAATCGTCTATTTTATTTTATTTATTTAATTTTTATTTAATAAAAAAAGGAAGAATAAGAATAATAACATACAGCATGGTGGATCAAACCAATAGGTTATTGTTACACCAATAAAAAAATAGGAACACTATACTAAATTCATATTTACAACAATTTTAGATATATAAAATTCCATTTAAAAAGAAATCAGACGAATATTTTTAAAATTTTAGTTGTTGAAAATAAAAAACCATATATTTAAGTATTATGTTAAACTGACCGTATATAAACAATATTGTGCACAATTATTCCAGTTGAATTTGTAATAACCATTTTTGATTTAAAAGGGATGAAAAGTTCGCGAGTGTCTAATACTTGTGTGAGTGTGAGTGAGTGGGATTAACGCAGCTTGTAGATGTAGACATCCGAAAGCTGGCAATAACGCTTAAGAGAGAATATGAGTGATAGTAATGCTAGTGGGAAATGTCGTTGTCACCAATAAGTAGAAATGGAAGGGTTAAGAAAGAGGTAAGGAAAAAGTAAGAGAAAGAAAGTAAAATAAACATCATTTAGTTTTGAAGAGATGAAATAGGTTTAGGGTGGGTTGCTTATTAAAATTTGTTCAATTGATTCTAAAAGAGTAGTGTAAAGTTTCATTAAGTATGGATTATTTAGAATTTGTGATAGTGATGTAAAGGGAGGGTGTCCTTTTCTTGCAAGAGTTACATTAAGGCGTTCGGTCACGTTAGAGGTACCAGGACAAAAGAAGACAAGGTGGTCCGGGGTTTCAACAACATCGTTGCAGAACCTACATAAGTTATTTTCAACTTTTTTTTATAAGAAATAAAAATTTTCTGCATAACATGTTGCCTGAAAGCCATCTTAGGGCGATAGGGGGAATAGCCACAATTTTATATTTTTTCAAATCATTTCTAACCCTTAGTACGTTAATGTTGGGGTAATTTTTATAAGTTTTCGTGAGTTGCCATTGTTCAGACCATAGATGATCAAGTTTTATTTTAACGTAATTATTAATAGACTTACATGATTTTTGAATTGATACTGGCTTGCTATAAAGAGAAGATTTAGCTAGTTCGTCTACGAAGTCGTTACCGTATATTCCGGAATGACTGGGACACCAGACTATTCGTACAACAAAGAGCTCATTTAATTCTAACAAAAGGCTGAGAATCTTTTCATTTACCAATGTCGATGATTTATGTTTAATTGACTTAATTAAGGAGAGAGAATCACAAAAGATAAAAACTAACGAACAATTGTAAAAGTTTGATCTATTATATAACAGATATTCTAACGCCGAAATCAAGGCTGTTGATTCAGCTACAAATGATGAGGCTAATGACCCAATGTTAAAAGATTTAAAGAAGTAAGGCGTTTCCGTATTCCCAAAAAAACAGCAAAAGCGGATGCAGCCTTATCGGATGAACGGTCATATGATCCATCCGTGTATACTAATGGAGCCTAAGAGTGCATACTAGTTTTTTGACAAAATTTCAACGCGTTAGCCTTAGAAGTGCAAACGGTGATATTTGGAATAAAGTTAACAATTGAAAGGGAGAAAGTTAACGGGGGTGGTTCAAGGACAATAACATCGGAAAAGTTACATTCGAAGTATTTCTGAAAAAGAGATTGAAATAAGTCATAATTAGAGAAATGCGTGGGTGAGGAGAAGTTTAAACCAAAAGAAAGATAATCACGATCCTTTGATATAAAAGACAATTTCTTTGAAATTATCAACTTTTCTAAATAGAGATGAAAAGGAACTGTTGAAGAGGCAATGAGCAATAAATTTTTAGGCGTAGAGATGTTGACTTTAAGTGCTGTTCTTAAAACCGAAAAAAACAATGAATTGAGCATATTAGAGTATTTGGTTTTTGAAATAATGGTGCCCCATGAGGCAATTCCATATGTTAAAGAAGGAATAATGACATTAAAAAGAATTTTTTTGAAAAAAATAAAATTATTAGGCCACTTAAAACCAATGACACCTTTTACTCGAGAATAGAGCTTAAAACATTTAGTGTGTTTAAAAATAAAGTTTTCTTGCCAGTTTAATTTAGAATTCAAAAATACCCCTAGATATTTGACAGAAGAATTTTCAGAAAAGTGAATGTCATTAAACAGTAAGCAAGGAAGTTTCGACCTTTTTCTGCCAAAATTCATAAGTTTGCATTTTTTAAAGTTGAACTTTAAGTTCAGAATCGCAGCAAACGTTTGTGCTTTATTCAAAATATTATCCAATTTAATCAAATTATATGTCGGGTCCGTGCCTCGAATTCCAATTACAAGGACATCGGAAAAACACTGGTAAAAACAAAAAGAATTCTCTAGGAAATCCAAAAGAGGATTGATCAATATAATGAATAAAAGATCCGACAGGCAGCCTCCTTGAGGGGTTGAGCATCTTAATGTTTTGAGAACATTAGGTTGATTTCTCAAAAAGATTTTACAATTTGATAAATATGCACGTACAAACTCAATTAGATATAGAGGAAAATTCATTTGATGCATGTTCCTTATAATACACTTATGACAAGCAGAATTGAAAGCATCTTTAAAATCAATGAAAAACGTTGTCAGATATTCCTGATTTTAAAAACAAGAGTAAATTGTCGAAGTAATTCGATCGATTGCTAATTCAGCCGATCTACGATAAACATACGCAAATTGAAACTTATTTATACATTTGTATGCTTCTAGATGGTTGATTATTCTTTTCCTTATAGTTTTCTCACATAATTTGCCAAGGCAGGGTAACAGAGTTATCGGTCTAAAATTTTCAATGTCTTTTGATGAGTTCACATTTTTTGGTATGAGAATAACCTCTCCAAGTTTGAAACATTGAGGATAGTATTTCAGCTTAAGAACAGAGTTCATAAGTTTTATAACATACGGTTCGATTATGAAGAAAACTCGTTTGATCAGTTTAAATGATATTTTGTCATGGCCTGGGGAAGAGTTGGAGTCCATTGCTTTTAAGCAAAGGTTAAGTTCATCCGATCTTATGGGTTCAAATTCAACTTCTTTCTGTATTTTTTCAGGTATGTCACATGAGGATTCGCAAGAGAAGATAGTGTCAAGAATATTAGCACCATGATTGTTTAGGTTAAAAGGATGATTAAAAACAGGTGAAGACTTTTTATTGCTGTAAGTTAGAATATTTATTTTCTTCCAAACATTTGATGCGTTAAAATCTAGAAATTCAAGCCATTTAGATTTTTTGAACTCAAAAATTTTTCTCTTGTAAAGCTTTTTCATATTCAAATAGGCTGAAAGATTTTCTTCACATCTCGATTGCCTAAACTTTTTATGAAAGAAGCGTACCTTTTTCCTTAGAGAATGAAGAGCAGGTGTCCAAAATTGGTTTTTTATTTTTATTGTGTAAGAGGAACATGCTTCAGCAGTAGAAATGCATTTTGTTAGCGCAGTTGCAAAATCATCGATATCATCATGATTATTGGGAGCATGGCTAAGGATTTGGGTGTCTTGAATAAGATTTTGTATATTGCTGATAAGTAAATTTTCGTTAATAATCTTTTTAGTAGGCAGAGGCAAGCAAGGCTGTACATTCAAATCGAGACTCAAGGCGATATAGGCGTGATCTGAAAAACTATATTCATCAAGAATATTCCAAGAATTTATGTACGGAAGCATTTTGTCGCTGCAAATTGTGACGTCCACGTGAGATTGGTAATTAGCGTCGGTTCTCAAACTCTTGAAGGTGGGACATGGACTCGAGTCAATAATATGAAGGTTAGATGATACTATTTTATCGTACAAAAGGAAACCCCGGCTATTAGACTTTGTATCCCAGAACATATGTCGGGCATTGGTAATTCCGATTATTAAAACAAGATCATTAGAGATGGGTGGTAAAATAGAACAGAAAAAGAAATTTACATGGTTGAGAGAATTTGGAGGAAAATAAGCTGCAATACAGAAAAAGCGAATACCTTGAATTGTGACGACGGCAGTTGTGATATGTGTGTTCGATAGTTGTCCAACGATATAGATGTCAAGATTACTTTTGAATAAAATGCAAGAAAGGCAAGGTAAAGAGCTATAGATAACAGAGTATGACTTATTAGGAATAAAAGGAAAATGATCATTTACAAGATATGGTTCATTAATCAGTATAATGTCATATGCATTATTTTCCAAAAATATAAGTAAGCTATTGAATGCTACGATAGATTTGCGTAAATTACTTTGTAAAAGCTTAAGAACCATTAAAATTATTTATAAAGAAGGATAAAGCATTATTACAAAAAGATTCCTGTTCTTTTAGCTTTTTAATAAATGCCGGACAAGTTTTGCAATCATATGAATGCGGGCCATTACAGTTAGTGCAAGTAGTATTAGCGGCTTTGCAGTCTTTAATAGAATGCCCAATTTTTGTGCACTTCAGGCACTTAGGAGATTTTGCGTGACAATAAGAAAGGGTGTGTCCAAAATTTCCACAATTTTTGCATATTAAAACCTTTCTTATGTAAAGTTCAATTGGTAAAGAACAATAACCACAAAAAACATTGGTACACTTAGATAAATAATTGGCAACCTCAGATGTGTTAGGTTCAATAATTGCTAGATTAAAGTGTTTATTTTTGGTTTCTATGAGTTTAATTAACTTTACACCCCCAAACTGGTTAATGTAAAAATTACAGTTATTTATTGATTCAACAATATCATTGTGATTATTAGTTTTGGCAACACCTTTGATAATAAATCTGGGCTTAAAAACTTTAGTTTCCTTAATATCAAAAGTATTTTTCAGAATGGATGTTGCTATAGAGCTATCTTTTTTGTTTTCAAAATTGACAATTGCTTTGCCATTATGTATTTTCAAATCTTTAATTTGTAGTTTGTTTTCATTGGGTTTAATTAGACGAACAATATTTTTCAATTTCATTAATTTTGTTATTATCTGGTTTCACAATATTCGTCTTTATAATAACTGAATTACTTGGGTGTAAAAAGTTTGAAGTTAATTTAGGTGTTTTAACAGCATCAGCATAAGATATACCATGTATAGTATTTAAATTGTTGTTTCCTAATAATTGTGAGGCAAACTTATTAATTATAAGTTCCTTTATGTCAGAAAAAATGTTTTTGACTAAAACTAAATTATCATTATTCCCATTAATACTAGAAATATATTTCTCTTCTACGAGATTTAAAAACTTGAATCTGAATATTCATAGTCTATCTTAGTTCTTTTACATGTTTCTACAATAATATCGTCCATGAGTAAAAATTAAAAGGAAAGTTTAAGCAAAGGTTACAAAAAGCAAAGTTTAATTAATGGTAAAAGTAAAAAGAACAAAAGTAAATTTAAGAAATTTGGTAGGATGACAACGACATTAGAAGTTGGAGTTGAAAGTAAAAAAAAATGAGTCTAGAGTGAGTGAGTGAGTGAGTGGGATTAACGCAGCTTGTAGATGTAGACATCCGAAAGCTGGCAATAACGCTTAAGAGAGAATATGAGTGATAGTAATGCTAGTGGGAAATGTCGTTGTCACTAATAAGTAGAAATGGAAGGGTTAAGAAAGAGGTAAGGAAAAAGTAAGAGAAAGAAAGTAAAATAAACATCATTTAGTTTTGAAGAGATGAAATAGGTTTAGGGTGGGTTGCTTATTAAAATTTGTTCAATTGATTCTAAAAGAGTAGTGTAAAGTTTCATTAAGTATGGATTATTTAGAATAAGTGAAAAAAATGAGTCTAATACTTGAATATAAAACAAAAATATGTATTAATTTATATAGGTTCAAAACATTACGAAATGAAATTTATATTATTTGAAATATTCTAAGAAAAGTAATGGAATATACTGCTATATAAGAAAAGTAAAAAAACTAGCAAGTAAACGAAAGCATCTTGTTAGTGAAAACTTAAGTAAAAATTAAGCACACAATGGTACAGATTAATAATTTGTCTTAAAATTTATAAAAAAAATCAATTAAATTTAATTGTATTTAATGTTTCCAACAAAACATCAGATATCTGATATGTCTCATTAGTTATAATTGATAGATACCATTAAAGAAGCCCAATGTTTCTACAAACAATTTCTAGAAATTCCAATTTAACAAAGAATTATTGAGAGTGTCGTTAACTATTTAAGTTTTTACGATTTATCATGAAAAACAACCACAAGCATATGCACAAATAGCGCCTTTATATGTCGGGAATACAAATAGTATTTGCATTTGCCAATCTTAAAAACGCTGCCATTGTTTTCACACAGTTTTCCTCACAATTGAGGTTCTTATAACTAAGCTCCAGAAATAATTAAATGTGAGGATTAAAATTTTAAATTATATCAAAAGTAAGCCTTTAAATTCAATGATTGACTATGTTCTCTCATGAAATTTACCCGCATACAACTTATAATGTACAAATTAGTTAGATGTCTTTCTATGTTTTACGAACTAAAATAAGAGTTTCTTTTATTTTTGACATTAGAAGAGTCTGATATTTTGATATGTTTAGTATGATTTTTGATTAATATATTCCAAGCCTTGAACACTCTTAAATTATAAATGGAAAAAAATTAAAATACTGCTAAGTGTACTGTCAAAGTGGGCTCTTTTAATGAAAAAACTTGTGTTATTACTAATCTGTAAGCACAGATGCGCACAAAAAAATACCTTAATTTTTATGAATAGAAACTTTTGGTTATGCAATTATATGTTTTTTTCTTAAACTTAAAACATTTTAAGGGCGTGAGTAAGGTTGTTTCGGTACTGGGTTTCGATCCCGCATCAAGCCTACTTTCTCATAGTTCGATACAAGCGGCGCAATTGTACCTTATCGATGAAAACACCCCTTTACTTTATGTTAATTTGAGGATTTTATGTCATTTTTTTGCATCGATTTCGCTCCATTTCTTACAAATTTCAACTTTTTTGAAATTTGACATTTCAAGTCTTTTTAACCCTTTGAGGACCGAAATTATGAAGACAAAAATCGTCTGCTTTTTTTTAATGGAATTCTAATAAATAGATGAATTTCAAAATTTCTCTTCATTTACGGTGGACCATATTCAAATTTTTAGATTTTTATGACCAACTATATAAATTAATTCCTTTTATTTTTAGGATTATTTGTTTTTCCTATAAATTTTTAATTCTAAGCTATTTTTCATTTGTCTTCCGATGAAAAATTCACCAAGTAATCTTTCTAACTTTTTCTTTACATGGGACATTACTAATCAGTACAAACAGATGACGAATATTTTTCCTGAAATTTTGTTGTAAATATTTAATTTGAAGCTCATTTTTTTGCTTTTTATTATAATGAATAAAGAAAAGTTTTATAAAACTTTGTTTAATTTTTAATTGATTTTAGCTATCTCAACAAACGCATACTTATCCTGCATCACAACAACAACACTTACATAAAACAACTCTCGCTCTCTACCCCCAAGGCGGCTGCCTCTCAGACATTTTATAGCTCATCCTCATCAATCCACTCCTAGATCACATTAATTCCAACTCACACTTCGCACAATGCTACTCTGACGATATTCTCTTTACCTTCTCCAACGACGACCAAGAAACCAATTTGAACTACGCTACCACCCTTTTGACGAATATTAATTCCTTAGCCTCTAAATACAAAATTCATTTCACTAGAAAAAGAATCTTACCACAACTCCTAGTCATGCCATCATCCACACCAATCACACCAGTAACCCAAATAAAATATCTCGGAGTCATTTTTTAATCAAACCTTAAATTCTCACCACACATCAATAACCTACACACTAAACTCACGCCTATCATTTTCTCCTTCAAGAAAGCCATCTCCTACAAATGGGGACTAAACCAGAAAATTTCAAAATATATTTATACATTAATTATTTTACCCATAATTCAATACGGTATCTTCTACTGGGGTTTCTCCCTAAAGCTGCATAATGCTAGAATTATTCTCAATAAAATTCACCGTACCTGTCTCCTCACAATCACTAACGCGTATCACACCACACGTACCTCAAAACTTGAACTCCTTACACACACTCTACCAATTCTATAAAAACTACACTTAACTCTAGTAACACTATACTCGAAAACTTTCAAATCCATGAGCCCCATTCACGTTTTCAACACACCCTCTCAACTTCATCCCTTATACTCTCATTTTACGAAACCATATGTGCCAAGTACATACCAAACCTAGCTCACTATTCCATATCATCTGAAATCCATCCCATCTTCCATTTCAACCCTTCAGATTAATTACCCTACACATTAACCATATGCAAACATAAAAACATTCCTACCAAACTAATCAAAATGCAACGCACTAATCCCCACTCACCATATAATCTTTTCATCTTTACTGACGGTTCCAAATCCTCTCACCATGCTACTGGTGCATACGCCTTCTTTATCACCAACTCATTAACCTCCTTTTTCTCCGAAGTCCTTCACACCGACAACAACACTTCATCGTATGAAACAGAAGCGTTAGCAATTTTAGCCGCTTTCAGCCATCTATTAGACAACATCGAAACATATCGTCACAACTTTAGTCACATCCATCTTTACACAGACGCTCAAAACATCATTAACGATCTCAATCTCAATCATAAAATTCCGTTGTCATGTCATAGCATAGCCACCAAACTGACCCAACTCGCTCAACATTTCAACATCACCATCACCTGGTCTCCCGAACATTCTACATGCACCGAAAACCACATAGTAGATCAATTATCCAAAACATTAACATCGAACACAACCTTGACCATTGTACCCTCTATCCTGCATCAAATCTTCAACACACACATCCATCCTTAACAATTGGTCATCCCTCAACATTTCTCCTCTTCTAATCAATTTTGCGATTAATAATAAAAGCATTTTTCTCGCACGCAACACAATTAGATGGTTCTCTTTTCACTACCCAACCTATGCTTACTTTTACAAATTCAAACTACACAACAACCCACTTTGCCGTTTTGGCTGCACAGAAATAGAAACACCAATACACATCATCCTTCTATGCCCCATCTTTCAAAACATACAAACCAAACTACTCAAATTCTGCTACTTATATTTCAATGGTATCCCCAACTTCATTTATGACTTTCTATATCACCCTTCAATTCTCCAAGGACTCTCAATCCTGATAAACACAATAGAACCAATTCTTAAAGCATACCAAAATCTTATTCCTTCTACATTTTCTTTCCTTTTATTTGCTCCTTTAGAAGATAACAACTAATTCGATTTCCGTTACATAGAAACAACCAATCAAAGCCATCCAAATCATAGCAATACAGCAAGCATATCAGTCAACGCTGGAAAGTGCCTAGAGATTTCCCTCACTCACTCTCTTTCTTTTTTATATATCAATTTTAAAACTTGAATTAGCCATCTGTTTAAAATTTGTTGATAAGTTTGATGTTATTTCAACTTTTGCCCTTCCATTTGAAGTGAGTTTGATATTTATATGTATTAGCGTATTCAGTTCCATGATTTTATCGTATGAGTTTTTATGTAACAAGCAGTTTTGTGATAAGGGTGCATCCATTGGCGAAACAAATGGGAGGCGGAGAAGGTCAGCTGTCCCTCGGCCCAATATAATAGAAGGATTTGAAATTGCCTTTTATCTAATTTTTCTACAAATAAGATTTTATAAAAATAATCGTATGAACGCTTTTAAAAAAGTTTTTCAAAATAAAAAGTTATACAATAAAATAAAGCTTTTTGCTCTTAGTATATTTATTTTTCAATAATTTTTCAAAGAATAATTTTATATCATGCTATTGGCTACATCACTATTCCAAATTTTATTGTAAATTATGCCATTGTCAACAAAGGGGGATTTAAAAGAAAATATTTAAAATAATCGCATCAAATTATTAGGATCACACTGGTGAGGCTATAGTGGAGCACCAGATTAGGGTCTGCTGTATAGGCCTAGGATACTAAACCAATTTCAAAACACTATTATACTTATCTTAATTTTGCTAACATTAAAATAATATTCATCGCTTATTATCAAGGTAACCCACTTTTAATAATAATCGCATAATTTTTTCAGACTATATTTGAGACTTTGCAAGGTTTTAAAATTATATAGAATATCTTATATCTGTTTCAAATGTTTTTATATTCATATTTGATTCATTTCCTATGCTACATAGTTATATACTTTCATTATTTTAGAGGAAAATTAAATATATAGTCCTGGTATGCCTGATATACTGGAAATCGAACGAATGGAGTTACCTTTTCATCAAATAAAGCCTTCTTTACCTTAATTTGTTATTATTAATGAAATACCCCTATTAAGAAACAAATCTTCCCTACACATGTCTTAAGCCAGTGTTTCCCAAACTTGAGTAAATTACCCAATGGGGGGGGGGGGGGTAATTTAACAATTTTTCGGGGGTAATGGGAGGTTCAGAGAAAAAGAAGTTAATAATTCTGAAAATCATGAAAACATTGTACCTGGCGCTAGAATTAATGTCAAAATAGTCTTAGTATGTAATGTTGTAAACTAAACTGTAACAATGTTCAAATACTATAAATATAAAATATCTCTAGAGTTTTCATTTAGTCATATATATCTATGTAGAAGTAATGACGAGTGTGATAGATGTAATCGAAAAGAACAAAATGAGATGGTATGGACACGTGCTGAGAAGGGAAAAGGATGAGAAAATAAGGAAAGCATACGATGAGCAGGTAAAAGGAAAAGAGGAAGGCAAAGAATGAGATGGGGAGATGATTTGGAAGAAAGTATGGAAAAATTTGGTTTGAAAGAAAGCGATACTACAGGCAGAAAGCTTTGGAGAGAACGGATCAAAGCCATCAATCCCGAATAAGGGGATAAGATGATGAAGAAGAAGATATATATCTATGTTGACAATATGTTTTGAAAGGGGTAACATGCTTACTGGTGCATGTTAAATTGGGTAACAAGCTGAAAAGTTTGGGAACCTGTTAACCCTATTAGTGCTGGGGGGCGTAAAACGCCCCCCCCCTTCACTAAAAAATTAATTGTAGAAAATTGGCTCAATCATATCCCTTCAAATTTTGTGACTTTTTCTAAAATCGCTAGCTGCATCTTTTGAAACCATTTTCATGGTAGTTGAATGACCCTTTCATGTCCAAAACTGTCAATCAAAATCAAAAATTAAAATTTTTCAGCAAAATTTAGACATTATCTGTACTTAACCTTATAACTTAGGATCTATATTATATAATACCCTGAAAATTTATAATTATATACAGTTTGGAACGCATAACACTTTATATATTTAAATTTTTCAATAATCATGGCTATTTTTTAGAAAATGTCAATCAAAATTTTGATTGATTAAAAATGTATCTAATAAAATATACCTTCAAATTTTACATAAAATATATGTTTTTATACTAAATCGGTCATGCTGTTTTCATTTCTGGAGTCATTTTTTACATTTAGGATTTGAAAATACCTATAAGTGTTAATCAAATTTGCGGTTTACTTGTGAAAATTGTCTTCAAAAACATTCCTTCACATTTTACATAAAATATATGTGTTCTACTAAATCGGCCATGCTGGTTTCATTTTAGGACTCATTTTTTACGTTTAGGATCTGAAAATACCTATAAGTGTTAATCAAATTTGCGGTTTACTTCTAAAAATTATTTCCAAAAACATTCATTCAAATTTTACAATGAAATATATCTGTTATACTAAATCGGCCATGCTGGTTTCATTTCTGGACTAATTTTTTACGTTTAGGATGTGAAAATACTTATAAGTGTTAATTAAATTTGCGGGTTACTTCTAAAAATTGTCTCCAAAAAAATGTTTAAAATTAGTACAATTCAACATCAGATCAAAAATTTTTGAAATAGATAAAAATGAAATGAATATATTATTCAAATCTTTTGTACTTTTATGTAATTCATCTTTTGATAACTATAAGAAATGTTAAGTTTCTTTTCTTAAGTAAAATTTATTGTATCCATATCGACTAATGGAACAAGATTATTGGGCTGCCAAATGTGTTCTTTATTTTCTTTAACAAAAGGTGAAGTCCATAAAAAATTTAAAGGGTTCTCTTAAATGATCACTCCATATTCTAGGAAATAAAATAGTATTCAGAATAGGTAACATAAAATAATGTTCTTCATTTAATTGGAATGCATATAACATTAGCTAAGGCTTTCATTGAATATGCATAAGACGGGAAAAAGTTCTAGCAGATTTTGAAATTAAAATTTTTTAACTTTTAAATTTCATATATTGAAATACAATATATGCCAAAATCAATGGAAAAATTTTATTAAACAAATTTCAGAAATTACATTTATCGTATCAACTTCATCAATTCATCAGAAAAAAATAGCTCAAAACTTCAATATAAATGAATAAATCAATAGTGCCCTTTTAGATAAAACTAACGGATTTTCGACTAGTCAAGCATGAACAAACTCGAGCGTGCTGCGCAGAACGTAATGTGGTCAAGTTGAGCGTCAAATGTAAAGAATAGGTGGCTGTGTCAGCCATACAGAGAAATTACGTCTGGTCATCTACTTCTAGCAGCGAGTAGACTTGTCAATCGAGTCGAGCAGTAAAGTAGAACAATGAAAATTGTGATTGTGCACTCCTAGTTCATCAAGTCTAATATTAGTGTGTAAATAAAGTGCTATTTTATCACTGTAAACGTGATTTTTGTTGAATAATAAAATAACTTATATTGACTGATTTTACTGAAGTTCGAGTTGGTATGACGCTCTAGTTTGGTCACACATGACTAATCCCGCCCGCAAACTAACACTCAAGTTATATTTTTTTAAAATTTGAAAGAATTGGAGCGAAATGGATGCAAAGAAAAAAATTGAGAAAAAACAAATTTATGAAGTAGCCAAAGAATTCCAACAACTAGCATAAAAAGTTATTGCTGTAAGCAAAAAACATAATTGCATAACCAAAAGTTTTTATTGCTAAAATTATGATATCAAAGCTATTTTCTTTTGTTCGCATCTGTGCTTACGATTTAGTAATATCCAAAAAACTAGTATTGGTTTTTTAAAAAAAGAGAACAAAGTTAAAATTTTGTAGAAAAATTTTGAGAATATAATTTTACAAAGTTTGTAACTAATGAGTAAAAACTTGGAAAAATATTTCCTATCACTTGATGTATCTTCCTTGGATTGGGTAATGGTGAGTGCTTGCAAGTTAGTGGTTTAAATAATTTTGACTTAATAATTTTGATCATTGTTTGCATAAATTATAAAAAAAATAGTTCATAAAATGATTACAAAGATGAAAATATTATCACCTTCACCATGAAGCAATTAATGGTAGAATAGTGAAGGAGAAAGTGAAAATAAATAATTAACAGCTGAAACTTTGTGCGATGCTTAAATTCGCCTTGATCTTCCTTGCCCCTACACTTGGATAGAGTACTGAGCCCCGATTGACATTTTTCTAATGCATCTTCAAAAATTTTAAAAATAAAAATACATTTAAAACACGCTGAGAAAAAATTTATTTAATATTTTTAAATCAGAAATTATTCAAATAAGTAAAAAAAAATTGATAATATAAGTCAAAAATATAGATAGAATTTAATAGATTGCCCTCGCTTCTATGACTACTTTGTGTTTCACAAGTATGTTAAAACATTTGCTATTGACTATAAAATTAACAGTATATTATTCCGTTTTAAACTCTTCCATAGAATGAAGGAAAAATATTTTAGAAGGCCCGAAAGTATTGAAATTTTATTTTTACTATATATAAAATGGGTAAAAAGTCCACTTTGAGTGTTTTAAAACGAAAAGGTAGTGTGAGAGAGAGAGAAGTTTAATTCAACAAAAATATTGAAGGATGACGTAAAACATATATAAAAAATTTTTCATTTACAAAAAATACTATCTATAATAATACGTAATTTAAACATTTTTACAATATTAGTTGATGGATTATTGAAGGCAGTTAGACCGCTAGAAATAACCCATTAACAGTGAGAAATACTATAAACTATGAAAATCAGTTTGAGCCGGTTGTTTGTGAACATTGATACTTGTAAACAATTATTAATTTTAAAAATAAAAAGAAAGATAATGAAGTAATGAAACTAAAAAATTTGCAAACATAGCAATTCTTCAACGTGCACTCATGAGAAGCTTAACCATCAAAAAAACCTTTTTTATAGTTGGATATTTGGGGGTATTCATAAAATAAGTTGGCAGAGGTGTTGAATTTGCAGGGCATCCTGTAAAGGAAAGATTTTGGGATTTGAGAGTCGATAAAAAGGTAATTGCAAAAACGAAGAGATTTCATGTGCGTGAGTAGAGGAGATTCTGATAAATTTTTGATCAAGGGAAAAGAAAATCCATAGTAAAATTTATAGGTGTATAGCGATCATTTAAGCTCATATAAGTCTTGAACTTTGAGAATAGAATATTTTGAGAACAAGGGAACGGTGTGTGAGATACTTCTATTCGAAGAGCCGATTTTTACAGTTTGAGTAACTTTTCAGTAGTACAAAACCCATAATTCAATAGACTGTAAGTTATGTGTGGGACAAACATAGTATTGTAGAGTAATCAAAGCGTTTTGGTTAGTAGGAACTTAATTTAAATACTTAAAAGCACCACATAATTCTTGAACTGTAGTACCACTAGAGAATACCATGTATTTAGATTTTTTGGAGTTCAAGACAAGACAATTTTTTTCTAGCCAAAATTCAAGAGTTCAAATACCAGTAGTTATCTCATATGATTTTATATTTGGGCCCCTAAATATAACAGTTATATCATCAGCAAAAAGCATCAGATCCATAGAGGAAATGGAATCTGACAAAGAAAACAAATCGTTGATGTATAGTGAAAAAATATGGGTGCTAGGAGCGAACCTTGGGGAACTCCGTTAAGAATATAATTTGGATTGGAAAAAACTGAATTGATATTTACGAATTGTAATCTATTTGAGAGATATGAGGAGAAGAATTGTATCGAAGAGAGAGAAAAGTCATATAATGAAAATTTTTTGATTAGAAGAACGTGAGAAATAGAGTCAAATGCCTTGGATAAGTCAATAAAGAGTGCTAAAACAGCTTCATTATCTTCAAGGGCACAGATAATTTTATAAATAAAGGATGCGTGAAAAATTTCAGTGGAGAAATTGTGTCTAAACCAATTTAGACCAAAAAACCTCCATTTTTAAGCTCCGTTTGTATCGAGTTATAGGTACAGAGATGTTGTAATGCTGTCAGTTAAAAACAGGATCTTCAGATTCTAACCATCCTCCTGAAAAAACGCATACATTTCTGGTCTTTAAAATATTAAAACTCTATGCGCAGTTGTTAAACACCTAAAACGAAAACTTCCAAATTCCTTATTCTTAATTGTCTAGTGAAAGTATATGATCGTTTAAAGATGCTTAAAATTTTTGAAAACATCTTGTCCTATTAGTTGGATTTTGAAAATCCAATCATCATCAAATCATTCACATCATCATCACATTAATCTCAACATCATCATCACAAATTCACCCACACACATCATCATCACAACCTCATTTTCATCATCATCATCAATATCATAATACCGATTATGATATCTAAGTGGTTCGCGCAATCTAAACATGGCAGTTATTCAGAATTCTTTTCTATTCGTTTTGATTTTTTTAACTGTTCACCCGCTTATGAACACACAGCAGTTGCTCATTTTTTATATCACTGATCATTTGTCTTTTGAACGATTCAATTGGTTTTAAATTCTATAATTCTATAATATGTTCTGGAAAATTCAATTCGTATATAGCAAATTAGGCGAACCACTTCGCCGAAAAGATATTTTAGAGAAAAATATTTAAGATGATTCTTTAAAAACATAATATCAGTTTTTAAAAAAAATTATACTAACAAACACACTAAAGGTACCTAAGTAATTAACTAACGAAGTAACTAACTTCCCAACTAATTTCAATTTATTTTTTAAAGAATTAGTTTTTTTAACTGGTTATCGACCACAGTCGACATATGTCGACTTTACAAAAATATGAATCGTCTGCGTTTATTAATTCTTTTTAATACAAATCGTCTGCTTTATACTAGATATAGTCTGATTATTCTGGTCGTTAACGGGTAATTTTAATTTTCCTCGCAAATCCCTTGTGAATGATTGTTTTTCACGAAAATGTCAGGTCATGAATTGAAACCTTTAGTATGCCACACTTAGGCAATGGCGGATTCAGACCCCCTCCTCTTCCACTACTAATTTTTTCATCATATCAGTGTATAGTTCAATCAGAATTAGTTTGAATTTCTGAAAGAAGACATATAATTGAGATTCGTAACATGATATGAGCAAATGTTCCTTGTGTAATACCAGTAATACTCTAGGTATATTCACAATGATTTTGTAAGAAATCCTGCAAAAAAATATTTTTGAAAAAAAGTATTGCAAAATCGCGTGGGGTAAATTTATTTATTGATCCGTCCCTGCACTTAGGTCTGAGGTATTATAGATCATTTTTATTTCCGAGATATCTTTAAATGATTTGCTTAAATTATTTATTTCATTATCTATTATATCGAACCATAACGTTGAATCAATTTACATTTTTAAGTTTTGAATTTTCATAAATTTGGATTACTAACATATTTGATTTTAAGTGTATATCTTAAAGTGTCACCTTTCAGACCATTTCTATTTTGAAATACCTCATGATGCCATAAAAATCCATGCTCCGCTTCTACTCTGAATATGGCTTTTATTCGAAGGAAGGCAGACTATAGTCGTGAAAGGAAAGCTTCAAATACGGATGATAGTATATTAAAAACCGTGCTCATCCTACTAGACAAGATAATCAGTCTCTTCTACTTGTCAAGTTAAACTTAGTATATTTGAAGGGAATAATATTGTGTGCAGAAAGCAAATAACGCAGGAATTATAAAACCATTCTCCTCATCTAATACGCCATTGCTCAGAAGCCGGCAAAAGAAATTCAAAACAACTCCCAATTGTTACACATGCACATTATGGGATTAGACTTTCGCAAGCACTGTTTATTCTCAGCATTAAATAAACACGAGCCGTCTTTGAAATAATAATGACGATGAAGAAAGCGCCGTTTTCATTGCGTGTTCTTTGAAGCTGGAGCACTCACAAAATGTCTCATTCGAGGACATAATTACACACAGTAGTATATATTCACTCTTCACTGTAATAAACACTTCCAACTTTAGCCGTCTCTATAAACTAAGGATATAAATGATACATGATAGAGATGCCTCATTGAAATTACCTCATAAGAATTCAAGTGTTTACGAAAACTTTACTATATAATTAAAGACGTATTCGATCTCTTGAAGAGCAACCAACCCTATCTTTCTTGGTAGTGGTTGTTCTTCAGGAGATAAAATTTGTGGGTGGCCATTCTTCAGTAGGCTTTACGATGTAATTTCCTTCAAGATATAGAATGGTATATCCCTATTTATTTGAAAAAGTTGGTTTTTATATATCGCTTTAAACTCTATAAAAAACTGGAATAATCAAAAATAATCAACTTATATTAAAGTTAAAATAAGATTAATTACTAGAATAACTTCATATAAATTGAGAAAAATAAGCAAATAAATTATAGCTCAATTTAATTTTCTACTGAAATATATTATATGAAAAAAATAGTTTTTTATTCTTGGAGCGGTTATTCTTCAGGAGAGTGGTTTGGGTAGTTGTTCTTCAGTTGGTACGAAAAAACTTTTCTGGGGTGATTTTTTTTCAAGAAATCCTGAAAGTTATCAAACTTTGATTGGATACAAAATCCTCCTCAATCAAAACCAATTATAACTAATTTTATTGGGAAAGAAATTGGAAAACGAATGTGATTATTCTTTTTGTGTATTGATCTAGTGGTGATGTTTATTTTTTATAAAAATCAATCCTAAAAATGATCTAAAGAGCATGCAAAAATAAAAATTTTATTGAAATACTTATTTACACATGTATACCTATTTTCAAGTATGCTGCTGAATTTATTGGTGATGTTCATTTTTTATAAAAATCAATTAAACCAATCAAAAAATAATTTAAGACTACTCTTGTCACAATTAAAATACAAATTTACAAGTATATGTTGAATTTAGTTGTGATGTTCATTTTAACCTTTTTGAGAGGTTTATTTACCACAGAATTTATTTGATCTTATAGATTTCCTATTAAAGAATCTTCTTGATGATCGTAAGCTTTCTTCTCAGTATCATGTGCTGTATTATCAGGTGATATGCAGAGACATCTCTCTGGATATTTGTTAAACAATCCTTTTTCAAAAATCGTTTTCCTCATGGAATCATTCATGATGCTTTCTTCGATTACAAAAAGTTGTCTACCTACATCACATAACCTAAACGATGACCTTTTTCACGCCAAAAGGAAAAGTGATGATCAAATTCTTTTCACAAGACTAAATCTTCACATAGTGTCATCTGTGCTCGTTTTGATAACTCTAGCAGCTTGGCAATTTTCATATTTCTCATCCGTGTTGGTCAACCACTGATTGTAATCTGAGCTTTTAGATTCGCAAAGGAGGAATTTTTTGTTCACAGACAAGATCTTTTTTGAAACACCCAATAAGTTATAATTACACCACTTCCTAGTTCATTGAAATATAATAAATCTTGCGTGTAAATAAGATACATACTTATTTCTTATATTGTAGCTCTTCACATGATCTATTCAACTTATTTTTACAACCCACTAAATAATTGTTTGTGAATCTTAAAGTGACATTTATTTTTATGTAGATCAATCGAATCTGTCAAAAAATGATTCTAAGGTGTCAATCAATGTCAAATATATAAACTACAAAATATATTATATACTCGCTAGATTTTTTTCTAAATATTCTCGTAATTAATTTTTGGTGTTTAATTTGCTCAAAATATTTCACCTATTAATAAATTAGATTTAACAGGTGACTTAACGCCATCC
Organism: Nectonema munidae; assembly: GCA_030549495.1. Classification (NCBI taxonomy): domain Eukaryota; kingdom Metazoa; phylum Nematomorpha; class Nectonematoida; family Nectonematidae; genus Nectonema; species Nectonema munidae. The sequence goes on from JAUIRK010000897.1 coordinate 466,749, forward strand.
ATTTTTCTAATAAAAATAAGGTTATTCATACAGAGTATAGATCTCTCATGCTGAAAATAAGTCCTTTATTCTATATTTGAATTGGGCTTACTGTCTACCTCTCGCTAATTTGTGGTGAGATCGAATTGAATAAATTTTGACTGATTTAGCAAACCAAGTTTTTTTTTATTCACTCATGATCATGCTTTTTTTTTATTTAATATACCGCTAATGTTATTGGCGGCAGGCTATTTTTGATTCAAAGGAGGGAGGATGACCTTTTAGCGCATAAATTTTTTTTAAACTATCAAATATTTTTACAAATTTTTGGCGTGAAAGAACTAAATAATTTATTTAGAAATTGATGACGTTATTTATATTTTTTTATATGAAAATCAATCAAACTTTTCAATCAATTATATAAACTACAAAATAAATTCTACCTAAGGTTTTTTAATTATTGTGTTAATATTATTTTAAAAAGCCATTTTTTGTTGTTTAATTCACTAAAAATGTTTTACTTGTCACTAAATTAGCTTTCTTAAACCCCAACATTTTTTTTCAATATTTAAAAACAAATTTATCCATACCTCAAATCAATCTTGCTTTATTTTAGTCTGAAATATGTTTTGTCATTCTATATTTGAATCGCGATTAATGTTTACTCTTGGCTAATTTGTAGCGTACTTTTTTTATTATATGATGTTTATACAAAAATTCTTAATGAAATTTTTCAAACTTACGGAATATCCCGTACTTCAATTTGATCCCAATTCTATTGACACTTTCAGACATTTGTATGCTCTAATTGCGAAAACGAGAAATAAAATCAGCATTGCGGATTTATTAAAAAATAGAAATTTTATTTAAAATTTGAATAGGATTTTAATTGAAGGAAAGAATAAGCAAAAAGGGTCTTGCTAAAATGTTCACTACGGGTAAAAAAAAATGACATGGTACATAATCGACATTTTTATTGAAAAAAAATAAAAAAAATTTATCGACATTTTTTAAAATCTCCATTAAGGGCACACTTTACCCTTTCACAATAAAAAATCCAAATTTATAAAAATTTAAAATATATGTATCTTTTTTTAATTCAAATTTTTTATATATAATTCAAAATAAATTCTTTATCTTTTGTTTGAAATTTAAGATTACTTATGTTTTTATTACAAATGAAAGCTTATAAAGTTGGTTAAAAGCAAACTTAAAAGAAATCTGACAAGTAGAGAGAACCTGACTTACCACTCAGCATATTATTGACAAACCTTTCATTATGTGTTTTTTTCTAGCAGTGTATTAAATACTTCTCCAAAATCAAGTAAAAACGTTACATAAATTTAAATCTAATTTTTTACAATAAAATTAGGAGTTTTATGTTTAAAAGTTTTTTTCAAAATTAAATATTACATTTTTTCAAAAAGGTTTCCTCTTCCTTCAGGAAAAAATGATAATAAATGGAAGAATGTACCAATCAAGTTCTTTGATTTTGAAGTATTGACTGAGACACTTGAGTGTTTTGGAATTTGAAATTTATAATATATTTTTGAAATAACTCTTTTAAAATGACAAAAATATAAGCATGTAATGAAATGAATGATAAAATTTCATCTTTATTCAACATAAAAAAACCGTAATTATAAAATCTGAAAATAATATTTTCTACATAAATTTTTCTTATTTGTTACATATCTTGTGCTTTGGTTGCGAATATAAAAACAAAACTGCGGAATGTAGAAACTTGGAACTTATAGAAGTTTAACGTTTTGCTAAACTACCATATATATGATTAAGAATGTGATATCATCATTTCAACGTTGTCATCTGCTAAGCCTAAACAAAAATTTTAACAAATATTTAGTGAAAATGAAATATTTGTGTAATAAAATTGGCCTCGGAAAAGTAAATCCAGCATAAATTTTTATTGTTTCAATTAACAAAACTCTCTATAGCCGGTAATTCACTATGCTGATATCTATATATATATTGTATATTTCGTCTCAGGGAACAAGCTTGATACATGAAATATAATTGCCTCAAAATATTTGCTTTGATTCTCGCATAATTTTATTGGTTTAAGCAAAAATAATTTAAAATAATTTGATTGGTTAAATCAGGAGCGAAAAACCTCCTGCTAGGGACCAAATGGCTTCCATGAGTGTTTTTAATAGTGCTCACACACTGATGTACCCGTATTTAAAAACCAAGTAAATTTTCACTTATAAAATTGTTAGAAAAAGTCATATTCATTTATTTATGAAGAAAAGCAATTGAAGTTTAACTTAGAGTTAAAGCAGTCTTAACGTTTTTTGCTTGGCATAAATCTTTTGAAACAAATTATCCAATTAATCTTTCAAACACACAAAACCAAACTCAAAGTATTCCTGATTTAAACAAAAGAATAAGATGATATAGCCTCTCCAATAAGAAAATATTTCTAATTTTGTAACGGGAATGAACCTTCGTGATTCGTTTATTTTAGACGGTATATACAAGATTTACACAGGTCCAAGAATTGGTATTTGTGATCGGCCCTCGAAACTTGATTTTGAAAACTATAGCAAAAAGTTTTCCAAGCCCGGGTTAAAGTTTTTATACAATCAGATCAAGGAGTTTGCATTATCTTCCCTCTCGTGACAAAAAATATTTATTTTTCTCATAATCAAATAAAGTGAATCTTCGATTTACGAAATTATTCGTTCCTTAGGTCTGTTCCTGAACCAAAATATTGGTGATCTGAAAGATATCGTCTTTTCCATTCTAAACTTATGTAAAGTATTTAATGCATTCGAGCTACGTATTTGCCCTAAAAAATAAGATGAAAATAATTTTTCATTTTCCATATGTGTTAATAAAAAAAATAATTTGGATTGAATATACACACTTTACTTTTAAAAGATGAGAAGTTAGATGACTTTCGTTCCTCCCTTTTTCGTGTTTCTTTTGAGACTGTTTATTGCAGTGTTTCTCAGAGGATGTGCGCCAGGCACACTGGTGCCTCCCGCCCATGAAATGTTCAAATGCAACTCATAAATTTTTGATACTTAAGACACTAACTATTCTTTTCATTCTTCTAAAAATGATAGAAGCTTCATAATAACACATTAAACTACAAAATTCAAAATTTGATCTAAAGTTTAAATATTAGAAGAAAATTGTTGCTATTGACAAGTAGAGTATATCGTATTATTTTTTGTGTATTGTGAAGAAACTTTCGCATATATATCTCACATTTTTTTTAATTTTATATTTAAAGTGTAAGTTTTTTGTTGTTTATTTTGTTCATGAGAGAATCAAGACTGTTTTTAAATAAATGAATATTATCATATATGGTATCGTGTTGAGACGTCTAAGTGTGTCAAGAAATATAAAAGTTTGAGAAACACTGGTTTATTGGGTGAAACTATATTTTGTCACGTAGTTGCTTTTCTATAATGATTTCACATCACACCACTTGCTACAAATTTCTTCACTACTTCAAACTTTTTCTCTTTCTTCCTCCGTCATCTGATGAAAACACCTTCTCGCATTTTCTTCTCTCGTGAATTATTTTTTGTATTCCTTTACGAGATATTATATAAATACGTGAAACAGTAACTTAACCCTCCTAACGTTAACTTGAGTCAAAACATGTGGGGATAAATAGTTATTAGAGCGAATTGTTCATAGATACCAAATAAAACAAATGCCACTCAAATGTATATAAAAGGGATTAAGCCAGACTTTTTACTTACATCATCGTCGATATCGCACAGAAAGAAAGACGAATACACCGATAGATAAATATATAGGGATGTCCCCTTTGTTGTTCCACTACCATTATATTTCTCTTACTAGTCTGTACTTTCAAGATTTTATATCGTTTGTTTGTACATATAACATCCTCATTGTGAAAACATCAATAAATTCCTATTTTTATACGAATTAATTTGGATTTCTATTAATTGTTTTATTTATTTTGAATTCTCATTATTTAAATGAATTCGATTTCCTTGATTACTTTCATTTAAAAAAATCCATCTTTTGTAAATTACTGAATATCTAAATATCTTCTAGGGTATCAGATACTATTTGATGTTATGTTGATATTTATTCCTTGTAGAGTATGTCATTGTGCAAACGTTAAATTTTCAAGTCTTTTATAAATTTCTGCTAACTACTCTCTCTCTCTCTCTTATTAATATTAATGTTATCTAATGCTATATATATTTTTATATATTTTTTTTCTGTAATAAAGTATAATTATATTTAACTAATTTACTTTGTACTTGTTGATGCATCACTTCTAAAAAACTATTTGTCGGTTTGTCACATTTATTTCTATTGCGTCATTTGTTATTTTACCTGCTACTAATTTTATAACTCTTTTTATTTTTTGAATCTTGCGGATGTTGCATCTCGATAGAGCTACTCTACCTTTGAATTTCCTATCCGTTATATAACTCTTCTAACCTCAATACCAAAAATTTTTTCTTTTGTAATTTTTTTCTTATTTTTTATCTAAAAAATTCTTAATTATGTTCTACATAGGTTATAATAAGGTAAGTAGTTCACTAATCTAATTACAAAATCAAACGCTATATCGCAAAAATTACTCAAACTTATTGTTAAAGTTAATTAATAAATTTGTGATATTAATTGACAAATTTATCAATTTAATTGGTTAATGTAAATATATTTATTCGTGTTAAAACACATTTTATTCATTTTTGTCGGTGATTCTTTACATCTAAAGAAAAAATCCCCTTTAGACAAATAGAAATGCAAAGATCAATTACAAAAAAATACACGTAAAGCTTCACCCCAAACTTACAAAGCAAAGCAATTTAACACCAGCGTATCTGAGATAAACATTCAATGAGAGGTAAAAAGGATGGTGATTACTTTTTTCGAATATCTTTTTTTCTGAAATCTTTCTTTCCAACGTTTTGATGTATTTTATTGTTTCAATGATGATGTCGAACTAAAAAAAAAAAAAAAAGCTAATTATGAAATAAACCCCGATTCATTATGCTACACAGAACTGTGCAACACACTTCTCCTTTTCATTTAGACCAGTGTTTCTCAACTCTGGGCCAATCGCCCACTTCTGCGCGAAAATGGAATTCAGGTTGGCAATTTTTTATCTGGCATCGTATAAACAAATATTCTGTTTGAAAAAACTGAATAATTTTCGACATTTTTTCACTTCAAAGTGAATTTTTTTTGCATTTTTTCAAATCTCAATGGAAGATTAAATCAAAAAAGTTGAGAAACCCGAAACTAAACACACACAGGCTTAACCTGTGTTAGAGAACTATGAACGCTGAAATCAGTGAATAAGCGTCCTCGATTTCAAGGGGGCCACTCCTAAAGTGAACAACTGGAAAATAGATTTAAAAAATGTGACATATGAAATATTTGATATGATTACAAATCATTAGTTAGCATAGAAGAGAAAATATATCGAAATTTTGTGCAGAATTTCCAATTTAAAGATAAATGTTTGGTAAATATATATTTTTTCATGTTATCGCACATTTGAAAATATTTGAAAGACAAAAAAAATTTCAAAATTTTTCAAGGTTGTTCAAATATAATCTTTCCTAAATAGTTTCGGCAGTAGAATGCCTTCTTAACAGGAAAAGAATTGTGAGTTCATTATCAATTATAGTAACAAGAGCATTCATACCTCTATATATTACTTTCAGTCAATCTCTTATATGTGTTAAAATCAATATGCCGTATATAATATAATCTTAAAAAATTGGAGATGAATAAAGTTGTCTAGATAGGTATCTAATCAAAATCCCTGAAAACTAATATCCCCAAAAAATAAAATTCCCGCTACCAAAATTCGCAAAAACTAAGAAAGCAGTAACATTTGCTTTCAGAGATTTTGGTTTTCGGGGATTTTAGTTTTCAGAGATTTTGACTAGGAACCGTCTAGACTCTAGACATATATCTCTGTAGTGTCTAGTACAGTGGTTCCCAATTGGGGGTCATGGACCCTTAGGGGTCCATAGAAGAATTTCAAGGGGTCCATGGAAATTCTACTTATGCTGAATCTCCTTTAATATACTTCTATTTTCCAAATCAATATAAATATATATATTTAGAGCTTTTTTAAATAAATATTTTCTTCCCTTTTTTAAAGTTTCATATTTTAAAAGTTTATATATGCTTGTTATTAGTTACAATATTTTTGAAAAAAATTATATTTTAATTGGAAAAAAATTTTATTCACATTTTATGTCAGGCTTTACGATTTCTCTGATTTCATATGAATAAGCATACGATTTAATCAGATGACTACAATCATTTTTTGCATAATAATCTTTGATTAATCTTGTTGGCTCAAACTATTCAGTTGTAGGGGTCCACAGGTAAAAAAGTGACTGAAAAAGGGGGAACGGGATAAAAAAAGGCTGGAAACCACTGGTCTAGTAGGAAAGACCTTGGTTGAAATTCTATTTACTTATTTTTTATGAGGTTTGATTAGTAAAATCTAAAACATTTCCTTTTGACAGAGATACAAAAAAGTTTAATTAAATGAAGTAAGTTTAGAATTTTAATTTATTTAGACTGAAAATTTTATCGTTTATATCATATTATGAAAAGTTTGATGTCGTCTTAAATTTATATTAAAAGTAAAAATATGAAATTTCATCAAGTGTTTCTAGATTTCTAAGGCAACAAAGCGGGACTAATATAAGCTTGAAAAAAAAGAATGAAAATAGTACTAATTAGAAAACTTTCCGCCTATAAAATAGGTGAAGCTACTTAAGATGTCGGCCTCAAATTTGTGTAAACATTCCTAGAACACATAGCATGCAAATTATTCTGGTCTGATGAAGCTTCTTATAATAATTCATTGTGTATTGTATCAATTTTCACTTGCCTTACAAAAATAAACAAGATCACTTTTCACATAGCTTAGGAAACATTTTCATCTTTAATGTCATTTAAGTAGGATCAACCATTTCATTGGTACAGTTATCCAATAAACTATGAGCACAAGTCATACATGGATCCTGAAACGTTACCTATAAGTTTACAATTATTTCTTCACAAAAAATGTATAAATAAATATTGATTAGGGTTGCCCTTGTACAGCAATACTTGAAAATTACACATTTTTAAAGTTAGAAAGCAAGAATCCTGTAACTTAAAATGAAAGGATTAAATCAGAAAAATAGTTGGATAAAACTGAGTTTATGCTCAATTTTACTTTATTTAAATTTTACATTATTTACAACCTAAATTTTGAAGATTTTTTTGGCTCCTCTGACAAAAAATGCTCTCTACGTTTCTGTGATGAATATAGTTTTATTGTTACGCCCGTCAGTTCAGTTCGACATTACTGAAATTAATTGTGATATCATACTTTAATATTATCTATACACTTTTTTCCATTATTTAAAATTTTATTTACAGCACTATATACTTTTATAAATTATATATTTGAATTATAACTCCGATATAAATTATACAAAATATTTCTTTGTTTCAATCTAGAAAAAAAAATTAATGCCTGATACATTCGTAAGTTTTCACAGCTCTTCTTAAGAAATTCAAGATGGCCACTTTGGTAACCCTGGCCTTACAACTTATTATAATACAAAAATTGGTCAACAAGACTTTTAGATGAACAAAAGTATCTTTTTGAGAGAGAAATCAAATATAAAAGGAGTATTGATTGCAATAATAATATAAAATCCAATAAAATAAACAGAGAAAGAGTGAACAATTTGTTGGCAAAAACTTTTAAAAGCAAATGAATTTTCGCCGACAATCCGCTTTTAGCAAAGGAGGTTCGTGTCGTACGCTGTGAACGATGTACAAAGAGAGATGGCTGCACTTTAGATTAATTTACAGCCTACGACACTAACCTCCTTTGTTTCTCCGCGTTATGTTTGAAAAAGCCGATTTTCGGCGAAAATTTCATTTATTTTTAAAACTTAATAAATTTAATGATGAAAAAATGCCCGCTTAAGCTGTAACAGTCAATTTGCCTATCCCTTCAGAGAAATGTTAATTGTTCTTACTTCTTTGTTAGTGTTGAGGTGTCTTGCTTTAGGAATGAGCTTCTTCAATTTGAAAAGTTCAACTTTTTCTAGGGACTTTAGTCGTTTTTTTCGTTCTTTTTTCAAGATTATTTTGAAGTTGTTATTTGCATTCTTTTCCTTCAATCTTTTTCGTCTGCTGTTCATTGGCCCCTCTCTATCCTTCTCTTTCTTGGGAATTCCAGAGCGTTTATCAGTTATTTCGTATTCGTTGTTCTGCTTCTTAGAAGACATGGATGTCGTCGATGTTACATCATTAAAGGAATGAATTTGCATGTTAGAATCTTTGAAAAAAATCTAAAAGAAAAAAGTTGGGCGTATAGTGCACACTCATATAGTTGATTGGCAAAGCAATTTTGTTTCAAAACCTCTAACAATTTAAAAACACTTCAGTGACTAAAATTGATTTGTCAATAGATGCATGCATGAAGCTACTACTCTGCTCTATGAATCAAGTATATATATGCATATATGTACTACACACAACTTTTGTATTTCTTTTTGTTAAAATATATATTTTGTGTTTACCCTTTTATTATTAGCATTATTAAAAGTAATATCGATTTTTAGCAATATGATCAATATATATAATTATTACATTACATATATATTTGTGTGTGTATACGCGCGTAGTTCCATTTTATTACAAAATGTTCAATAATTTTAGGGTCTATACGCGTTTTATAAAGTTAATCAATATAGTTGAAATAGAGAAGAAGATTAAAACATCACATTGTGTTCCTCAAGCTAGTGAATACACTTATCCAACTGATTTGCTCAATGTAAGGGTTTAACAAACCTATGCCCTCGATCTAGATTTGCAAGATGTTGTGGTTTTCAGAGTTTGTCTGGGTTTTCGCGTCCCTTAACAACACAATCCGTTATGATCTACATCACTAATCTTACATTTAAAAAAGGAATTTAGAAAAATTTAGCTTAGTATAAAAACTTCTCTTTTACTTTCTAAATATCTTTCGTATTAATTATTTTTGTATGAAATACAAAAATTTTGTTCTTGACTTTTTTCAAACTATTTTTGTCTCGCTCTGGGAACACTACCTCACGCAGATATGTGCATGCAAAGCATTACTTTTGCTCCCTAATGCAGAACTGATTTTGAACATATGGTTTTATCATTTATTTATCTCCATTTTTACTTTATGTTCTCTCTTTGAGATAAAAGTTGCCATCATTTTTTGTACTCAATCAAGTACGTTTTTTCACGTTCTTACTAATAATTCATTAAATTTTATAATTTTGCACATTATTTTTGGATAATATCTGTTTGCGAAATTTTAAATTATGTTGATAGAGTCCATATTTATTTTATATATGATATTGATTGAAATTGGGCCCGTTTTAAGCATATTTAACCCCTTTTATCGAAATTTGGAACCGCACATTAAGTCCCATTATGCAAGCAGTGACAGAGTTACTATTTGAAAACTTTTTTGTATTCTAAAAGTTAACTATAGAAAATAAAATTGTTTAAACTATTGATGCGCAGCCATTTTGAAAGATTTTGCAAAAGTAAAAGCCAAAAATTTATCTTTCTAAAAAACTATGTCTGTAAGTGTTTTATTCCTATTTGTTTAGGGGCTTGAGTATGGTTGGTTAGATGCTGGATTCGATAACTCAAAGTCTTGGGTTCGATCCTACATCAAGCTTGTTTTCCTCATAGTTCGATACAGGCGGCGCAATTGTGCCTTTTCGATGAAAACACCAAAAATATGTATTGCCAGTCTTTTTGTATATCATATATACCTTAATGCGTTTATTCATTTATAAACACGCATAAATATTTCTCTTTTAGAGTAAGAGCCTCGCTATCGGTCATCTAATTGACCCATCAAATGACGGCTCTGAAAACAAAAAATTTTTAAAATGTGATTCGAATTGTATATAAGTCTTCAAAACTTTGTATATTTAGTATTGACAATCTTGTAAGCCCGGCTTTCCAACCATTTTATCTATATCACTCACTGAAAATCTTTAAAATTCAAAAATCGGCCATTGTTAAGCAAAAATATGCCAAAAATTTTCTACCTTTTTTTCAAACTTTAATTTCCATTCACTTTTACTGATTCTATATTACAAGAAAGAGCTTTCATCAAGAGCTCAAAGAAGTCGTCAATTCTGAACAATAAGTGATCTTTCAGATGAGATTTATGATTAGAAAAAATTAATTAAGATTGAAATTCTGATTTTGCTAAATTTTTACTCATAAAATACATTTTGAAAAAATATACAAGAATATTTGTTTATTTATACATAATGCTGAAACATTTTCTAAAAAATGCCCAACTGAATTTCATTTTCGCCCAAAAGTGGACGATTCACCCGCGGTTGAGAAACATGGTTGTAAGCTACCAAAGAGTCTTCAAGATGATCAAATCTCTTTCATCGCTCATTCAAGTTCCAAGATGATTCCCATGAAATTCTTCAATGCCTTTTTAATGTGTCAAAACAAAATCAGAATAGGGAATACCGGTTTAATATAAAAAACAATACTGCATATCATATATCGATATTTTTAAAGGTAATGTTTAATGTTACCGTTCGGTGTTTTCATCAAGAATAAAGAATTACACAATTTATGTCGAACTATGAGTAGGTTATATAAAACAAAAATGAATAATATTAGCCAAAATGAAAACAACTTTTAATGCAAGGCATATAGGCTCTTCTTTAATTAACCTATTTTGGGATAATAATAATAATTTGAAAGATTTGCATACCCCTGATCTAGTTTTAATGAGAGAACGTTATATTTACATTATATAGATATATATGTTAGGCATATTCTGACCATATGTGTACCGTTTTAAAGTGAGCAGTCTCCTTTTTATCACTTATTTTGAAGGTCCTGTCTTTTTATTTAAAAGTAGGTTTCCAAAATTTTATATATTAAGACCCAATAAAATAATTGGTTGAGCACTTGTTAAGTTTTATGCAAATTGAGGAATAAATTCGAAAAGTCAAAATGAGGGGTGTAGGATTTGCAGCGTGGCAGTGACATCTCATATCTGCACGATTATTGAAGTTTATCATTCTTCCCTTGGATGCACTACCGATACTAAAAAATGATGAAAGTCTGAAATCCAGACAGTTTTCAAGTATTTAATTTATGATTGTTACAACTTTGAAAAAAGTAATGAATTTAAAGAATTGCGGTAGTTCTCAAATATTCCAGTCAAAGCAGAAAAACACTGCCCGAGAAAAAATAAATCTACAAGCTTAGAGACGCTTATTTACATAGATAGATGCACTAAAATAGTTACATGGAAAATACAGTTTTTATATTTTCTAATATTTCTGTGATATCCTGCCTTTTAACATGGCCATCTCCAGATGCGTTAGCAGGTTTGGGCAAAGAATAAAAAATCGAAAAGAAAAAGGAATTAGTTAATTCATTATTTGTTAGAAAAAAATTGATAAAAGCTTTTGAATAATGATCTTTATTGCAATTAAAGTTATGTTAGAGCAAAATTATGCCTGCATGGTTTCGAAAAAGAGCTAATGATAATTCGAAGGAGAGGTAGTGGGCAATTGAGAAATTTGAAGACTTCTTGTTAGTGAAGAATAATATTTAACTATTTCCTGGGAATACACTTTTCAGTGTCTTTTTCAAAAAAGACTAAAATAAGACTTTATCTTTGGTGTGAGTTGGATTTTTTTTTAAATTAAAAATTTTTTTGATAGTTGATAAATGGTTTGCAATTATTTAATTTTGTATTTAAATTTAACTCTGTATTTCTAAGCGTAATCGATGTCAAAATGCGCTAACAATATGGCTGAAGTATCTAAATATTGGTGAAGAGAAGAATTCACTTTCATAATCAATACTTTTGTGAATTAGATGTGAGTATTCCTTCCTGACTGTGAAAAATGTGAAGAAAAGTTAACTTACATCTGAGGAAAGTGTACAATCCTCTTAAATCCACATTCGCAGTGGGCCTTACAGAAGCTGAGTGTGAAGCGTTCGTTCGCTATTATAAGAAGAGAAGATTTTGGAATTGAAGCAAGGAACAAAACCTATGTTTTTCTTTCGCGCACTCACAACCAAACGAAATGGCAATTTTCAAAGAAAGGCAGAGACATACAACACTTCAACTAGTTTTTGTGAATCAGTGAAATGACCTGGTATATTATTAAGTGCCATTTTACAATTACAATTCAAACACGTATATGCAGGTTGTGATATGTGTGTAGTTGTGAGATGGGGTGTATAGAGTAGTGGTATGTATGCGCAGGTAAACTATTTCAAGAACTCACCGTAGTATAACTTGGGAATGGGAAAAGTATGAGTGAACAAAAAAAATGCTACAAAAGCTTATCCAAGCGTTGAAGGAATCATTATCAACTTCATCATCCATCTATCATCTATTTATTATCACGTATCAGAATGTGTGTGTGTTGTATACATTTTACTAATAATAACAAAGTAAAGCGTAACATAATATGTATAATGTATATATAGGAATAGGAATAATGTCTCTATCTTCCATACTTCATTTTGAAAACCTTCTTTTTGTATCTAAACCTTAGATCTTTTAAACAAAAGAGTTATTGAAGTGCACTCGTACTCAATATTGAAAACTTTAGTTTTTCTGCAATCCAATGACCCAGGAATTAAGTCCTTTGATTTATATTATATGAAAATTCATTCAGAAAAAAAGAACTTATTAAAAGCAATTAAGAGTTGATTCGTGTAAATATGGCAATCGTTTATTCACCATATCTAAATGATAAAAAATTAACCATCGTAAGATGTAGATTAATTTTTTGTTTCAAATGTTTGTTTTACTGGCGTCTGATTGTGTCATTTTTGAATTTAAAGACAAACATGTTAAAACTTTTATTAAATTTTGGAAAAACAATTGAACAACTGCAAAAAAAATTAAGTAAGACTTTTCAAATTTCATTGTGAATTGAATCCCAAACGTGAAAATGGAGGAGGAATAAAAATAGAATTTTAAAACTTTTGAGAAAACTTTGATAGACAAATATAATTGGATAATAAACTTTTTAACTTTCTTTTACTCCAGGAATATAAATGCATAATTGTATAACTCTTAAACCTGCTATTTTAAGCATTTCGTTTCCCTAATCTTTTTGCTTGCTGACAAAGAAAACATGTAATGGTTGTAAACGCAGCGTATTGAGTGCTAAATACATTGTGCCTGGGTTACATTTTTCATCTGAAGCATAGTAAGGGAACATTTACGGTGATGATGGGGTTAATGACCTTTTGGAAGAAAAAATGCTTTTCACAATTTATGGGCTTTTCAATTCGCTACAATATATAGTTTCTTACCTGTATTCATCTTTGTGCAATGGGAATGATGGAGAGCTGTGGAAAAGTAAAATGGGAGTATTGTTAAAGATTTGGACAGTTCGAGAAAGATTTATTAAAAAATACAACGTTATTGCGAAAGGTTGTTTGGATTAAATTTTGGAAAACAGTTATAAATTTAAAAAGTTTTTAGTAGCATGATACAAAAATAAAACATTAAAAGTTTAAGCCACATCCTAAGAATTATTTAATAAAATAACCTAGTTATTTCAGGCTTTGCGTCTGATTCGGAGAATTTGGTGAGAAGGGGAGTTAAAAATATTTAAAATAAAGCTCATAAAAGTAAATAGTGAATTTTGTTGAAGATAAAGTCTCTTATAGAAAAAGTTAAAGAAAATTAATAATGCTTTTGCTTGGTATTGAAGAGAATTGCGAATGATTTAGAGAAAAAGCACATCTAATTTGCGACTTATCTAAAATTACAACTGAAAGCTGATGTATTTTTTACGCAAATCATCATTTTTGAAAATGTATACTTAAAAAAACTTAATTAATAAATAGATAATAATCAAATGAAAAATTTAGCCTAAAATAAATATACTTTCATTAAACCTATTAAAGATATTTTTGACACTAATAAGCATTTTACTCTGTTCAGGATACCTCTGCGTGCAGAGCCCGCGCTACCTATATATTTTTGGGACAAGTGCCCCCCCCCTCCCCAATTTTATTTTTTGCCCTGAAAATTTTCAACTTGCCCCAAGTGTCTTAACTTAAGAAAAAATTATAAAACATATAGCTGTGCAAGTAACTTTGAGAACATTTATGCCATATATTGGAAACAAAACTGTTTGAAAATGATTAAATGGCTTTATAACAATTTGTTTTTGTAATTTATATAGTACTTTTAGCGCCCTCTTCTGATAAGATAATAAATTTTTTCCATAATGTAAATTTTTATTGCCCCTTCACCGCCCCCCCCCTCCCCAATATTTTTTTAGCGCGGGTACTGTCTCCGTGACATGCAAAAATTTTAACGGTTCAAAGAACTAACTAATAAGTGATATTGAATATTCAATATGACAGGGCTTATATATTTATTATTATATTAATATTGATATGGCTTATATTTTTTGGCTAAACATATATATAACATTCAAACGCAAATTGTAAATTTTTTGATTATGTTAATGACCTTTTGAACAATTTTTTTAAAATTATAATTATTTAATTTATCAATAAATAATAATCTGAACATACACTTTACACATTTTTCTTGCTTTTTAATAAATTCACTTTTTTATGAAAAGTCAGATATATAGTTATTTTTCTTGTGGTATATAAATTTTATAAGACGACACCTAAAAATAGTTTTAAATTGCTATAACTCATAAGCTTAACTTTTTAGTCCACATTTATGGTAAAAAGATCATGCAAAGCTAAAGACAAAAACACTTAGAAAAATTAAAAATACGTATTATTGAAGAATTGCTGTATCTGTTCTTCATCATTTATATTGAAGTACCAAGTTCCTTAAGTTTCATAATTTTAAAACGTCGTAATTCACTTTGTATAAGATGTCATTCTAACCTGGTAAAAATCAATGCAAACACTTTTGAACTAAGAGAATAAAGCAAGAAGTTGTTTCTGGAAGCAAATTGTATTTTATAGGGGCTATACTGTGTATAGTTAAGAAGTTTTTATAAAAGAAATTATTATCTGAATACGATTTGGCAAAATAAATTGTTTTATTTGTTTCATGCTTGAAAATTCTACCAAACTTTACGCCTCTTATCTACGAAGACACATATTTTGGAAGTTTTACCTACAATATTATTCCAAATATGGATGAAATGATGCTAAATCGAGATCAAAGTGGTTTCTAGCAATAGACGATACACAAGATAAAAGTTTAAAACTTTGAAAAAGTTAATTTTTTAATGTTTTGCCTCATTCACGCTTGTTCAGAGAGAGTCCGAAGGCAAAAGCAAAAGAAATCGGATTGAAGGCGCGCGGCTGGAACGCGAGCATCATCATCATTGCAGCATCACTACAACATCATCACCATCATGCACTCATCATCACAGTGTGCATCATGATTACGCAACCCAAATCCTCTTTATTTGCCTTTTATGAAGTGCATAATATGATTTTTGAATAATATATTTATAATAGACACTGCTTGTTCAGCGAGTCCTTCATCATTGCTAAGTGCTCACAAGTCTGTCACTTCTTAAGGAGCTTCTCAATTTTTTGGAGGAGAGTTATCCATGAAAGGTTACAAGAATTCATTACTATTTACTCATCACAGAAATGATGTAAACGTTATCGAAGCAAAGATCTCTATATCATCAGTACTGCGAAAACGCATACTGAATAATGCACAAACACAGAGACACACACAAACATACTCTTGAATACAAAACTTGTTTGGTCGTCGTATTCCATGAATAAATATGAAATTACATTTAGCATTTATAATTTGGAAAGATTGCAAAATTCTACTATTGTTCCACCAATGTACAAAATAAATACATCCTCTTTCCCATAATGCACAGTGAATATTTCATGTATAGGAAATTGCCACCCAAGAAATCTTTCTTGAAACGATTGCTGATGCAGCAGATAACTAAGGTTACACCTGACCCAAAATTTTAAGAAATAGCTTTCATCCATCACTCATCATAATAATTATCATCATATTCATATTCAAAGGCATTCATCATTTGCCCTCTTGTTTGGATGCCCATATTAAAATAATTTTAAATTTGGGATTCTTTTTGTTCAAGCACTGAATTAATTAGGATTTGATATACATATAAGTTTATGAAGAAAAATATGGAAGATGTATCTAAAATCTTTTTAGGACACGTGAGGGTTTTACCGATATATTGGCATTTTTTATGTGTCGATGCGATATCGAAGGCAATTGAGAATTGAGGATAAGTAAGACTGAGTAACTTTGATTTTCTGCAAAGAAGGCTAGTTTGATGCAGCAACGAAAGTGTGGACAATTTTGCATCTTTTGTCAAAAGGTAAATAAAATTAGTAAGAGCATATTTCAGGGCATTTAATGAATCAGAGAAGGCAAAGACAATTAATGATATTATATAATGATATCATACCTCTCCTTTTAAATGTGTACAACATAGAATGATTCAGCTTTATAATCTTTTTTTGCAATTTAAATTGTACAATAATATTGTAGATAATAAAGATAAGTTGGTAACTCTCATATTAAAGATTTGTTAAATTTCTTTACTTATTGAGAAAGACTATCGCTTACAGACAAATTGGTTCATACCTCCTCCTCTATTTTAAAATAGCATCCCATTATTAGTGGTCTGATGAGACCACGAAAAGAACCAAAAATCAATCAATAGGATATAAAGTATACAGCGCATACGTGATATTGCCAAACTACTAATATATCCTTTTTTTTTTTACAAAATTGATGAAATTTAAAAATACTACTTCCGGTCAAAATATTTTAATGAAACTTTGTACACCCTTTAAGAATATGATATGTTGATAATATATGAAATTTCATAGAACTTGAACAACATATGCAAAAGGTATACTCTTTTCAAAATTAGTCACGTGGAAGCCATATTAGACTACTGGGAATGTTGAAAAGTTTGCATGTGAAAAAAAGCTAGTAAATCGGACCCTGATTACACTGCTAAATTTTATGTTGCTTATATTAAGTACTTTTGTCCAATAATTTAAAAAATCAAGTAGCTAATCAAGTCTATGTAATTAATTTTTTCATATTTGCCATAAACCATATATTTTTACATCAAAAAACTCTTGTTAGTGAAGAAATGGGAGGGCACATATGTTAGAACACTAAAATTGAAGTTCTTTATGAATATGTTTAACATCTGCTTTTCTTTGTTTTATTCCTATTTTTTCACAATTGTATCAAATTGTCTAACTTGTTTTTTTGCTAAGCTGTTATTCCCTACTGCGGAGGGGATAGGATTAGTGGGAGAGGAGGGGAGGGCTCTTGCTACCTCTCCTCTCACTCCCAAAGTGTTAGCATTAAAAGTATCTGATTACAAATCAGTGATGATCAATTTAGAAATATACTTCTGCTTCTTCTTCAATCTACTGTTCTACATGTCAGCAAGACGCCTTCAATCATTAAATACATTTATTACCAAAGTTATTAAGGTATAGTCATGTCTAGACTCTGGCAGGTTTAGATCAAATAATGATTTCTCAAATGTCAATACAAGTACACTTTTTTTATTCTGAATATAAAAATACAATTACAAATACTAATACATGTTTATTTGATTCAGTTCTGATATACGCATTCACATATAGTACTTAAATATATACTTAAAAATTTGTATGAAGATGAGTATCTTTATTGACACCATAATATAGTCATTAGAACATCCTTTTACATCGCACCTGCCAGTTTTGACTCTTTGAAATGAAATTGAAGTATTTGGAGAAAAGGAAATATTTGCCAACATTTCATAAGCTGAAAAAGTTTTTTTTTTTAAATTATAAATGGAAAAAGCATTATATCTTTCGATAATTCTTTCTTGGGCGATCATATGTTCTCAAAAAAATTTTCTCGACTCTTTATATCCATTTTGTTTCAAGGTTAAAAAAGAATTAAGAGGGCATATATCTGGAATGATTGACAAAAATACTAAAGAATGTCTGTTAGTTTTCCTTATACAAGTCAAACTTTCCACTCTTTGCTTCATCATATCCACTCCACCTTTGCACTTATTACAAGCAAGCATGATATCCAGAGCCGGCGCTAACCAAAATTGGAGGGGGGGGGGGGGGGGCTCAAAGGTGCTGATACTATACATTATGAAAATACACACTATAAAATTTTCTTTTCTGGAAGCAAATTCGATCAACATCGGAAACAAGAGCTAAAGAAGGTCATAAAAGTAAGGTGATGAGGATTGAGGAGTATAATTAACTATTATAAAACAAAAGTGAAAGAAGAAAATTACTTTATTAACAATATATCATTTTTAGAGTAATAAAGCAATTTACATGTCAAACATTCAGCCTTCTTGACTTTTCGTTGAAATAGTTCAAAAAATCTTTAAGGGTGGAAAAACTTCTCTCACAGGATACAGTGCTGATTCCTATTGTTAGAGCAGCTTGAATAAATATTCATATACTCAAAAATACTCTAGACAATTTTATATATATTTATTGAAACTACCAATGTACAAAGAAAAGACTTCCTCACAAGCGCACTTTATCTGATGTAATTCATTTAAACTTATTTAAGCTTGAAAATTGAGTGGAGAAGCTTGGAAAATTGAGTGGAGGTGAGGGGGGGGGGCTCAGGTCAAAAATGGGGGCTCAAGCCCCCAAAAAAATTGGATGCGCGGGCCATGATGATATCTGTTTTTTGTCCTATCTTTGCGAATGAACTACTCTTTACTTATGAAAGGAAGAAAGTAAACGCACTGAATTATTTTTCTTTGTCGTGTAAAAGCACAAAATAATTCCATGATTGTAGAGATAACGAATCTCGAAGACTTTTCTAAACTTTAAATTTTTAATCATTTCAGGAACGTCTCTAAAATTTTATCTCATTGGTTCTGCCATTGCAAGTCCATTTAACAAAAGAGCTTCACACAAGTCAAAAGAAACATCGAATCTATCTAAATAAACTGATTCATGGTGTATATCAGGGGCGCACATCTCTGTGGCGACGCGACCGCTCCCTCTCCAAAATTATTTCAAGGGGAAGAGGGGATAGTGAAAAAGTCTTTCGCTCCTCCAAAAATTTTTTATATTTTCAATTTTATGTCAAAGTCTTATTCGTCTTCTGAGTAGACTTTCCTTTCGACTTATTTTACGGTTGAGTTACTGACACAAATTCTTTTAAAATAGAATTTAAAAATTATAAAAAATGCTTCCTTTTTTTGTTTTACTCCCTTGTCTCCCCATTTTTATTATTTCAGATAAAGTATGGGGCAAACTTTATTATGAAGAAATATCAGCACTAAATACACTTGAAATATAAGAATAATGTATTAATTAAAATCGGATTGATTGTAATGAATAAAATTCCTATTTTGTTGTCTCGCGTGTCATATCTCTTGATGTTGGCGCCACACATAGGGGCGCCATTTCATTGCCACTAAAGTCAACGCAGCAGAGCTTGAGATGAATATTGAGGACATTCAAATGTTTTTGAAACCTCAGAAGAAAAAACCGGCAAATGCTATGGAGTTACTTGGTTTCCTGTCCTCGCACTCAGGACTCTGTCCGAACTACAAGTGGCTCTGAGGATCATGCGGACAACTGGAACTTCTATTGCATCCTGTGAAAGGTCATTCAGTAAGCTAAAACTTATTAAGTAATTTTTTCTAATATTTTCTATCGTGAAAAGGTGTTATTTAAAAGTTTAAACGAACTTTTCCGTTTTTATCAAAACGTAAGTGGTTTAGTGGCTGCGAGGTTAAACGGTTAGAAGCGCTGCTATCGATCAGAAGTTCCGGGTTTAAGCCTTGCTTCTGCTAGATTATCCATAGCTCGATGTTAGCCTCAAATTAGTACTTTTTTCAATGAAAATACCACACCACCTTGCTATTACATTGTTTAATTGCTACATTGTTTTTATAATTTCATTTCATATGAGCTTATTTTATAAAATGTGCGTACATTTCACCAAACAAAAACTCACTTTTTTTCTACTCTTTCTTCTTAAATATAAATTTTTCGTTGTAAAGACTCAAAAAACATTGACAAGACCTGGTTAATTTTTCTTTTTTTTAATTAATATATGTCCGTATGATTTTAAAAGTTGATAATATTATTAACATAGCAAAAAAAGGTGATATTAAGGCCTTTCTCTCGAGAGAAATCTCTAAAGAAAAATTATGCAAAGCCTTAATCTCAATTGTCAAAAGCAAAGACAAATGTACAAGACTTAAATAATAAAGTTGAAAAAGTACTTGGAGAATTTAAATCTGTCAAAACACTTATAACAACTTTTAGTGATCAAATAGAAAAGCAACATGTTCCTTTTACCCCCAAAAAAACATATTCTCATGTTCTTCAACAAAGCAAGGATACTTCAAATAAAACTTTCTATTCAAGGAAATCTCTAGCCGTGCGGAATTTTTTTGTCGGAGAAAAAATGGAAAACACCAAGGATTGTATAAACAATAAAATAAACCCAGGTGTGAACAAGCTTCGTTTAAAGAAGTTTAAAAGATTACAAAGTGGATCTCTACTAGTAGAAACTGATACGGTTGAAAATCTTGATCGTTTAAAAAGTTGTTTAACAGCAAATTAAAATAAAGCATAGTCCCTTAAACCAAAGACTCCTTATTTTTTTCTTAAAAATATTGATGGATGTTTATCCTTAGAAGATTTGAAGTTGATGATATCCAGACAAAATAACATTGAAGTAAGTGACATTTTGAATATTTTTAAATTCAAAAACAAGTACAACTCTCAACTGTATAATGTTGGTATAAAGTTTGAAGCTAATGTTTTAAAACCTATTTTTTCTAATAGATACGTGTATAAAAACTGGGTAGCTCATCCTATTGAGTTGCATCGAAGTTATGTTAAATTATGTTTTAAATGTAATGGGTTTGATCATGACTCCGAAACCTGTAAGAATATAAATTCTGTTTGCAGGTTTTGTGGTGCTGATCATAGTTCCTCAACATGTACAGATAAAAGTAAATCGTTTTGTATAAATTGTTCCAAGATAAATATTGATTGTAACCATGTTTGCAACTCTTCTAACTGCACATCTTTAAAAAGCCTAAGAGAAAAAAGGGATTTATTTAACAAAAATTCTTTAGATTTATAGTGTGTTGAAAACTAATCAAATATCATTATCTGAAGGTATATTTAATAATAATATTGATATACATAATGCATTACAAGATATTTATGAAGATTTTAATATTGAAGCGTCTAACTTTACTGTTATAGATCATCTTAAAAGTAGGTGTAATGGCTTTAATTGCTTAAGTATTAATTTACAGTCGTTAAATTTCAAATATGTAGAACTCAACATAATGTTAAGATTTATGAACTCTGTTATTTCGTCCCCAATAGCAGCAGTCAATCTGCAAGAAACTTGGTTTAATTTTGATATGAATCTGTATCCAATAGATAATTATAAGTCTGTTCATATAAAAAGTAAAATTAATTCACATGGGGGATTAGCGTTTTATGTACATGAGTCAATGGATTTTGTAGTTATGAATGATTATGAAGTTCATCAGTTTGAATTAGCTTCTATAAAAATAAAACTAAGCAACTCAACTACTGTTTGTATGTTCAATGTTTACAGACATCCTAATAAACAATCAGAGAAAAAGTTCATTGATGAATTTAATAATTTCTTAATGAATTTAGACAAAAGTAATATTAATATCATTACTGGTGATTTTAATATGAATTTACTGTTGATAAAAAAGAATAATAAGGCTAATAGTTTTTTCACAGGATTAAGTTCATATGGTTTTCTACCTACTATAACTAGCCTTACCAGAGAAGACTCAAAGTCTCTTATAGACAATATTTTTATAAAACTGAATACACATACCTATGATTCGTATGTTTTAGATTACAAAATTTCAGACCACTATCCTTTGCTACTAAGTTTAAAAAATATAATTAAAAACAGAAGTATTATAAAAAAAGTATTTGATAGTAACACATTACTTAAATTGGTGTCTGAAGTATGCTGGACTGACATTGTTTATGGACATACAGACAATGTGGAGTTACTTACATCTATTATATTAGAACGATTATCTTCATCTCTTAGCCGTTGTTTTATTTTTAGAAGCATGAATGGGCTTAAAAAATTTAAGCATAGTAAATGCTCCTGGGTCACAGATGAACTCCTAGAGTTAATTAAAAAAAGGGAAAAACTACATAAATTATGTAAAATATCGACAGGTCAGCAATTCTATTCACATAGTAGGAAGTACATCACTGTGAGAAATAAAGTGAAAAGTATGTGCAGAAAACTGAAATTTAATTTTTATTCTAACAAATTTTCAAATACCCATGATAATAAGACTTTTTGGAAAAATGTGAATTTTATTTTTAAACCTAAGTTTGATAAAGTTCTGACTCTAAAACATGATGGAAAATTGATAGATGATCCTCGAGCTGTAGCTGAAGTTTTCAATCATCAATTTGCTAAATTCGCACTTTCAGAAGATGATGAAAAGAGTTTAAATAATTTTTCGTTTTTTACAAATTCTGTCTTTTCATTTAACGAAATCACTGTTAATGATATACTCTTAACAGTTCAAATCTTCAGAGAAAAAGAATGTGAAGATTTTTATGGCATTTCTATGAAGATTGTTAAGTCAATCATTAACTATATCTGTGTTCCACTTTATCATATATTTAACTCTTGTATTTCGAAAGGGATATATCCTGAAAGTTTCAAAATAGGTAAAGTTTTTCCTATTTAAAAAAAAAGGCTCTCCAAACTCTGACGAAAATTACCGCCAAATAACGTTTATTCCAACTATATCTAAAAAATTTTGAAAGAATTCTTTTTTTACAAATTGATAGATATTTTGTTGAAAATTGTCTCTACTAAGAGAAGCAATTTGCCTTCAGAAAAAGTTGCTCAACTGAAAATCTACATTCATTGTTAATTAATAAAATTATAGAAAATTTGGAAAATAAGTGGGATACAATTGCCATATTTTTGGATCTGACTAAAGCCTTTGATTCTATAAGGCATAGCTTATTATTATCAAAATTGAAATCATATGGGTTTGATAGCTTGTCATTGAAGCTTGTGAAAGAATATCTGATAAACCGAAAACAGTTTGTATCAGTCAAGAATTGTTCGTCCAAGTTTGTTGTTTTGAATTGTGGAGTTCCACAAGGGTCTGGGATGGGCCCACTTCTTTTCAAAATATTCATTAATAATGTTTATACTTCCAATAGTAATATAGATTTTTATTTATATGCTGATGACGTGACTTTATTAATTTCCTCCAACAAAATTTCATTTGATACTAATTATTCTGCCGTTATAGATAACCTAAATAAGGTAAATATGTGGTTTTCTATGAACGCATTGTCGGTCAACAAATCCAAGTCTAAAGGAATGATTTTCTCTAATAATTTTGTTTGTAGGAATAAATTATTATCTGTTTTTGGTTTCGATTTTGTACTTGAATTTAATTGCCTGGATTATTTATAGTTAGTAATATAAGATGAAAAGAGCACAAAATTTTTGTTTGTTTAAAGTTAGCTTGACTAGTAGGTATTTTCCGATTATTATTAAAGAACAAATTAAATAGAAATTCTTTAATACATCTTTATAAATCATATTTTCTTCTTCCTATTTTTTACAATCTTTTAAATTTGGGACACTCTAATCTATACAATGTTTTTGTTCTTCAAAAGAAAGTGATCAAACTGATATTTAATAAGCAAAATATATCTAATACTGAGAGTGTCTTTTGAAATTTTGGTTTACTTAAAGTTGAAGACATACATGAGTTAAAACTATCGCTTTTTTGTTTTAAAATGATGACTGGGTATGTTCCCTTTAACTTTATGCAGTTAATTACTATTAATTTTGAACTAGAAAAAGGTAATCTTAGGACATCTTTGAATATGAGTTTACCTTCATATAGATTTAAAAACTCCAAACAGTCTATATAGTTTGGAAATTAACACACTGTTGGAACCATAATATTGATACTTTCCAAACTTATAATACTTTTTCAAAATTAAAAAAAAATTAAAGAATGGCGCTTTAGAAAGTTATATTCTCTGATTTTATTATTTTTCGCACTTTAATCTGAATTCTAATTTAATTTTTTAAAGTGATTAAAGTTAATCATTTAGTTTAGAGTTGTACTAGTTTTTTTTGTATAATTGTGTACATTATCACTTTTTCTTACTGTTCACAATTCATTAAGATATTACTTCTTAAGATACTTCTTTTAATTTTGAAGTTTGTTGATGTGTATAGTGTTTCTAGAAGCGTGTTAGCTTTTTAACCTTTTGAAACACTTTTTTTTCACTTGCATTTTATTGTGATGATTTTATTCTTGTATTACATGCATATCCATCTATATATATTCGATTTTACTTATGTTTTTAACAACTCTTCAATTATATATAAATATATTAAATTGTTATAGTCATTTTATTTATAATTACTATATATATATATATTTTTTTTCTTATGTAAAAGTGAATAGTAAATAAATCTTTCTTTCTTTCTTTATAAACTATAAAAAATATGGGGGGGGGGGGGGGGGGGTGCCGCCCCCTCACCCCTCCAGGTAAAAAGGCACGCAACAAAAAAATACGCGCCAAGAAGTTCTCCGCAAAGCCGAGCCATTCCAATATATATTTTTTTTTTGAAAAACTAAGCTATTTTAATAAAGTAGCATTTTTTAAAATTCTCTCAGAATCAAGAGTCAGGATTATTAGTGTAGAACGGATTTTCTAGATTTCAAAACATCGATGACTCTTGATTTAAAATTTTATCTAAAAATATGCTGCTTAATTCAGGGGCCTCATTTTAGTGGGGGGTGAGGACAAATCTCTCCCCCCCCCCCACTTTTGAAAAAAAAGGAAAAGTCCCTCCACTTTTTGAAATAAACATACGATATTTTTCCCAGTTATTTTTATATACATAAATAGAAATTGACACAGCTGAAAAGTCTTAAAAAAAGTCTAAAAAGTTGACAAATCAATGTAAAAAAATTAACTTTTAGAAAAAAAAAGTTGACCTAAAAATTTATTGAAATGAACTAACAATTGCTGTTATAATATAACATGAAATACTTGAAAATGTTCTCCTTCGAAAAATTTCTGTCTTTGGACATAAGTTTTTTAAGCATGGAAAAAGATCTCCCTCTATAGCTACTGTTGTAGCTTGACAATTTTGAAGGAGATCATAAAGATATGGAGACACACTTTTATCATCCATCTTCATTATTTGAACTAGATTGTTTGAATTTATTCTTCTATCCAAATAAGTTTTTATATCACATTCATCTTCTTCAAAATGTAAATTTTCATACATTTCAAATGCCTTTAAATTTAAACTTTCTGTTTTTTCGATCATCTCAATCAGTTGTCCATAACTTCTTTTGATACTAATCAAGTCCTTTATTAAACTTTCTTTATTAACTGCTTCTTTTACTCTTCTTACTAAAATTCCTTCTTCTTCATCAAAAGTCTCAACTATTTCCTTTACTTTATTTAAATTTGTATAGTAGTACAATGCTGCTTTTATCCAACTTCCCCATCTTGTAACAATTGGATGAGGAGGATAGCCGATCGATTTGAATTTTTCTTTTCTTGCCTTGTTCTTGATTGTGGCTGCTTTAACAGAAGCAATCACTTCATCAACTTCTTTAAAATGTGCCTTTACTTTTAATGCACAATTGTGTAAAAGATGGGCAAAGCATGTGACGTGAAACATATTAGGGTATAGAACCTTCAGTTGTTTACCTGCAGAAATATTATATTTGGCAGCATCGCTTAAAAATAAGCAAAAATCTTCTCTATTTATATCTAGCTGCTTAATTAAGTCGTCAAGAACAAATATCACCTTTTGCGGATTAATTGAGACATCAATGAACTTTGTCTTCACTGCATACACCTTATTTGGTTCATCTAAAGTGCCAATAAGAACATAAATGAAAGATTCGCCATACACATCTGTTTCATCCATCATTAAGAAAACCTTTTTATTAGCAATTTTTAATTTTATTTTAGAAAAACTTTCATTTGCAAGTTCATCGACAATAAGCCTACTAGTTGAAATTGATGGTAATGTGTACCCTAAATCTTTGAAAAAGTTCATTAAACTTGAGTGTCCCAACTTGTGTAGGGGTATATTAGATTCCAAAAAACATTTGACTAATTTTTTTGTGAAGTTTTTATCAATTTTTTCGGAATATTTCAATATATTTGAAGTACTTGGTAAAGATTTCAATGCATTTTGATGCTTTTTAGTACTTCTGTGTTTTTCAAAAAAATTTTTTTTTCGTAATTTACAGTTGTTGAACATAGTATACTAAAAAGTTCTTTGTTCGAGGATAAGATAAATTCTCTAGGAAACCGATCAACAATTTGAAGAATCTTTGAAATTTTGGAAGAAGCAACCTTTGGCATAATAAAAATATTAAAGTTGGAGTGAAAAACAAACAATCAATTTAAAAACTTGTATCAAAGGATGCAAATTGCATAATGCAACATATGTTGCCATTTATCTCTCTTTCTCTCGCTGTCTCTCTTTTCTCACTGCTTCTCTTTTTCTCGCTCGTATCTATTAGTTATTACGATTGTGTCGTTTAATTTTTCCTAAATCTAATTTTGTAAGCTTAAAAAAATTTTGTTTTCAAGAATGTCCCCCTACTTTTAAGATATCAGCGAGGCCCATGTCTGAATTAATGATAGTTAGTTATGTCTAAAATATATTTTAGGGAACAAAAAGTAATACAGCATCTTATAGAACTCAGAAATCAAGCAAATAAAACCAAAATTTCATTTTTGCAAGTTTTTCAAAAATGTTTAAATGGCTTTAAAATAACCAAGTTTCTTAATATTTTCTCTTTTCCTATTTATAAAAACTTTCTATTTATCCTATATTTTTAATTGAAATTTATGCATTACTTATTTTCGGTTGGTAAATATATTATATGAATTCAAAACTTTATTGAAATTATGTTTGAATAAACGTGTGAACAAACACGAATGTGTTCAGGTAGTCGGATAAGGATTAGTTAATTCATTCTATTTACATGCATGTTATAGTTTAGTTTCACTTATGCACGTTCTTTCTTTCACTTTTGGATGTCAAAAATTCACATGAAGAAAGCTTTAAAAATACAAATATACATCATTTTTTCTGAATATAAAAATACAATCACATATACATCAAATTGTATATTCATATTTGATCAAGCATGTAAAATAAGGTATGATTTTTTATGCGTTCTTTTGAATCCAGTTAACATTTGGGGCACCTATAACATCTGTTCAGTATCCAATGCATAGATGGCTAACCGATTGTCCGTAGAAAAAATTATGTGGTCCACCTAAAATCCTAAAGTCCATCAGAACTTCTTTTAAAAGTTCAATTATATACCATTTTATCTCGAACCATATTGTTTAAAAAATTTTTATATGAGTTAATATACATTTGAATTGGAAATGTCTTATTTAGCCCAATAAGAACTCATACACATCAAAAATGGCCTCGCACCACTACTACATTTGTATCATAAATGATGTGGAATTGCGGTTAAAATAAAGCATACGTTTGTGTATCCTTCATATTCCAATTCCGCCAGAACAACGAATCCTAATGCTTGATGAGAGTGAATGTAATAAAATTTAATACAAAATGTATAAAGATTTTGTTCGTCAAAATTAATATAAGCAAATAATTATAAAGCGTAAGAGCTGATATATTCAAGGAAAAGGTATAAAGGGGGTGTTTCATCGAGAAGGCGCAATTGCACCGCTTGTATCCAACTATGTGGAAAGTGGGCTTGATGGGGGATCGAATCAAAGACCTTAAGTTATTGAAGCCAGTATCTAAAATCTTACTCATGCCAAGCTCCCTATAGAATAGGGCACTCGAGACTGTTTCTCTCACTCACCCATATTATAAATGATCAGTAATGCTAACAATTTTTGTTACATTTCTCAATTTGGTTTTCGATCATATGGAATATGCGTACACGTAAATTAAAAGATAATTAAGATAGTTTTGGATTTTTATAATAGAACTAGAGAACAAGGTATGACAGAGCTTGATAGAAAGCTTGGGCAAGCTATACACTAGAGCTCTTATGCCTAATGCTAGTTTTAGGCCTATTTAAGGCATTTTATCAAATTGTGAACCGCACCTCAAGGAGCCCTTTGCAAGCAGTGACACAGTTAATATTTAAAACATTTATAGTTTTCTAAGAGCTACTTTTCAATTGCAATTAAAAAATGAAATTATTAAAACGATTCATCAGTAAACTATTTTGAAAGATTTTGGAAATAAAAAGGCAAAAATTACTTTTTCGTTTAATATAATTTCTTTCAACAAAAAAATTATTAATTAACATATTTTAACATATCCTGATGTTCCCGGATCATTGCATCTGTTTGTTATTCAATCAGGTCCCTCAATTCTTAGCGCCTGCTCTACTTATACCAATATGTTAAAAATTGAATTTTGTGAAGTTTTAACTAAATAAATGGATTTCAATGTTAATCTTTATAAAACTTTTATTGAGACATTCAGGCATTTCTTTTAGAATATTAATCATCTGTCTTTCTTTTACACTTATTTTTTTCAGAAATTTAAAGCCTTTTAGTTTGTGACCCAGTGATGGCCCATTTGGGCTAAAAGGATTAAGAATAGAATTCTTGATGAACTTTTAGCAATTTTAGCAGAGCACACGTCATGCCACATGCCAATTGAAAAATGTATAAAGTATTCTTTTTAATAGCAAGCATTTTATTCAGGAAGTAAGCTTTATACGTTTTAAATCATCTTATTCGATAAATGAACAATGGCACAAAAACACACACAGACACACACACAGAGATTGTATCTACACCTACAATTTCTTGAAATAGATGTCACAAAAAGAGATAAATTTATGTCCCTCTTGTGTATGCCAAAGGTTCCATACGTAAAAAGGAAAATGGCATTACGAAAATTCCAAGAGTCACTTATCTTCACAGAAGAAAAGACTTTTACTCAAAATAAGTGCAAAATGCAAATCCAAGGCATTAACCCCCTTTTCGCGAAACGCATTTTTCTTCTCCTAATTGCCTATGTATATATATAGGTATACAAAACTTTGAATGCCTATGGAAAAGGGATATATTTTTCTCTATCTTGAAATATAAATAGATAAATGAATATTATTTTTTGCCTCCTTCAAATTATATATACATATATATCTATTTCTCCTTATATAGATGGTATATATTCCGAGGTCGATGTTCAGCAGAAGTAAACGGAGGATCTGCATTCATGACAGATATAATGAGAATTATTAGCACTTTCAAGTGAAACTATTTACATTAATACTTCATTTTTCAAAAAAGAAAGTGATTTTATTTTTCCCACATCAGCAACAAAGCAAGAAAATAATAAATTCTCTATTGCACGTAAATAATAGAAAATTTGCGTCTATTCGTATATATGCGTAGGCATTTGACGATATCTCAGAAGTGCAGCGACTATCTCACTTACATAAAACAAAATATATGTAATAGAGATCTACTAGCACTTATTCATTTTTCCAGATATCAATTTGTAAATAATCTCATACAATAGCTGTTCTAAGATGAAACTCTTTTTTTTGTCTTCTCTAACAAAGATGTAGCTGTTCACTTATTTAAATCATTGGTAAGGCCAATCCTTGAGTATGGAAATATAATTTTTGGGAATTCCTGTTTATTTAACATGAGGTTCATCGTTATTTAACATTAAAAGTTCACTAAATATTTCAAAGGTATGAAAAACCTCAGCTATGAAGAAAGATTAAAAATCCTAAACTTACCTACATTGTACTACAGAACGATTCGCAATGAAATGATAACTATATTTAATATAATAAATGATAATATGGATATCAATAGAAATGTTTTACCTGAATTTTCGACAAGAATATCCAGATCTCACCAGTACAAACTGAATACAGAACTTTCAACCAAATTCAGACGAAATTATTTTGCATTGAGAGGACTCAAAAGATGGAATAGTTTACCTACCAAAGTTATTTCATCAAGCTCAATTGACATGTTTAAGAAAAAATTAGACAAATTTCTTGGCAATGAAATGTATAAATATATATAATTGAATTTGCAGATGCATTTTCATAGGCGTAAGCCTTTTATAATGCTTAATAAACTTATGTTATGTTAAGATGAAACTCACTTCTCTATCATATTCATAAAGTCGTATATCCTGTAGTGGGATTCAGCCGGTTCGCACCGCTTCGTTAGAACCGTATCACTAAATTTTCTGAGTTCGGCGAACCGACTAGTCGCTGTCAGTAGTTAGTCTTTTGTTAATTTATTTGTCTATATATAGTACAGACTGTACAGTAAAATAAGCACCCACAACATCATCATAATGATGCTTGTTTAACTATTATTTTAAAATTTTATTCTCAAATAATCAAAATTGATCAGTTTATATGCTGACAAATTTGACTTTTTTTGTAACAGAACCGGATGACACAAAATTTTAATAGCAAATTTTAGCAGCTCGTATCGAAGTATGAGGAAGAGTGGCTTGATGCTGGATCGAACCCAAGACCTTGAAGAAGAATTAATTTATTTCCAACACTACATTAATCAGAGCAAATATAATGTTTTCTTGAGATAATAGACAGAATTAATTATTTTTCACTTATATTACAAAAATAATACTTGAAGTGTAGCATCATAGTTCGCACAAAGACAAAGCCGCTTTCGTTTGTAACCATTAATGTCAAATGCAAAAGATTTTAACATTTTAAACATACTCAACAATTATATAATTATGTATTTACTTGCAGGTTAAAAACATATATGTATTACTTTTATTATTATAATTTATAAAGCAGATTAACGGAAAGATAAGATTTTGGCATGCATCAGGTAAAATGATTTTTCAATACTTCCGATGAAAATCCCTCTTTGAAACTGTTTAGATGCGAATTCTGAAGATGATCTTCTATCGATAAACTTTCCATTCATTTAATTTTGATGACAAATAAATATCTAATATCTATACACCTTCTCTACCTTTTTTTTGCTATTGGTAGGATTTACTTATTTTAAATGAGTCTGGATACTCTCCTTGAGATATGCCTTTATTATATATAATGAAAAGCGGTTTTATTATTGCGTTGGCAATTATTTTTACTATATTAATTGATATTCCATAAATGTCTGTTGTATTTCCATTTTTGAATTTAATATATCATTATATGAAGCATTTTTTAATTGAAAGAAAGTGTTGTATTCAGGTTTATGTATAGTGAACCCACATGAATCCATTTTAATTTTATTTATTATGTGGCTTATTTAAAATCAGATGTAAATTTATCTGCTAACTCATTGTTGTTTATATTTGATTGATAAATCGTTATTTTTACTTTACTCTTTGGTCTCTCTACTTTTATTACTGAGTTTAGTTTTTTCCAGAGTCTTCTAGAATCATTTTTATAGCGAACCCATATCTGACCAACTTTAGGATTTGGGTTATCGAAACCCAGTATCTGACCAACCCTATTTCAGCCCATATGTTCTATTATGATTATATGATTACTATGTTCTAAGATTGATCTAAATTTGCCAATTAATTGGAATTGTCTGAATTGTATTAGATCTCCTATTAATTTTAAAAATTTAGAGGAGTCAACCGCCCTTCTCGCTCAGTCTCTTTACGGGCCTGTTCTCTAACTACTAGCCGACTGATATATATTTTATATAAAAAATAAAGTGAGAAAAATTAAGAATAATTACAGCTTAAGAAAAATGTTCAGTTACTAAATCAAATGAGTTTAAATTTTCAAACACTTAGGAAAATCACAAATGCGTACTAATGACTACTAATGTGCTACTGAATACTAATAACTTTTCTAAGCTCATAAGGTGACCATTTTTACTAACTAAGGTGTGACTTTTTCACGCATTCCTCCAAAATCGTCAGCAATACCTTTGTTATTTTTTTAATTCATCCCTAAATTGTCGTTTAAAACGTTTACCATTTTATTTTATTTACATGCTTTTGAACACTTTTGAGCAGGGCCGTGCTTAATAAGTTTTAGCTTGATGAATGACCTTTCACAGGATGCAATAGAAGTTCCAAATGTCAGCATGTTCCTCAAAACCACTTGTAGATTCGGACAGAGTCCTGAGTGCAAGGACAGTAAACCAAGTAACTCCTTAGCGTTTGCCGATTTTTCCTTCCGAGGTTTCAAAAACATTTAAATGTCCTCAATTTCCATCTCAAGCTCTGCTGCGTTGACGTTGGTGGCAATGAAATGGCGCTCCCTAGGTGTGGCGCTCCGTGGCAATTGCCCCCACTGCCCCCCTGATACGACCCTGCTTTTGAGATTTTTTGCTGCTTTTCAATATTTGACCCAATTCTCTTCGAACCCTCACAAGTCACAAACATTGTCAATACTAATGTATTTTTTCGCAATGCTTCTTAAATTTTCAAAATCTATAATTAACCCATTTATTACCAACGTTCCAAAGAAAAAATAGACGAACTCTTGTTTTGAATAGAATTAAATTGAGATTACTCTGTTCTTCTAACCAAGTTTGTCCCTATTATCAAGGTAATCTAAACTTAAACTTTGGTAAAATTAAGAATGATAACTTTCAAGTTATGTAATAATATTAACTACATATTCTTCATATTATTATCTTTTTAGTCAAGAAAAATATGATGATATATGTTAAATTTAAAATGAAATATTATTATTGTAATCATGATTTTGTTTGAAAAAATCGAGTATAGTTTATTGTTTTCGGAACTTTCCATTACTCGCTAATTGTTCTAAACTTGTTTGAGCTTTACAAAGAAAATTAAAGCATCACGAATGCCTTTTTCCAACCAAAAAGATTGAAGCTCTGAAACAAACTTTATAGCACTAGTAATACTTTTGATAGAAGATTTAGGTGATCTAGAATCACTTGCTTCTATTCCAAGTTTACTACCACAAAAATCTTAACTATGCTTTTCTAATCTTTCTCTCCAGCAATTATCAAATGTTTCATAGATTTGGACCTCGCTATCAACCAAGGTGAATTCTTTAGGATCAGAAAAGTTTAGCTTTCTTGTAATTTCAGCAATAAGATTTTCAATCAACACATCATCGTTGTCTACAGAATCATTTCATCTTTTACTTTTCATTTTTAGTTTCAGAAGCAAGCGAATTAAATCCACAATTTATGAAGCATTTAGTGATAGTAGGTGATTTAATCTGGGAAATCGCCTGATCAACCCACGCAATTGCGATTATTAATGCTTTAATATAAGTGGAGCTGTTCTCAATTCAGGAAAGAACTGAGCGTAACTGAAGTTTCTTGTAATATCTTTTAAAGATAGCAATAATTCATTTATCAAGAGGTTGTAAAATGGATGTAGTATTAGGCGTCAAAAATCAACGTTGATGTTGAAAAATGTTATTTCTTGGTGCATTATAAACAAATTGAATGATTTTGCGATTCTCTCTTATTAACTTTTTGTTGGAAAATTCTAAAACTTGAAGATAAATTTTGCTTGTCATTCTTGCTTTTGAATTGTGGTATTAATGAACATGAATAGAAGAAACTTTAATTTTTTTAAATAATTTTGGACGTAAAAAAATTTACCAATTATGACAGCTTTTTCCTATTGCCACTCATATATGTGAGCAGAGCAACAGTCAAACGCCTTTTGTTCCGTTTTCCATCAGTGCATTCTTCTCAACGAATGGATAGAGTACGACGTGGTAAAGATGGAAAAATAGGGCGGACTCATCGAGACTAGTATTTTGACACTTATCATATCAAATCATTAAATTTTCTTTTACGTTCGATTGTTAACAATTGAACATGATCCCGTGAGAGGAATTATAAATCTTTTTTTTCATTGAATTATCATTCTTGACTGAAAATTAAAAAAAAATGGTAAATGAATTCAGTATATTCATTTTATATTTATTTGGTTTGATTTCTTTCATATTTTAAAAAAATATTTTTTTTAGAAAAACTGGAAAATTGGCTTACTGTTTGACTTTATCGCCAGTTCAACCTTGGAATTCTTATTGAAAATAAAGTTGATTTCTGCAATCATAAAGATGCAAATTCGAAAATTATATTTTATGAAGTCAAGATTAAATCATTTTTGCTTCATTGTTGTAATAAGGCTTTATTTCCGTTGTGACATTTTTTGTGATCAGTTATTTTTGCAAAGTAATGTTGGTTTCAAATAAAAATCAAAATATTTTTATTTTTCAACAATAAAACACTTTAAAGAATGACTTCATGCTCTGCTTTTGAACCACTTGTTATACTACTACTCTTTCTTCTGTATCTGTAAGAAAAAAATGAAATAAAAGTCAAATGTAAATTCAAAACATACTTTTTTTCTCCGGGTTTCTTTGCAACATCAGGTTATTAAAGTTCAGTAAGCTCCATCCCAAAGGCGCACATCCTCAAAATTATTGGGGGCGAAATTTTTTGTTGCAATTTTCAAAATTAGTGGTCTGGAAATACCACAGGAGACCAAATATTCAAGCAATCCTTTAAAATAGAGTGTATTCAGCGCATACCTAAAGTCCTAAATTTATAAGACTACTTTATATTTTTTTTTACAAAATTGGTGAATTTAAATACTATACTTCGAGCGAAAATATTTTAATTAAATTTGCATATCGAATATACACTAGTTTAAAAAAATCCAAAATTGTTAGGGGGTGGAATAGGCTTTTCGTTTGAAAAATGAAGTAGTCTACTAGGCACATTACAGAAATTGATGAAAGGATATTTGATTCATAAACAAAACAAATAACTGAAGGTTGGATAGTTTTATATGAGTGAATGTAGTCTAAAGGCAAAGAGTCTACTAGACACCCTGCGATGTTTATATGAAAAATGTGATTGATTCAGGGGCAAGGGTATAAAATGAAGTTATAATTGTGCAAACAAAAATAAAACAAAAATTAAGATCGCATTATTTCATTTTACTCAACATCATTCAAAAAAAGTTTAAAAGCTAAATTGATACAAGCTACAAAAATCTACAAAAAGTAAAATAACTTTTAACATTTTGCAATGATTTGCCTTTTATAATAACTTTTAAGGAAAAAAAGTCTATCAGAAAAAGTTATAGAGCTTCAACAAAAACAAAAAAATTTTAGAGCATAACATAAGTTTTTTGAAAACTAATTTGACGTATCCCCTACAGCATACTCTATGGGTGGCATGACAGGTTGGTTGAGATGATGGATCGGTACATCAGTGCCTTGTCAATGAAAATACACCCGCTGCACCTTACCTTTTACTCAAAATTGGAAAATTTGCTACATAATTAACATAAGAGAGAAAGGTAACAAAATAAACTAATAAAGCAATTTTCACTATTTTAAAATGGAACCGTCTGTTCTCAGAATAATTTCAAAAAAAATTGGAGGCATAAAGAATGAGAGTTTATTTGATATTTTAAAGTTTTTATAAGCAGGAAAAGCCAACGTTTAAGTTGCTAACCCTTATAATTAAAAAATTATTTAAACTAACGGTCGACATACATTTCGCCCCATAGACAATTTGCCCCCCTGGACAAATTGTCTTATAGGCTATTTGTTTCATCCATCTTTGCTTATTATATGTGTAAAATTATTAAAAAATTTTATATTCTTGTTTATTTTATCTCTATTAAATTATTTAAAATTAATCATTTTATCTATTAATTTTTTAGAATTGTCCATGAGACAAAATGTCTTATGAAAATAACGGGGCAAATTGTCGATGAAACAAAATGTCTTATGAAAATAATGGGGCGAATTGTCCATGGGACGAACTGTTTTATGAAAATAATGGGGCAAAATGTCCGAGGACCAAACTAACATAAATCAAAGTATACGAGAAAAGAATATCATTGCGTTTTTTTTGAATATTTCTGCCTACAAATAAAATACTGACAGCTGTCAAAAATAGATCAAGTACATTTTTAACAACTGAAACATTTTGTTTCGATATTATATTTTTATTATAATAATCAACAAATTTTCTTAAAAAATGATTTGATTATGTGCAGTGTTATTATAAAATTTATCAATCGAACATTATAAAAATATCTCTGCTCAAATATTAAGCAAATAGAGTATTCTTGCTTTTAAACTGAATAGCTAGTCAAAATATTCATTCCCAAATAGCTAATAAAAAAATTTCTTAACTTGAAAATATGTTTTCAAATGCTACAAAATGTAACAAACGTAGTGATAAAGATTAAATAACCTTTGTTCAAAAAAATTCTTAGTGCGAGTCTAACAATATTCATTGATATAAAATTGTAACGATTGAAAACTATTTTAATTTAACTTAAAATGCAAATTAGAGAGAAGCAGTTGTGTAGCCAAAAAAAAGTTGATAGAAGGGGCACAATTTAAAAACAAATAACTTGCGCAACATTATTTATACTTTCTTGATCCTTTCATTGGAGAAATTTTCAAAAACTGATATCGCATAAGATGCATGGGGGCACCATGAGGTACATAGGAGTGTGGACACGACCCCTCATACCCAGCCTAGCTACGTCACTGGAGAGAAGAGAGCTGAATGAGATAGGAGAGCTTAACAAGAGAAGATGGCTTGAATGAAAGAAGAGAGCTTGAGTGAATGGTTGAGTTTTAGCAGAGAAAGCCAAAGAAAAAAACAGAGGAGACAGAAAGAGAAATAGAATCACTGTGACAGAAGATGAGAAAATCTAGTGGATCATCCACATGTGTTTGCTCTGTCACCTGTGTGTATATTTAAGCAATGGATTATTATTATATAGCTCTCACGCATCGTCTGTAAAATATTTTTGATAGGAATTTCAAAGCAGCTTGGCATGATGATTGATTGATTCGAAAGTCTGCATTCCTTCTATGCGATCTCATCATACATGTTTTATAAATAAGCAGCAACTCTTACTTATAGAAAATTATTGGGGGGGGGGGGGGAGGGGGAGGCGAAGATCATTTTCGCCTCCATCCTTGCCCCTAGATGTGCGCCCTTGCTCCATCCTGTGAAACATTGAACTTTCTTTTGAATTCTGTTTCGTGTTTTTTTAATAATTTTTTGAGTAAACTTTTTTTTGCCTTCAGTTTCAAGCTTCCATCTTGACATGGGAATAATAGATTTTGAGAAGTCATTAATTAGAATATCATTTCCATTTCCTTAAAGGGATTCCATAATCATTTGTTCTTGATAAAACACTTCCTCTTTCAAACAGTACTTTTGATGATCATTTTTGGTTTCCAATCAATGGCATATTTGAAAACATTATTTATTGACTCGGAATTATTATTTGTCCAATTTTTAGGAATGTAATTATATTTATTTCTAGTATCGAAAACGTAGTTCTTAATTGTTGGTATAAGTTTGCCGGTCAAAAACGATCCTACCATACCCTGATACTTTTCGATAATTTTAGGAAAATGTTTAGGGA
The DNA here is from genome assembly GCA_030549495.1 of Nectonema munidae. NCBI lineage: Eukaryota > Metazoa > Nematomorpha > Nectonematoida > Nectonematidae > Nectonema > Nectonema munidae. The sequence continues at coordinate 504,250 of JAUIRK010000897.1, forward strand.
GAATAGTTTAGACAAAATCAGAAATAATTCAAAAAGTAATGACTGGAACAAATAAAGTTTCAAAACTAATAATAATAACGTGAAAAATCATAACAAAGTATAATGAAATGATCAAAACGCTAGAATTTAAATTTAGAAAAGAATCAGTGATATTTGAACTTAATTTTTTTTCTTTTTAACAAGTTTTATAGGGGTTTCTTAACAAGTTTTTTTCAATTCAAGGTTACTGCCCATATTTTAGCAGTACCCTTTTCTCAGTATTATCAAAAAATTTTAATTTAAAATTGTTAAAAATATTCTTTTGATTGATTAGTTCTTAATGATGCAACTTGTAGTTCTAAAACAGATCCGAAAGCTGGCATAGAACTTGTCATGCGCAATTCAAGAATTTGGGCAATATGGGAATAATGGCCATTTTCAAAGATTAGAGCAAAACTCTTTATCATTCAGCAATAGAATTCACTAGAACTTGTTCTCAGATAGGAAGATTGTATATTGTTCTTCCAGCATCAGTATCAGCTAAGTCATCAACTATAAAACAAAAAAAGAAAAACTAAATTAAAAACTTTAAGTTAAAGGCTAGCCTTACCATATGGTAACATAAAGATAAAAATATAAAAGGGAAAATGGTATATTTTTAGCAATTATTTGTAGCAGCAATTAAAAAATTTTTTTTATTGATTTTTATACAAAAAAAACTTAAGAAAAATGTATTAATGACCTTGCTAAATTTTTACTCTGAATATTCCAGTTTAAACAATGATTTCTCCTGATTTCAAAAATTCAAATATTTATTTCCAGCTACATAAGCCACATATGATAGAATTTTTAAAGAGATCTAATAATACTTCTATTTTACGGGGGATAAGTTTAATGAAATCTTACAGGTAATTGGAGGGATAACCAGAGGTTTAAGTAAATTGAAATTTTACATAAAATCTAAGAATTTTAGATGTATAAATGAAGAAAAACTGGATATGTTTAATGTTCGTGTTAAGCTAAAAGAATGTAAAATATTTAATTATTGTGCATGATAACATTAGACTTATTTTAAAGTTTTTTAAAAATTAGGATTTACAAATAGTTGAGATTTTTCTCATTATTTACGAGTTGTGAACCAAAGTATAGAGTTCATTGTAAAAGCTTACACAATGGATATTAGAAGACACTTCAGGATTTAAATGAATATTTTGGTATTCCTCTTAAGAATTTTGCAATTTTAATTCCTCTATAAATAAACTAAATTATATTTTTCTAATCTAAATATTCAATGGCTGCCAACGTTGCAAGATTATTTTTCTTTTAATTTTATATTTACATTTTTATACATAACATAGACATCTTACCCACATGCATAGATCATTCTAATAACTACACCTCTCATATTTCAATGGCTTATATATTATCGTTAATATAAATAAAATATTTTAATTTTTTACCTCATAACATTTTAATTAATTTTCTCTTTTTTTTTCTAACCTCACAACTATGGGAGACAAACTCATACAATCTATACACACGAACACCTCTCCCCCCACACCTGAACGACCATGTCCTGATATTAAATCTCAAACCCCAACAACCTCTCAAATTATCTCTCACCTGTTTGACGACTTCATTTCTCACGCATCACTATCCGCTGAAGACAGCATTAAATTCTACAAACTAAAATCTGACACCCTTTTAAACATTGCCTCAAACCTAGAAATTAAACTTATGAGTCTCCCCATTACTAACCCATCTACTTTTCGTATACCAAACTTACTCCCTAAACCACGAAAAAAGTTAGACGCAAAACTCTCAATCTAAATAATCCCTAAGCAATCAACTAAATCCTGCACCGAAATTATAGATTTAAAAAATCCATAATCAAAAAAATGGAACCCAGATTAAACCCTTTCACCATAAAAAACACCAGAAGCTTTAACGAAGGAACTCTCTATTCAATTCTCTTCAACCGCTGAAAAAGACACTGTTGTTTCTAAATTAAACAAAAACGGTGTCACTATGAACGATATTCCATCTTCATACCCAAATATTCTACTTCCAAGTATCTCTAAAGAAATACCCCTAGACTCTTTATCCCAACTACTTTACGAAACTAACCCCCAAATTAAATCCTTAGGCACACTTGAATCTTTAAAAAATATAGGAAAAGAGGGTATCTATTCTTACACCATCTCCTTTCGCCCTAGTAACTCGATAATAGCCAAATTCCTAATGGAAAACTAAACTTATAGTAGAAAACCTCATTCTAAACTCTAAAATACTAAAACCCAAATTACATCAATATGAAACCTGCCTAAAATTTACCCACACAACCTTACACTGTAAATCAAACTCTCCCCACTGTGGTCAAAGAGATCATTGTAATCCTTCATCTCAAACAAACTGTTACCAAAAATATATCATGACACGCATCGTAAGTCCTTTTATTTTCATAACACTCAAATTACTCCCTCTCAAGCTTACTACAAATCCTTACTCCAACAATTTTTGTTTTCATTCAACAACATTCTCATCCAAACCAAAATCAATCCACTACCTTTATTTCACTCTTCCTCACCATTACCTTTCTCTCCAAAACTATTTCATCAAATCCATCACTAAACTTCTAATTACGGCCCGCTCCAACTTTAGCTCAATTTCATTAAGAATATTCCTGGATAGTTCAAAAATCGCAAAGAAATCTTCCTATGCTTTTGCACTTTTAGGCTCTTCTCCTTTCCCTACGTCTGCCATTGATCCCTCTCTTCCAATATATAGTGGTGAATGCTACGCCCTTCTACATGCTTGCGCTTACATAAGCCAAAATAAGTTTTCCTTTAGACATTACAACACACCACTTTTTTACAGACTCACAAAACATCATCAAAGACCTAAGCCGTGAACACAACATCCCATTCTTAACATACACGCTTGTTTCTAAACTCACCCATTTATCAAATTACTTTGAAATACATCTCTACTGGTGCCCAGCTCACTCAAACATTCTAGAAAACACTTATGTAGATAAGCTAGCTAAAAAAGTACCCCCAAATACACCTTATATCCCGGTTACCTCATTTCCCCTAGAAACCTATACCCCTGTACTTAGATCTAACACTCAATAGCTTAGACAAGAACTCATCCAATCCTCACCCTCCATTTTCTTCCAACATATAAACAATCCATACCAATTTCTGTACATTTGGTCAAAAATGAAATTCTTCCCACCACGACCGCTAATCAGATGGTTAACCGGGCACTGCCCCTGCAACTCCTATCTCTACCGTATCAAAAAATCACGAAGTAATCTATGTAGATTCAACTGCAATCAACAAGAAACACCTCATCATCTACTTTCCTGCTGCCACTACAACCACGCAAGAACTTCACTTCTTTCACTATCTGTCAAAACTTTCAATCGCCCACCATCTAATTTCTACGAACTACTTTCATATCTGAACCTCCTCAATGTTCTAAACTCTCTCATTATCTTCATAGAGTCAAACTTGCAATCTCCGAACCCAAAGACTTCTTATACCACATAAACTCACATAAAAAAATAAAGTCAACAAAAATAACTACACTATTTTCTTTTATGCATTTCGCAAGCATATGTTTAGATATTTCTCCCTACCTACCTCACCAAACCTAATATTGCTTATTCTTTTTTGTATACAATTTTTATGGTAGTTTAATGAACCTATTATGCCAAAACTAACAACCAAAATTAAATGTACATTTTTCAACAAAATTTAGATAAAATTGCTTTTTATAGCAATTTTCAATCAAATTAAAATTGACCATTCCGTATAAAAAAATAAATCACACCATCAGATTTGCAATTTATTACTTAGTGGTTGCGCTCTAGTATTTTATAAAAAATTAATATTTTAGAAAAAAAGATGGCGGTCTGAAAATCCCCCACCGCAAAATAATTGAATCAAGAGGGGACTATGTTCGTTTAGCTTATGCCAGTAGAGTGCTAAATCGTCTTTACAAAAAAGACGAAATTTCACATTACACTGGTTATGTAGAGTTTATATTTAATTTGAGTTAAAAAGCCGCTGCAAGAAAGTTAAACCCATCAAGAAAAAAGTTACGCAAATGTTGTCATTGTAGCCATCCTTGCCAAACATCAAAATGCTATTGTTATAAAAATAACTTTATATGTAGCACTCATTGTCATCCATCTAAAGCTTCTTCAAACAACACCGAATTTATGTATGTTATTTTGAATTCTGTTTTTAAGCTATCAAGTAATTATTGTTGAAATATTTATATTTAAGAAAACCCAATTTAACAAGTTTAACACTTGAAAATATAATTAAAGATCAAGACAAATCATTTTGGCTTGCAGATAATCATATTACAAGTATCAATAGATTGATGAAAGAAATTTCAGTATATCTAAATGGATTTGAAGATCCATTGATATTGAAATATAAATTACAAAAGTTTCCTATTTCACCATTCCTACAAATCCTGCATATTAATAGTAATCACTGGATTTTAATTAATGGTATTTCTAATAATACACTGAATATATATGTTTCTTTGTATTCATCTTATACGTCCGAAATGCTTGAAGAAATATATGAATATATAAAATTTCAAGATGAAGACTTAACAGTGAACTTAATGTCCTGCGTCAAACAGAAAGATGGCTCAAGCTGCGGTGTATAGGCAATTGCATTTCTTTATCAATCCTATTCAACCAAACACCAACACATCTAACATATATTAACAAACTTATGCGTAAACATTTATACAACTGCTTTATTACCAACCGTTTGTCACCATTTCAATGTATCGATAGCTTCAGAGATACTATACACACAGCATTATTTATAAACTTAAAACTTTTATTACACTTTTTCTATGTTTGTTATTGAATTAAAAAATGTTATATCTTATTTTGGACTTTATATTGTTATGAAAAATAAATAAAATGTTTATTTTATTTCTGTACTAAATTTGGTCAATAGAGTAAAATTGACAAAAATAATTCAAGTGTTCTAAAATGTTGAAAAAAGGCACTTTTGAATATTTTTATGCAGTTTAGATTTTTTTATTTCGTAAATTTTATTTAATAACTCGAATATTTTTCACTAAAGTTTACATTTATGTTTACACATTTATAAACAATTTGAAAATGGCCATTATTCCCAAATTGCCCAGATCATGTAACTGGATGATGTCACAGCAAAGTAAAGAATAAAATAAGAAAAGTAGAAAGATGAAATATATTTTTTTTCGGTAGGACTTTTTACCCAAATACACACAAATATGTTCTTTATTTACAAATAAGAACTTGAAATTAAAAATAATATTAGATAAATGTTTAAAATAAAAAGATATACAGATATTTAAGTCAGGGGCGCAAATCCGGGGGGGGGGGGGTATATTTAATGTACTTGATCTATTTATGACAGCTGTCAGAATTTTATTTGTAGACAGAAATTTCAAAAAAAACGCAATGATTTTCCTTTCTCGTATACTTTGATTTATGTTAGTTTGGTCCTCGGACATTTCGCCTCATTATTTTCATAAGACATTTTGTTTCATGGACAATTCGCCCCGTTTTTTTCATAAGACATTTTGTCTCATGGACAATTCTAAAAAATTAAGAGATAAAATGATTAATTTGAAATAATTTAATAGAGATAAAATAAACAAGAATATAAATTTTTTTAATAATTTTACACATATATAGCAAAGATGGATGAAACAAATAGCCTATGAGACAATTTGTCCAGGGGGGGGGGGCAAATTGTCTATGAGGCGAAATGTCTGTCGACCTTTCTTTATGCCTCCTATTATTTTGAAATTATTCTGAGAACAGAAGGTTCCATTTTAAAATAGTAAAAATTGCTTTATTAGTTTATTTTGTTTCCTTTCTCTCATATGTTAATTATGTAATAAATTTTTCAATTTTGAGTAAAAGGTAAGGTGCAGCGGGTGTATTTTCATTGATAAGGCACTGATGTACCGCTTATGTCAAACTGAACAAATTCGTATCGATAAGGAATCGAATCCAGAGGCTTCCGTTCTGAGTCCATCATCTCAACCAACCTGCCATGCCGCTCATAGAGTTTGCTGTAGGGGATACGTCAAATTAGTTTTCAAAAAATTTAAGTTATGCTCTAATAATTGTTAGTTTTTGTTGAGGCTATATAACTTTTTCTGATAGACTTTTTTTCTTTAAAAGTTATCATAAAAGGCAAATCATTGCAAAATGTTAAAAGTTATTTTACTTTTTGTAGCTTGTATCAATTTGTGGGAATGTGTTCATAAAATCAGTTAAAACACAAATTATATTTAGAAAGTGTTTGATATACACAAAGTCCAAAAATATTTGCTATTTTATAAAAAAAAATTTGTATTTAAAAAATTGTCGTATGCTGAGTTTTTTAGTTTACTTTAACCCATTTAGGACCAATGTTCCTATTTTGGAACATAAGTAATTTCATCTTCGTCTGCTTTTTTCAATGACTTTGAATATAAATCGTCTGCGTTTTTTTAGATATCGTCTGCTTTGCTTGGTCTTAAATGGGTTAATTAAATTTTAATTGTTTTAGATGAAAAGCTAACTTTTTGTTTTTTTTACAAAAAATCTTTATTTGACATATATTAAAAAAAAATTTTTTTTTTAATTTTAATTAATAATTTTTTGAAATTTTTTGTGTTGGGGCATTTTTTCCAAATTTTAAATTTGGGCATTTTTTCCTATTTTTTAATAGGGGCATTTTTTCTGCGCACCATATTAAATATGCAAATTTAATTAAAATATTTTCGCTGGAAGTATAGTATTTAAATTCACCAATTTTGTAAGAAAAATATAAAGTAGTCTTATAAATTTAGGACTTTAGGTATGGGCTGAATACATTCTATTTTAAAAGATTGCTTGAATATTTGGTCTCCCGTGGTATTTCCAGACCACTAATTTTGAAAATTGCAACAAAAAATTTTCGCCCCCGATAATTTTGAGGATGTGCGCCCCTGATTTAAGTATGAACGAGGGCTACAAAAATAGAGTATTGTTATGTATTTTTATGTCTCCCATTATCTTGCCAAGTCAGAGATATTAGTAATTATTTAAATTAAAAAATTATTTTGTGTTGCTAAACTTACTATTATAAAATAATTATTATATTTTAATTAAAAGGAAATTGAATTCCTACTTATAAAATTAGCTATAATTAATAAAATATTATTCTATATAGCTATTTTAAGTTTTTGTTTGTATATAAATAATATTTAAATTTATTCTTATTTAAGAAATAAAAAATCTGAGCCTCAATGATTTTTAGGGTCTACCTCTCATTTTTTTTTATTTAGAGAAAAAAACACATAGTGATAACAGTCAGCATGGTGGATCAAACCAAACAATAATGTAGAACTCTAGTAAATCTATATATTTATAACAAGAATTTATAACATTCAACTTTTTTTGAAGGTCAATCTTTTCTTTTCTGTAAACTTTTTTCAAGGCTTTCTGTGTAAGGAACATAAATTTTTTACTTTTTTTTTTCATAAGTTTATTCAACTTTTTTTGAAGGTCAATCTTTGCTTTTCTGTAAACTTTTTTCAAGGCTGATCTTTGCTTTATCTGTAAGAAATTTAACTTTTTTCCTTAATTCTTTATTATAAGTTCATATTAAATAAATTTAAGGTTTTATAATAATAAATCAAGCTCAAGTAATTTCAAAATCAACTCTCAAAACAACTTTTTGAACATATTCGTATTTGTTACCTTACTTAACTTTTAACAGAATTAATGATGAATAATTATTCTGAAAGTATTTTATCTAAAAACAGTTTTATATAATGTCTCTTTCTTATTTCAGTGTAGTCAAAATTTTGTGAAAAATGATAAGAAATATAGAAAATTATCTGATTTCACTTTTTAAATTTTTTTCTAATTCAATATTCCTGTGTTCATTTATTTCTGTAAGATAATAAAAAGTTTTTAATATTGCAAGTAACAAGAAATCGATGAATTTAGAAAGTTACTTGCTAAAAGTATTTAGGGATGGAACTTATGATTAATTTTTTCATCAATTTCATGAATCGCTTAATTTTTTTTTCAGATTTTTATTTATCAAGATGAATTGTATTTAGTCAAATAAGAACTCTGTAAAAGTCTTCGAAGTTCTGAAAACTCTTCAATTTTTATTTGTTGTGTTCTCTTACACAATTATTTAGTGTACAATTATTCGTTTTTATTTTAAAATTTTCATTATTTTCAATAAATCTATAAGGAAAGCCATTTTTGTTTAAGACGGAGCATGTTTTTAATTAGAATACTTAGGAAGTTTTTTTTTTTATCTTAAAAATTGTTAAACTTAACCAGCTGTTCGAAACATAGGACAGTGTCTCCCGCCCTAATGAAAGATTTTGCCCTTATGAAGAAATTTTAAAGTGTCGATCAAAGTACCCAATCATATACAACATGATCAAAATTTATTTGGAAACCTTTGAATTAAGCTTAGGCAATAATGATCACCTCGCATTTTTAATTGTAAGGTTTTTTAATAATACCCGCAACAGATATTAAATAAATTTTACAGAATATTTATTTTTGTATTCTAAAGACATTTTATACATCAATGAATTAAACTGTCTTAAAGATAGGCATGGTTTGAAAAGGAAAATTCTTTTGAAAGTGATTTAGAAATTGTTCAAAACTCATTTTTACATAAATTTGGTAATGGCTTTATACGGAAAAGGTGTACTTATTATTTTTGAAAAATTGGAAATCCAGTTTCAAAAATTCTTCTGAAAATCAAATTTTGTGTTAAAGTTTGAAAATTTGGTACCTTCCACAGAAATCATTTTCGTGAAAAAGTCAACATAAAAAACTTGATTCTTTTTATTAAATTGAGAAATGATAACTTCGAAAGGTAAAAGGTTAAAAAAATTAATTTTTCTGCACAAATTTAAATGAAAATCTTTAAAAGAATATTCTTTCGAACAAATGATGGGGAAAATAAAATAAATATTTTTCGAAGTATATATCCAAAGGTGGCAATATTTTTGCCAAGAAAAATCTTAAAAAAAAATAATTTTTCGCGTTGGCAGATATTTAGGAAATTTTAAGGCCATTGATTTTTAACTTTGGAAAAATTTTCTTAGTACTAATTTACCGGGCTGGTTTTTGAAATTTTATCAAAATTTATTAGAATTTCGTAAAAAGAGGATTTCTCTTAGGAAAAAAATTGATTATAATGTATCTATATTATAATAATATTTATAAAAATTGACAATTTAATAAAATGAAAGTTTTTTATATTTAGATATCATTTTGAATTTATCCTAGGATAATAGTTTATAGATAAACATCTTTACTAGATATACATCTAGTAGTAAGCTCTCGATAACTCGAGTCACCTGTCTCAGCCATATTTACACATGCTAAATTTTCGTTTAACTCAAAATCAGGGTGGAATTTTCGGTTAAATCGAAGTAATTCATGCTTCTTCTGATATCAATTTAGAACTTCAATTAATCTGGATAAAAATTTCAATGCTATCTGTAAATTGCAGTCCATCATGTTGCAATATATTTCAGATGCTTTGAATACAAAGTTTTTATGAAAAATCAATAAAAGTGTGAATTACGTATGCTTTCATTCACTTCGTTGTAGAACATTTTCAGCGCTGAGATATTTGCAGCGCTAAGAATTGCTTTGAATTATTGTACCATATTTTATTATTATTTAAGCCTGTAGGCACAAAATTTTATGCCCTTTTCAACGTAAATTATCGTATTTTTGTATATATACTCTCGTTATTTTTTTTTTATAAAATAAAATGCATTCAATTTTTTTAAGGTTTTGCTCCCTTAAATTTGTACCTGGAAGCATCACAGAACTGTTATGATCAAAAATGTATTCATTCAAGAAAATAAATGATACTGATCATTCGTTTAACTCGAACTTCCGATAATTAAAAAGATTTGTTTGATCCCCAAGACTCGATTTTTGATAGATATTAAAATATAAACATTAAAGATAAGGGTAAACTCCCCTAAAAATTCATTGATGTTGGTGTAGTTATGTAAAATTAGGTATTTTAGAAAATATAAAAGAAAGGGATGCTGGCGATCTCCCTTCTGTGTTTGAACAACTGGTCCATCAGTTGCGTCAACACCTTACCGGCGCCCCGTTGTTGACCTGCACATGTGTTCATATCATTACCGAATATATTCAAAGTGCTGAAAGACAAACTAAATCCCAGAGAGATTAATGAAGATAAAGCCGTGCTCGTGGTACTCCATGGTCCTGCCAGATAAGGACACGTAATCATTACCTAAAAACGGTGCTGCGTGGAATGGGGGAGCCACGTGTAGCCAACGCCATAGAGGATTGGAATCCCTAGCCATTGGCCAGTGCAGGAAAGAAGCGCGCTCCAGAGTGGGCAAAACCAGTGGTTATTTAGGTCTGCCGCTGGTTGGGAGCTGCCCGTTACACCGTCAGCGGTAGTGGTGGGGTGGCTGGTTGTACTTCAGGATCACGCCACTGCCTGAGTTGTTGGTTGCAAACAGTTGCCGCCTGCATATAACCACGGACGCACATCACTTGCTCACCACGTGTGGCAGCCAATTGTATCAAAGTACCCCACATGTCATCAGATGTGAACGCCCTGAGGACAGTGTCCCCGTCCCTCCTGCTGCATAATAAACCGAAAAAGGTATACTCCGGAAGTCTATCTTATTAGACCGAGGCCTCATGTGATCGGCAACCTCGAGCTTGCTAAAGCCACCCCTAGACAGATGTTTAAGGCAATTGATCTGGTTAGGGCTGAAATCCCGAGCTAGGACAACGAATCTGCGCTCTTCGATGTCGTGCTGAAGTTGGCTGGCTATATTTGCGTCATCGTCCCACCGGCGGGTGAGAAAGTTATCTGCGGCAACAGGTTGCCAGGTGATGGGGTAGGCCGGCTGCTCCAGGAGTCTAAGTTCCAAGATCCGCTTCATCTCAGCCAAAATCCAACCTTTTCCGTATAAAAGTGGAGTTGTCATCCCATACAACGGACAGTAGCATACTAGCAGCTAATTTCAAACATAGTTGGTACGGTATGTTTAACTCACCGCTCAGGGCACCCCCAATTTTTCGTGTGCTAATGGTAGTCCCGTCTTGCATGTAGTTTCTCAATGCAAGCCCGAGACATCTCATCTTCCTTACGCCCATATGCTGTAGTAATATGCATCGGCGAGTCAGAATTACTGCTCCATTTATTCCACTCACTAAAGATGAGTCGCCCTCGATTGGCGCCCCACCTGTCGTTCACCGCAATAAAGGATCTTACCACAGTTTCAGTCACCATCGGGGCGTGCTTAATAATATCATGATTAAGAAAGAGGACCTCCTCTAACTTACGAATCACATTTTGTTCGATCTTCGGTGATACGAGTTTATTGCACAAATCGGACACCCCATTTCCAGTTATTGAATGGTCCCCAACTTTAATTTGAGGGTACATCTCTCCCGGAGCAGGCGCTGTGGGTTCAACCACGTGTCGTGAATCGTGTTTTTTGTTGTGCCTAGTACGGCGTTTCGCTATCGCACTACTTATCTGTATGTCATGGGTGTGTGGTTTTTGAAAAGTTACCACGCGTATATTATCGTCATTATTATGCAGAGTGGAACCCACACAAAATGCGTCAGTGCATCTCAGGATCCGGGCGTTACGAGGAGGCCATGACCTGTCGACCTTGTAGGGTATTTGCCCTTGCCTCAGTAGTCTCCACGAAAATACAGTAGTGATGGGCCAATACAAAGCGGGATTAAGGGACAACTGATGTATCCATATCACGTCACGGCAAGACTTGCCGTCATTAAGACCCTCAGGTGAACATCTGCCCAGTCTGTTAGCACCGTCTACTGTTATCAGGGCCTTACATCCACAACCTTCATATCCAGGTAACTCTTGAGTTACCACATTCATTATACACCCGTTTAACACGTGCGTCCATTCTGGCACAAACATGCCCTGCTTCATACATTTCTTAACAGTACCGCAACTATCAAAATGAGGTTCTGCCTCTGATAGTCTCCATTCTCGCAACCAATCCCAAGATTGACGCGACTCGACGTGCGCATCATGAGACGATGAACTCACACCTCGGTGTAACATAACCCCGGAAGATCCGGGAAAATGTACCCCGAGACATAAGTGTGCACCACAGCTGATCGTTTCCACCCTAGCAGCAGGGCCAAACTTGATTACATTAGTCGTAAAGTTCACGGCCACAGAGGTATTACCTTTCGATCCTAAGTGAAAACGCGTCATAGTAGTTGATTTAGAATTAATGATTTTGCTCATGTGATGAATTGGATTTGAGGTCTGAAAATTTTTGAAATGTGGGAGATTTGGAGTTGTCAGGAATGCAAAAGATGTATGAGGATACAAAGCTAAGCAATTGGCGGCCTCTAGGGTTTTCAGTAACGTCCCATAGGTAGGATCGTGCGTTGCAGTCAGAGGATATGATGATGTGGTGGTTGGGGGGAAGTTGCGTAATCAATAGCTTGATTTAAATCGTAAGGTTGGAATTGTAGATGCAGAAGAGCTATAATGCAACCTGAAAATGGTGAGACGTGATATGATATATATTGTGAAGGTAGAATAGAAAGTTTGGAATGTATTGTGTACGGTTCGTTAATTGAAACAGTGTCATAGTGTTCGGAAATAAGGATTTGGTAGGTAGGTAGGTAGATTTCAAAGCAATTTCCAGCTTGTGCTGATATGCTCGCGTAAGCTTGAGAGTTGGCTAAGGAGGATGGAGATGTTGGTAGAGATAGGGAGGAGTTACAGATGTTATTCCTAAAATAGAAAGGAAAAGCAGATTAGTTTTGTAGGGTTGTCAACGGTGTGAGAGTTGTTTCAATGGTGTCAATGAGGGTTGCTAGGGATTTTAGTAGTGTTGAGTGTAACAGAAGATCTGAGAGTGTTGTTGGAGATCTATTAACCCATTTACGACCAAGCAAAGCAGACGACTTTAGTAATTCCTATTTAATTCCATTTAAAGTAGGAATTCGTCTGCGTTCCCTTTGGAAAATTGGTCGTAAATGGGTTAAGTAAAGAAAGGCAGCGAAATAAATGATCTTGGCGATGATAAGAGAAGATTTCACATGTGAAGATGAGATGGTCTGTCGTTTCTATTGTGTCGCATCCGAAACGACAGTATGGATTTTCGCTAACTTTAATTCGGAAGAGATATGCTTTGCATGGGCAGTGGCCTGATAGCCAGCGAATGGTTGAACGAGGTGGTGTAAATTTTTTATTTTTGAAATTTGTGTGAATTGTGCTGATGTGTGGTAATTGAGATGAAGATATGGACATCTGCCATTCTTCTAGAAAGGATAAGTGAATGTGCGTTAGAAAGGTTTTGTGATGTAGGGAATTGATGAGAGGGATGTGGGAGGTTAGGTGTAAGTTTGAGGTTAAGTATTCTACGAGGGAGTTTTCTGGTATGTTTAGGTGAGCTGGGCACTAGCATAGGTGTATGTGGAAATGTTTTGTAAGATTGATTAGGGAGAAGGCGAGTTGAAAGGAGGGAAAGGGGATGTTGTGTGATAGAGAGAGATCGTGGATTATGTTTTGTGCATCGGTATAGAAATGGATGGTAGTAAAGTGGGGAAGGAGGTGGTTAATGTTGTTAGTGATCGTAGTGCAGGCGTGTAAAAGGCTAAAGATTTCGCATTCGAGGATTGAGTGTAGAGGATTTAATCGGGAGCGATGGGTGTAAAAGGGGCGAGTGGAAGAGCTTTTGAAGAAGGCATAAGCAAAGGAGGTACTTAGGGATTTCTTTGATGCGTCTGTGAAGATACGTAGGGAGGATTATGAAGAGGTAGAGCGAAGGTATGAAATTGATTAAGATTTTGGTGTGCGATAAGGATTGGTTCAATTTTCTTAATTAAAATAAGGATTTCTTGAAGTATGATTGGATGTTGTAAAAAATCATATAGAGAAGTAGAAGGTTCGTTAAAGTGTAGATTACAGAAGTTAAGTAGTTTAACACGTAAATCGTGAAAAAATGGGCAGTAGAGAATTATGTGTAGGGGTGTTTCGATGTAGGGGCAACCAAATCTTCATAATGGATTGTTGTGAAGTTTGAATCTATAAAAGTAGGAATAGGTTGGGCAGTGTGATGAGGACCACTTGATGGAGTTGCGGGAGAGAGTGATATTTTTGTTGTAAATGGCAAAATTTATCAAGGGTGGTGCAATATTAACAGATGACCATGTGTTCAGTATAGATTCATATGCGGCTTTAATGATAGTGGATAAAGGGAGAGAAGGTAAGATAAAAGAATGCGTGTTTGGAGGTAATGTTTTAGATAGTCTGTCAACACTATTATTTTCAGTGCAAGTAGAGTGTGCGGGAGAGCAATAGATTGTTATGTTAAAATAATTTGAAAGTTGGATAAGTTTGTGGCTAAGCTGTAAGAAGATTAAAGGACTTTGTGATCAACATTTAGGTCGTTGATGATGTTTTGGGCATCGGTGTAAAAGTGTATTTGATTAAAGTTGAGGCAGTAGATGTGAAGATTGTCTATGTGGTGATTACAGGCAGCTAAAATAGCAAGAGTTTCTGTTTCGTATGATGAGATATTGCAGTCGGTATGTAAGACAGATGTAAAAGGAGTTTGAGATTGGTGATGTAAAAGGCGTAGGCAGCTGAAGCATGGAATGCAGTTTTGGAACCGACTGTAAAAATAAATAAGTGTTTTGTAAGAGTGGGATCTGAGCGTCGCTTTTTGATTAGGTTGATAGCGATGTTTTTGTGTTTGCATAGGACGAGATTGTAGGGCGTAATTTTAGGATGAATAAGAGAGATAGGGTGGATTTCAGGTGATATTGAGTAGTGGGTAAGATGTGGAATGTATTTGTTGCAGATGGTGGCAAAATATGAAAGCATTTTGGATGAGAAGGATGTGTATAGCGTGGTGAAATGATGGATAGAGGGTAATGCTTGGAAAGTTTTGGAGTAATGATTTACAATTGTTGATTGTTTTATATAGGATAGGTAGAGTGTGCGTGAGAAGTTCGAGCTTAGAAGTTGAGGTAGTGTGATAAGCGTTTGTAATCGTTAGGAAGCAGGTGCGGTGAATTTTGTTTATGAGGGTTCTGCTATTTTGTAGTTTTAGAGTGTGACCCCATGACAGAATGCCGTATTGAATAATAGGTAAGACAATATAAGAGTATATATATTTGGAAATTTTTGGGTGAAGACCCCATTTGTATGATATGGCTTTTTTGAATAAGATTGTAGATGTAAGTATGGAGAGTACATTCTTTAGATGTAGAGAGAATTTTAGGTTGGATTGAAAAGTAATGCCAAGATATTTTAGGTGAGTGACAGGTGTGATGAGATTAGATGAATTTGTGTAAAGAGGTTGTGGTGAGATTCTTTTGCGTGTAAAGTGAATTATATTGAGCTTGGATGTGTTAAAATGGATTTTGTATTTTGGTGCAAGTGTATCAATTTGGTTTAAGAGGTTAGTAGCATTGGTGATGTTTGTGTTTTGATTTGGGTTGGTAAATGTAAAGAGAATATCATCAGAATAACATTGAGCAAAGTGTGAGTTAGAATTTATGTATGATAGGAGTGGATTGATGAGTGTGAGCCATAAGATGTCAGAAAGACAACCTCCTTGTGGAGTAGAAAGAGAGAGTTGTTTAATGTGGATGTTGTTGTTATGGAAGAAAATTAAAATGCGGTTGGTTAGGTAGTTTTGTATGAATTTGATTATATAAAGTGGATATTTATTTTCAATAAAATTGTGGAGGATCGCAGGGTGCCATGCAGAGTTAAACGCATCGTCGATGTCTAGAAATGTGGTTGTCGCAATGTTGTTGTGACTGAGGGTGTGTTCTAGAAAGAGTGAAAGGAGAGTCAAGACGAGTTCAGTGTTTCTGTTTGGGAGGTATGCAAATTGATTTGGATGAATCAAGTTGTTTTTGGATATATAGTGTAATAGGCGTTTTCTTAGTAATTTTTCTAAAATTTTGCCAAGAGTTGGAAGGATTGAAATGGGTCGCCAGTTTTTAATTTGGTCATGGTTACGGTTTGGTTTTGGAATGAGAATTAATTTGTAAATCTTCCAAATGTTAGGGAAAAAGCTATGTTTGAGGCAAGCGTTGTATATGTTAAGGAGGTTTTAAAATGTGATAAGCTTTTTTTTTATGTGTTTTGATGATATGTAATCAAGGCTAGAGGATGATTTAGATGTGAGGTTATTAATAGTATGATTTAACTGTGAAGGTTACTGTGTTATGTGTAAGATGAACTGTTTTCCTAATCATTGTGTTGAAGATATTATCTGAATCTTGTGTATCAGAAGGAAAAAGTGAGTTTAAAAAAGGGGGTTGATGTGTGTAGTGGTGTTAGAGTTTGGAAGAAGGTACTGTGGTAGAGGGGTCCGAGATTTATTGATTTTGAATTTGTTTATTAGATGCCATGGATTTGAGGGGGTTTGGTTGCAGAACTTGATCTAGGATTGTTTTTTAGCTTGTGTGATTGCGCTTTTGTATTTATGTTTGAGGGTAAAGTAAAATTGGATAGAGAAAGGGGTATATGATTTTCTTAATCGTTTTAGTGAGGCTCGAAGTTCTGTTTTGAGGGATGTAAGTTGAGAATTCCAAAAGTAGGCGTTTTGGCTTTTGAATTGTTGATTGTTTGGGGTAGATGCAAGATGTAATAGTTTTATTGAGATTTGTTCAGATGATTCGATGTTCTGGGTTGATTCAGTATTAAGAGGGATATGACTTAGATTAAGTAGAAGTTTTTGAAGGTATGAGGTCCAAAAGATTTGATTTCCAAATTGAGGACAGAATGGTTTTGATTAAATAGGTCGCAGATAAAATTGCAAGGTAATGTAGCAATGGTCAGATGCGGAGTGAGTATTGGAGATGCGCCAGTTGTGAATGAGTCTTAGCGAATGAAAGGTTGTTATAGTTAGATCGATGTGTGATTTATAGAGTCTGTTTTGATTCAGTTTCATAAAAGTTGGATGTTTGTTATTGTCGGCTGTAGTTAAATTGTTGGAGGCAAGAAAGTTTTCAGTGAGAGTGCCACGACTGTTAGTTTTGGTATCCCAAATGAAAGATCTTGCGTTCAGATCAGCAGAGATGATAATATGGTAATTTTTTGGTAGCTCTGATGTGATTTTATTGAAAACCTTTGCAAATTTGTTAGAAATAGCAAGATCGGAGGATGGCAGAGAATAGAGTGAGCAAATGGTAATGGTTTGGTAGGGATGAGGGTAAAAACGTGTTTTGAGTCAGAATTTTGGAATAGAGGAGTATTGTGGATGGCTGATTTGATGAGTATACACACAGAGTATTCGTTTAATGGAGGTATATGTATGAGTGTGTAATTACATGTGTATTGTGGAATGTGAATATATGGTTCCTTAATAGAAATGTTGTCGTATGTAAGTGACATTAATATATTGTAGAAGTTGTCCATGCAGTTCTGGAGTGATTAAGATTAATGTGAAGAAAATTCAGCATAAGAAATTTGATATGGAGAGTTTATGGTTCGAAGTAATGTGGTTTAGATGATTAATGTAGTGGCTGCATTATGTGGAATATGACAATTTAAGCATAATATTTTTGGAGTGTTTGATGTATGTGTGCAAGAAGTTATAGAGTGGCCACGGTGCCCGCAGTGTGGTTGTGTGGAATTGCCTTTCAGCGAAGCATGTCCATATTTGACGCAGTTATTGCATTGTTTGGGTTTTGGTTTGAAAATATGTATGGTGAGAAGGTAGTTGTCGAGAAAGATTTTTGGTTGGTCATTAAGAAAGTTAAAAATTTGTTGTTTGGATGGTTCCACTATGGCAGTGTAAGAGTATATACCTTGTTTTCCTAATTGAATAGGATTGATTAGAGCGCCAATGGAAAGGATGTTTTGAGAGATGATATTGCTAAGGTTCAAGAGTGGTATGCTATTTGGAATGCTTCCGATGATGAGTTTAGGTTTTTGAGTAGTAATGTTTTCTGCTATCATTCATTTTTTGGTAAGTTGTGTTTGTGCATGCTTTTTTGTTGTGGGTTATTGAATTGAAAATATATGGCACCAGAGTGTGATGATCGTGTTTTGGTGATGGTGTAGTTATTTTGTGACGTTTCAAGATTTTTGATTGTAGTTTGTTTATGAGAAGCTTTTTCTTTTCTAATAGTTATGGAGGTGGGGGGCAATATTTACTTAAAATTTTAATATTAATTTTAATATTACTTAAAAAGTGGAAGGATTTGGTAAAGGTTGAAATTTATTATTTATTTATTTAAAATTTAAAAATAAAAATGTTTTAAAATTAAAACAAATAATAATATTTATTAAATTTATTTAATATTAATTTATAATAATATTTTTTAGTTTTAAATCAATTTTAATATAAAAGATTGAAAAGTTGAAATCAATGTTTAGATAACTATATCTGTTAACTGGGAAAAATTTGAAGTCTCAAATATTGATTAAAAATACAAAAGATAAAAAATTCAGTTTAAAAAGATACAGAAAGAATATAACGTTATTGTTATTTTTGAAGTACTCGAACCAGTCAAAGAAGCATTTCCTAACATATATAAACTATATGAAGGTATTTTAAAGCAATTTTGTATTATGTAAAATGACTCCTATTCTCTTTAAGGCCTTTTACAGTAGGTTCAAGTACAGCAGTTTGTGAAAGAAAGAATATACTAAAAAAATTGACATAGAAAAATTCATAATTTTTTTTTTCAAATAAAAGAAGACTTACATTTTAAAGAAGTCATCAATTTCTTATTTTTTTTGTTTTTCAAGTTAAAAACTTTTTGCAAAATATAAATTTTAGAAAAAATTTTCTCATTTGTTGTTAGTTAAACTTTTTCTTTTCAAGTAATAAAGATCTCATTTTTTGGTGTTGTTAGTTTTTATTGCCAAATAAATTCAGAAGCTGAAGAGGGAGGTAAGAATTGCCACCGTTTCTAAACTTAACTAATAAGTTTTTGAAATAGTTAAAACTTTTTAAAATTAATTAGACTCCAACTTTGCCCCCTCCCCCTAAAAAAAATTTCTGGCTACGCCTTTGATTCAACCGTTAAGAAAATCTTGAAGTTAAGAAATCTTCTTTGAAAAATAAAAAATTTAGTTTTAATTTTTTCGCATTGACATTTTATTCCTTATCGAGGTAACAAAAATGGTTCGCAATTATAAAAATTTTGCATTCTTATCATCAGAATGAGGTCTTTGACATAACTTTATAAATTAAGATGATATTTTTCTTAAAAAGAAACTTGAGATTTATATGTATGTCAAGTTTCATGTGGCAATTTAACTTTATTTCTGTCAGCTCATTTGCCAAGACCATTTGAATTAAATAGCATCTGGAGTGAAAGTTTTAAATCATTTTTTATAATTTATTTTTTTGAATTTAAAAACTCGAGTTTGTGGAAGCTTTTCTTTCAGGCCCAATAAATAGGACACTATGTCCCTTAAAATGATAATCCAGAGCTGCCAAAATCCAGCATCGTTGGTGTCACCTTGTTCTCCTAATCTTATTCTAAGGTGGATAAGAATTGTGTTTTTCCCCTCATAATTTTATACTCAACAGAGCTTGCACTAAGAAATGTGAGGTCTAACCAATAACGGGGCCCCTACTATAGAAGAGTAAAATTTATGTATGTTTATATTTCGTGCAGTATATTTTTCAAGAAATGAAATAAAGCATTAAGCTTATATATGATCTAGAAGTTTTGTCCCGATCTCATTTTAAATTGCCGATACTGCTGCCTATGTGGTTGGTTTGATAGTGGGTTTTGATAACTCAAGGTC
Source organism: Nectonema munidae (assembly GCA_030549495.1). Lineage (NCBI taxonomy): Eukaryota > Metazoa > Nematomorpha > Nectonematoida > Nectonematidae > Nectonema > Nectonema munidae. The sequence goes on from JAUIRK010000897.1 coordinate 524,061, forward strand.
TTGTGTTCGATCCCGCATCAAGCCTAGTTTCTTCATAGTTCGATACAAGCGGCGCAATTGTGTGAAAACACCCCACGTTACTTTTATCTTTAAGCGATATTTTAATTTTTAAATTATTTACTATTAATATCTTTTTAACAGCATAATAAATGTGTATTAAATTATAACATTTATAAAAACTCAATGTGTAAAATTAGAGTTCTAGGTAAATTCCACCGTGATAAGTTGCATTACGGAGAATATTACTGTGACTTAGTTGTTTGCAACAACAGCTTGAATGATAGGTTATACACACACCGTGGTGAAATTTTGTGTGTGTGTGCATTTAAACAAATTACGAAACAATCTAGTTTTAAAGTCGTAAACAATAGTAGCGGAAATACATTCATGGTGTGTGTGTGAAGCATCGTCTCCCCTAATGAGGTATATCAAATCTTACATCTAGCCAAATATGAACAGAAAGTTGAACATTTTCTCCCTAGTCATTTGTACATGAAATAGAAACCATCTTAGTATACAGGTTGGAAATGAATCATCGTAGTATACAGGTTTGACACTCAGTTGTCTCCCGCGTTCAACCGTACAGGTTATGAGATTATTTATATAAATTTTTTTAATGCATACGTTATTGACTTTTAGACAGCACATAATTGTTTATCATACATTGAATTATTGATTTTTTTTTCAATTTTTTTTCCCTTTATAATCTTTTTGTAATATTCCGAATATAAAACTAAAATGTCTGAAAGAAGCAGTTTTTATACACGGATTCTTCCAATTTTTCTCAAAATTGTTCTGAACAAGAAGATTATCTTTCCAAAAATAATCATGACTCTTCTTGCAAGTCTTGTTTCAATAATTATGAAAATTTTAGCAATACTTTGGTAAGTTGCTATTCTTAAATAGCAAAATTAAATGGAAATTTAATTGTAATAGTGTTCTTAGCAGGAAAAAATCAGGAAACATTATCAAACTAAAACCTGGACCAACAGATTATGCTATTTCTAGAATTTCTGATATTTTATCTTTTATGCTTTTTTCTACTAAAATTTTAAATATTATTATAAAATGTTCAAATTCTAAAGATTTTACAAATTTTAAAAATGAATGGGAAAAATTGATGAAAAAGAGTTAAAAGCTTTGGAGTTTTATTACTAGTAAGAGTTTTTGGTTCTAAAAACGAACCAATAAGGAATCTTTGGCACCCAGAAAATGAAAGGAGTATTTTTGCAGCAATAATCTTTAAGATTTGATGATGCTTCTACAAGACATATGAGAAAAGAAACAGACAAGTTTGCACCAATTAGAGATGTTTGGAAAGAATGGAAAGCAATTTCGCAAGACTAATTTCGCTACAACGGTAGAATCCTTCTCGTCAATATTTGCCAAATAAGCCGGCCAAATATGAAATAAAATTTTCGCTTATTTGTGACAATGAGACACACTATGTTTAGAAAATGTTGTCATAACTTTCAAAACAGCCAAACTCAAAAGTTGAAAGAAATGTTTCTGAAAATGTTGTGCTGGATTTGTTTAAAGGCTTGAAAGGTCATACGTTACTTATGATAACTTTTTTGCGCCATTTGCACTATGTGAAAAACTTCTTTCAAAATACGAAATAACATCGATTTCAACAATTAAAAAAACAAAATTTCTCTTCCAGTAAATTTTCCTTGTCCTAAAACACGACTACTTTATAGTTCTATTTTTTGTTTCACAGGAAATTTACTATTATTTCTTATATACTTTAAAAAAACAAATATTTACTTTTGCAGAGTACTTATCTTTCAAATGTATAAGAATCTGAAAAAAAGCTTCTCGAAATTATTTCAGATTACAGCAAACAAAGATGGAGTTGATACGTTTGACCAAATGCGTTTTAATTACACTGTAGGAAGAAAAATAAACAGATGGCCAATGGTTTTGTTTGCAAATATTTTAGATATTTCTGCTTTGGATGGATAACTGTAAACACAAAAGAAGAATATTTTTAGTAGAATTGGGAAAAAGCTTAGCTTCAGTAATGGTTGAAACAAGTACAACTTTTCCATGCAATTTCTTATCTCAAAACATCTGCAAATAAAAGGAAACGAGGGAGATGTTATTTGTATTCAAATGATAATAAATTTGACACTGTTTGTTCAAAATGTACGTAGTTTGTATGCAAGGATGACCATAAAAATGCTAGTTGTAATTATATTTAATATTTTTTTTAATTTCTTGATTTTTTCTCTTTTTTAAAATATTTTTTTATTTTGTATTATTTAAAAAACAAAATTTAAATTATCTAAATATAAAAAATTGTAATAAATTTTTATTTTGCTAAGTTATATAGAATTGGGTCTATTTGGACCCGAGGGGCATGTTTGTTAAGTTTTTTTGAGGGTTAAAGTAAATTGCCCATGCTGATATAATTTCTAGGCTCAGATTTGGCCAATATTTTGAAAATATGTCTGAATTCCTAAAAATCAGTTTTTTTCGAAAAACTTATTTCTGTCCAGTTTTTCCTCATAATCGTTATTTTTTAGTTATATAGTACAAGTATAAATTTTTATATATCTTTTCTTATCATTTTTTTCTATATATCCATATCTTTTAATCATGTTAAGCATAAAATATTTTTTGGGAACCTGAAATTACATTGAATTCAAAACGCGTGATTAAAAGAAAAATATAATAGTGACACCCGTAATAAAATCTCTAATGAGCTTGTTTTTATATTGTCAATGTAGTTTAAAACTCCTTAGAGGAGCTATATAGTTTTGAAAGAAGTATTTAACTTGTCTACTAGGGATATAACTTTTTGAAATTTTTATCAAATCAAAATGCCTGCTGTTTTATTCTATGAAACTTTTCATTTGAATTTAAAAAATATAGTTTTTGTTTTTGTTGAATTTAAAAAATATACGACTTGAAAATTCTCCTTGGTCAAAATTTTCATCAATTTCGAAAGAGTATGAAAACCACTTTTTACATTTTTTTTGCTTATTTGAATGATTATATTTTTTTATTTTTGCTTATTTCATTGCAGACACTTCAACTCAGTTCAGCTTTATTTTTAAAAATGAATCAAAAGAACATATTCAAATCAAAAACTTACCAAAGACAAACTGTGTGAAGAGAAGACTAAGTTTACCATTTGTCACAAACAGTTTGTTACTTTTATGCAAAATGCCAACAAAAAATCAAATAGTGGGACGTTATCTTGCATTATATGAATTTCAAAAGACCAGCCAAGCAAGAATAAAGAGAATTACTGAAGAGTTGAGTCATTTATGGAAATTTCTTAACTTTCCTATCGTGTCACGTCAGTAAATCATTTCCAAAATCAAGCATGTTGTTGATCTTTATGAAAAGTATAGAAAATGGAAATCTGAGAGTGTTGAAAAGTCGCTGATAAATCTTTTTGATATTACTAAAGCAGATGGAATTTGGTTGTCTTCTGAAGATAAGGAACTTTACAACACTCAAATCAAAACAACCGGTCGAGTTGGATATAGTACTGGAAAAGATGCTGGTATACTTTCAAAGAAAATTCGTTCAAAGTAGGCCTAGTACTTCTGGCATTACCCAAATTCCTCCAAGTTTTTAATTAGTTGAAGAAGATGATGATTTCCTTAATTTCGACGACGGAGGAAGCCATAATGATTTTGAACGGGAAGAAAAAAACTCAAAAAATATCATTCAGCTTCATCTGCTGCGAAACTTGTTAGTGAAGAGTCATCATCAATAAAGAAAGTAACTTCTGTTTGTAAGTCACTTCCAGAAGATGGTATAGAACTTCTATCACCCACAGAGGTTGGTGTTTGGAAACACATCATTAAGGAAGCAGAACAAAAAAGGGTTAAGATCAAATCAATTTTACAAAAAGAGTTTTTCTGTCTTCATTTTGATGGGAAAATGATTTGAAGAAAGAGTATCAAGTTGTTTGTCTCCAAAACGAACATTGTATTATAAACATGGGAATTCTTTGTTGTAAAAGTGGTTCTTCTAAAGACATATTTGATGAAATTTGAGCCTTAATGGATGAATACAACGCTTGGAAAAGTATAAAAATGATTTTTTCCGATCAACAGCAGTTAATACGGGTAAAGAAAATGGTGTTGTAGCTAAAATTCAAAAAGCCATGGCAAATAAAGGTTTGGAGTGTCCACAATTCATTGGTTGCCAGCACCATATTCCTGACCTCGTATTAAGACATATGATGAATTTCTATTTCGGGGCACCACCAAAAGCCCAGATCTTCACTACAGTTTCATAACTGAAATCTGCAATAATTACGAGGAATTTGAAAATGAATACAATTATGAGTCAGAAGTATAATTGCACGAAAATTCAGGATGGAGAGACGACTTTAATTCTTTGTATCAGCTTTTTCATGCTTTCGATATTTATAAAGAGACATCCAAATGGCCAAAAATACATTTTAGAAAGCTTCCTGTTCTGCATAGCGCCAGATGGAATTCACGGGCTTCATATGCCTTGTTAGCTCACTTTCTTTTAGCAAAGTGGAGAAGTCGATTAGAAAGTATTTGCCATTTTATTACAAAAGAGTGGTCTAAGTTTTGGTTTCGTAATCAGCATTATGATGAAAATTCATATAATTGTCTATTTATTGCAGTTAAATCACAGAATTGTCCGAAAGCATTATCATCATTTTTAAAGTTTTATAAAAAAGAACCTTCAAGAATTAGAATTCCAAGAACAAATATACTTGCTGAGAGAGGAGTTAAAAAAAATGCAAGAAATAGTTCAAAATAGCCGCACAAACAAGTATTTGAGCTGCAAGTTTGTGTTTACCAATCATCTGTGATCGTAAACATGATATATTTCTGGAATTTGACATTATTATTTTTTTGAAAAATAAACTTTTCTTAATAATTTTCGAAATTTAATTGATAAAATGAACAAATTCAAAATTTTATCAACATAATTTCATCAAAATTATCTATCAATCACTTAAAAACTATATAGTAGTTAATAGTCTTATTTAATGTATATATATATTAAACTTTGATCGAGCCGCGCGAGGTTTTATAAGTTAATCCATGTAAAATGGATTGTTTCGGTTTATTTCAATATTATTGATCAAAAAATTACCCAGTGTTTCAAAGTTGAAAAAAGTTATATGCCTATTGTCAACACTCTATACAGATCTACCGTTTTCAAATGAACTACAGTGATGTAATCATCTAACATTGAGCGTTACAAAAAAGATACAAATAGTTAGAGTTACCATAATTATAACAGAATTTGATATTTTTTTATACTTGCCGTACACAACAAAATATCACTATTGTGACTTGTTTAGTACATGTCAATATTATTACCGTGAATCTATCTGTTTTTTTAGCAATTATATAAAGATATGTGTAGTATAATGTAGCATAACTTGAATATTTTTGATCTGAATCTAGCTCTATATTTATTATATATATGATTACTGTTTTAAATAAACTATGTGGCAAACATATTTTTGTCCATCTGAATTTCATACCGAGGTTGAGAACCATGTTTTAGAGATTAAGCTGTTTAACCGGTTATCGACCACAGTCGACATATGTCGACTTTACAAAAATGTGAATCGTCTGCGTTTATTAATGCTTTTTAATACAAATCTTCTGCTTTATACTAGATATCGTCTGATTATTCTGGCCGTTAACGGGTTAATGTAGTTCGTAATTACACAATATATAAAATAGAGCACGCTTACAACTTAATTGCATTGAATGCATAAATATATCTCTGCTTTTTATTTATTTATTTCTTTTTAGAACTGTTATGAAAATTAGATTTGATTCCTTAGATGTGGCAACAAGCGTAGCTGAACTCCTTGAACGGCTTTCTGGATTTAGACTAATTAACGTTCATGATGTTGATCCGAAAACATTTTTTCTCAAGTTTTCAAAAGCCGAAGCTAAGTTTAATGTTGTAATAGAATCTGGTATTCGTATACACACAACAACGTATGAATACCCAAAGAAAAGTTTTCCAACAAGTTTTGTCATGAAACTGCGAAAACATTTGCGTCAAAAGAAAGTTGCACATATTTACAAAATGAAATCGGATAGAGTCATTGTTTTTAAGTTTGGGTTTGATGAAGAATTTACGTATTATTTGATTTTGGAGTTTTTTGGAAAAGGAAATATCATTTTGACAGACAACAACTTCAGTGTGCTCTCAGCGTTAAGGTCACAACAGATTAAGAATGAAGAAATTTATGAAGGGGCTAAAATCGACACTTTGTCAGATCCAAATTTAACTTTTTTTAGTGGTGTAGATGGCATTAGTAGAGTTAATGAACTTCTGCAAAAAGGTGCAAATGATAAGGAAGGAGCATTATCTTTGAAAAGATTTTTGAATTTACATTTGGATTTCGGCATCGATTTAATATCGCATGTTTTAAGTGTGAATAAAATTTCTTCAAATTTGAAACTCGACTCATCCATCCTTCAAGATGAATCTTTTTTACTGTTATTACTCCAAGCTTTACAGCTAGGGGAATCAATTATTAAAGAAAATATGACAAAAGTAGTGCCTGGGTACCTTTTATTCACTTCGTTAGAATCTAAAAGTAAAGATGATCATGTAGATAACGGAAAGTCGCTCGTTATTCAGTATCACGGGTTTTTTTCTTACCAATTTTTCCAAAATGCTGGTGGAAGTTTGAAGGTTTTTGATACTTTCATGCAAAGTGTTGATGAATTTTTTTCAAACTTAGAAAGTCAAAAGCTAGATGCCAAAGTGATCCAACAAGAAACAGTTGCCTTGAAAAAATTGTCCAAAATCAGTGAAGATCATGAAACTCGTATTAATAATTTACATCAAAGTCAAGAAAGGCACATACTCTTAGCAAATTGCATTCAATATCACGCAGATTTGGTTGATAAAGCTCGCAAAACGATCTTATCCATGATTGCAGCTAAACTCTCATGGAAAGAAATTGAGAAGTTCATTGAAGAAGCAAAGGATGATGAGAATTATATCGCCGTGCACATTAAAGAGCTGCAATTGCATAAAAATCAAATGATTATGCTACTTCCTTGTCCTATTGATGACGAGAATGACAAAACGGATGATGATGATGATGATGATTTAAGGCAAAATGAAAAAATGGTAGATTTAGTGATAGATTTGAATTTAAGCGCATTTGCTAACAGTCGCAAGTACTTTACCTTGAAAAAGTGTGAAAGTGAGAAGGAAATGAAGACCATTGGTTCTTCTGCCTTAGCGATCAAAAATGCTGAAAAAAAGACGAAAGCTCTATTAAAGGAAGTGGAAACAATGGGCAGGATAGCTAAGGCGAGACGAGTTGCTTGGTTTGAAAAGTTTTTCTGGTTTTTATCAAGTGAAGGTTTTATGTGTGTTGCCGGTCGCGATCAACAAGAAAATGAGATTTTGGTTAAGCGGCATTTAAAGCACGGCGATTTATACGTTCATGCAGATATACACGGCGCCTCTAGCGTTATCATTAAGAATAAGTCCTCGAATATTATCCAACAGCGTTCTTCTGATCAGGATCCAGTTTTTCAGTTGCCATCCCCTAAAACTTTGACAGAAGCAGGCATTATGGCTGTTGCTTATAGCTCGGCATGGGAAAGTAAGCTTAGCATTGCTTCTTGGTGGGTCCATGCTTTTCAAGTATCAAAATCTGCACCATCTGGTGAATACCTTTCTACGGGTAGTTTTGTTATTCGAGGCAAGAAAAATTTCTTACCAATAACTCCTCCTATTCTGGGCTTTGGCGTTTTATTTAAAATTAGTGAAGATTCTCTTGATAGTAATCCACGAAATGGTATTTGTGAGGAAGAAGCAGAGCTAGAAGAGAGCAAAGCTGAAATTTTAGGAAATGGTAAAATTGAAAAGAATGAAGAAGTTGCTATTGAATTCGAAGATGATAAAACATATGTAGATATTTCTGACACCCTAATTTCACAGAAAATGTCAGGGGATAATGATGATTTTGAAGTAACACATGTCTTAGCCCCGACAATACCGATTAAGTTTAAAAATTCTAAAAAGCATGTGGCAAGTAAAAGTAAAGAAAAGAAAAAAAACGAAAATTTCCAAAATAAAACTATAGTAGAAGAAAGTGGTGACGTTAAACGTGGTCAAAAATTCACAATGAAAAAGATGGAAAAAAATTACAGGCATCAAGATGAAGAAGAAAGAAAATTGAGATTGCTCTTACTGGGAAAAACTGAAAAAGATATACGCAAAATTACTACACATTTCAAAATCCCTTCAGAAAACACGTTGAGTGAAGAAGTTATGGACTCTTGTGTCAATGATGCAAAACAGGTTGAAGAAATACCTAAACAAAAAAAAAATGAAAAAGTTCAACAAGAAATTAATCTAGATGATGATGAAATTGTATCTCAACAGGAAGAAAATTATAAATTATACACGGGTGCACCGCATTCCGATGACCTCATAACAGCTGCTTTGCCAGTTTGTGGTCCTTACTCAATTTTCACAAAGTTTAAATTTAAAGTAAAATTAGTGCATGGAACAACAAAGCGAGGAAAAGCTGCTAACTCAGCCATTGATTTTTTCCTCAAAAACAAAACAGTTTCATTACAAGAGAAAAGTGCTATCAAACAAATCAAGTCAAATGATCTGTCTCGGAATTTACCCACACATACTAAAGTAATCACAACATCTAATTTAAAAAATAAAAAGTAGAATCCATTGTTATCATCTTTTGAAAAGTATTATGAAAATAAAAGTAAAATCCATTTTTATCATCTTTTAAAAAGTATTATCAAAATAAAAGTCATTATGTTCACTATTTTTATTTTTCTTATTTTCATTTTTCTCTGAAACATAGTCTGCTCCTCTTTTTTTTATCATCTAAAAGGATTCTAAAGGAAGAAAGAGGACTCGCATCAGTTATCAGGGATTTTAAAATAGAAGTGGGACGAGCTTGAAAATGTACAACATTGCATTTGGTAAACCACCTTTGTAAACCGTTTTAAGAATTTTGTCTTAGCCAAAGTAAGCCATCTCTACTTTGCAAATACGTATCAATATCCTCTTCATCTTCAGTTTCTTCTGAGTTTCTCATACAAAGATTCATATTCGGAAAGAATGTCACTATCAAAATTTTCCAATCTGATGAGTCTAAGGAAATGTCTCTAAGGTTTGCAACCAACCTTACAATACTAGAAAAATTCGTTAAAATGTCTATATTTATTCTCATCTCCGCTACTAAAATATTATTTGGGGTTCCTTCAATAAATGTCTTATTGACCCATTATCTCCCAGTGATCTCATATGAGATCGGTTAGTTTAAGATTGGTTTACAGTGTTGCTGTTAAACCCATCATTTCATTGATTTTATGTAATTTTTAGGGTTGTAATATATATTGATCCTTCTTTTTTTTTAGAATTTTTGTGTTTCTATAAGAGTTAAAAATTTGTGTTAAAGTCGGAAAAAGTGATTTTTTTTTTAAAAAAACTTTTTTACGCGAGACTGAAGATATTAGTTGATATAAAATTGTAACGATTGCTTTATTATTTGAATAACACAAACTAATATTGCATTTGTTAAAAACTATATGTACAACATTTAAGTAAATAGATGACAATTGAATATTGATCTCATATGAGATCAATGGGGGAATATGTTGTCAATTGTGTTAATGTAAGTAAGTATAAAAATTTTCATTCAAAGCTTGTCAAATGGTTCCTGATATATTGTGTTCAAGAGTGTGTGAAGACAATTTTGCTCAGATGTACTTTTCTTTCAGTAGAAGATGTGACAAATGGACATACTTTGATTGAATGATCTAACACACGCGTTGATAAAATCATTTGCTTTTACAGTTATTTGTTTTTACGTTTTGAAATTGATAGTTTTTACCTTCTTCTAATAACTTAAGTATATTTTCACAATGTCCAAAAGATGTGAAAGATTTTTTTCATTTCAAGAAATAGAAGAATTGATATCATTTTGTGATAAAGAAAATGTTGAGTCTGCAGACCTTGCTGTGATTCCACCTGATACAGATGATCTTACTGAAAAGAGGATAAGATGATTATACTAAAGATTTTGAGATTGTCGATGTTGCAGGAACTCTTGAATTGCATGCTGTTGAAGATGTTAATTTGGACACAAACGAAGATTGTTTTATAAAGTCAGTAGAAACAAAAAGCAGCCTTGATCTCCAAGTAAAAAAGAAATTTCAAGCAAGGAAGAAAATAAAGCTTTGTAATTCTGTCCCAAGATGGGAACACAACAAAGCTAAATACACAAAAGTTCACGAAAGAAGTAGAGCATACGATGACAATATGAAGAAGAAATAACAATTTATATGTTCCTCTCAAGTGGAAATTTTTGAAGAAATATTTTCTAGAAAAATGTTTGAACTCATCATCGAAGAAACTAATCGGTTTGCTACTGCATATAAAAAGATGCCTGACACACTTATAACTTTATAAGATCTAAAATTGTTTCTTGGAGTGTTACTCTTTTCTGGCTATCACAAGTTACCATCGGAAACAAACTACTGGTCGAATGATGAGGATTTAGGAATAAAACAACAAACACGATACAGGTTTTAAAATAAGGAAGTTGATTGCAACTGCACAAGAGTCATTCATGAAGTTTGGTATTTTTGAAAAAAATCTAAGTGTTGATGAGATGATAGTAAAGTATTTCGGGCATAATAGTTTGAAACAATTCATCCGCGGAAAGCCAATAAGATTTGGTTATAAACTTTGGGCGAGGTGTGGCTTTTCTGTCTATTGTTACAACTTTGATTTTTATTGTGGAAAAAGTTTTTCAAACGATGAACACGACGATTTATTACTTGGAACAAAAGTGGTGCTAAATATGCTGAATGTTGTGAAGCAACCTCAATCCCATTGTGTCTTTTTTGATAATTTGTTTACTGGATGTGAATTACTTGTTTATCTTCGAAACAGTGGTTTTCAAGCAACTGGAACACTGCGAGAAAACACTCTTTTTGTTAAATGGGTTGACAATACCTGTGTAACCATTGGAACTAATTATGATACAGTAGAACATTTTCTCTTCTTCAGAACATATTATTATGAAGAGAAGCGAACAACGAAGATGACAGAACAAGCCATGCACTGTCAGGCCAAGGACTTACTGTTCAAGCTGTAGGATCACGTTGTGTGTTGGCTGTTTTTCTTATCACACAAAAAAAGAGTTACTATATTCTTATCTCTTATTATTTGTAATTTTTTTCTTTCGTATTGTCAAATAAATAGTTTTTGATGCCACATGCTACCACTGATCTCATAAGAGATCAATTTATTTTATTTTACAACAAAAAAAAATTCTTTTTGTAGAGTGTTATGTGTATAGGACTATGCTCAAAAAGTGAAAGTTCATAGATAAAATCTCAAGACTTTAAATTTTGGGAGATAATGGTTAAATTTTATTCTTTCAAAGAATTTTCTTAACCCTATACGTAACGAGCTATTTTTTCTTCGGTGATAGGGGTAGGGCTATTTTAGCCCCCCCCCCCTTTTTTTTAAATATTGAATATTTTTACAAAATTCTCCCCTGAATCTACAAAATAATTGATTGCGAATCTGATGGTGTCATTTATTTTGCATGAGAACCAATCAAATCTGTCAAAAAATCGCAATCAATGCTATTGTCTTAATTTATTAAAAAAACCAAATTTTGGTAATTATTCACTCAAAATATTTTATCTGACAATGCCAAACTCTTTTTCTCATTATTTTAGAATAAACAAATCCATACACAGCAAATCGAACATGTTCAATTTGATTCTCAAAATATTTTTGGTGTTCTAGAATTCTAGATTTAAATTGCGGTTACTGTTTAACTTTGGTTAATTTTAGTCAGTTAATTTTCTATCATTTTTGAATAATTTTCTCCGCATTTAGTAAATCAACCTTTTCCTATTTCATCATGACAGTATTTTGTCAATATTTACACAGGTAATGAATGTTAAATTTCAATGTGGTTAAAATGGTGAGAATTTTAAAAACTTATTTCAGTGTTAATTTTATCGTCAATCATAATTTAAATTGTGATTTTCAATCAAACTTGGAAATTTTTTTTATCAAATTGTGAAATCAATTTGAATTTTTAAGAAAATTTAGTCTTTTTTCAAAATTTAATCTTTTCCCAATTGTCAAATTTGATTGATAATTCTAAACATTCTTGCACCTTAATTACGAAATCAAAGTCCTAAAATTAATTGAGCATCTAAAAAAAATTATTTTATTTAAAATATGAAAGTATGTTGATGGGATAATTTTCCGACATACATCACTAATTCTATTTGCACTTTGACACATTTTTTCACACTCATGGTGAAAACTTATTCAAAAAATGGTATCAGATGGTAAAAAATGATAACATTCTATTAAATTTATTTTAGTTTATTGACGCAAATAAATTTTAGTCGTCAACCACAAATATGGTTAACATTTTCACACTCTAATTGCAAAAAATGAGTCGAGATATAAAATCTCCATGTTCGATTTTTTTAAATATATTACATTTAAAATGTTGATAAATTTTTTGGCGACATTTTTCAAACGTAAACTGTAAATTTAATTGACATTTTCAAATTCTAATTGCTAGAACTCCGCTGAGAAATGAAATCAGCATGGTAGATTTCGAATAAAAAATATACTTTGAAATTTAATTAATATTCTTGAAGAGTTGCAAAAAATAACTCAAGAATTTAAACCTAAATGTTTGATATAAGTATAAAAATTGGTATTTTTTTAAAATTTGAATAATATTCTTAGAAATAATTTTCAAGCATAAACCACAAATTTGATTGAGACTTTCATAATTTTTCACATTTTAATTGCAAAAATTGAGTACTGAAATGATGTCAGCATGATTGATTTAGTATAAAAATATATATTTCATTTTAAATTTGAACAATATACTTCCAGAAAAATTTCAGAGGTAAAACGCAAAATTGATTAACACTTTAAGACATTTCGACACTTTAATTGCAAAAATTGAGTACTGAAATGATGTCCGCATGATTGATTTAGTATAAAAATATATATTTTATTTAAAATTTGAATAATATTCTTGGACCCACTTTTCAGACGAAAACCGCAAATTTGATTTACACTTTCATAAATTTTAACAGTGAAAATTGTGTCGAGAAACGAAATCAGTCTGGTCTATTTCGTATGAAATAATTAATTTTATTTAAAATTTCAATGAATATTTTCGTAAGAAATTTTATCATTAATCAAAATTTGATTGACATTTGCAACAAAGTTGCCATGTTAATTGGAAAAATATGCATGTATAACTTTTTGTGTTTCAGTATATAGATGTTTATAAATTTTCAAGCGTGCGTCAAATCTAAAAAGTAAATTATAAGCAGGTCACACAATTTTGGACCAAAAAGGATTTTATGATGAAAAAATTGGGACTCTTTTTTACTTATTTAACGAAATTTTTGACCTAAAAAATTTCAAAAAACAAGAAAAAGTAGTTCAAACTAGTTTTAAATTTGTTTGCAGTGACTTTTTGTTTTTTTTTAATGTTTTTTGGCTTTATTGACTTGTATTCGCCCTGGAAATCATTTTATAAATAATGGTATTCATGAAATTCCTAAATTTAGATCAATATTTAAAAAACAGCAAAAATGTTAAATAAACGTAAAATAAATAAAATACAATCTATTTTTTTACAAAAGAGATTTTGTAGTTATGGTTTATTAAAATTAACACTACTTGTATAAGCAAAATTTTTGCCTTGAATCATTACTGTAGGTAGGAGATATCTAAGAACCTTTCAACGTTCGTTGATATGCTTGCATCAATTGCTAACTTGGGGATTTGTAAGGATGTTGGTTTATGATCTAAAATAGAAGTAAGAAAGCTTAGTGAGATGAAAAGTAAGATCTAGGTTGCTTTTGTATGGTTATGTAATGGTATTTGATAAGGGTGGAGTTAAGTGTTGGTAGGTAGGGAGTAATGGTCCTATTATATTAAGAAAGAGAGAGATGCGTTGAATGATTTTGGGGTATGATAAGAAGCTTAGTAGAGAGGAGGGAAGATCTTTAAAATATAGATGTGCTTTTTCAATGAGTTTGTTTCGTTCTGATGAGAATATTGGACAATAGAGGATAATGTTAATTCCAGTTTCAATATGAGGGCAGCCAAATCTGCAAAAAAAGTTGTACACATTAAAAATGTAAAAGTAAGCGTTGTAGAATTGTAGGTGTGGTAAAACTTGGTAGTGAGAAAGTTGTGGCGTATTTTGTTCAAGAAGGGAATTGAAAAAGGTAAGCAAAGGGGAGGTGTGAGTTGAGTAGAGATTTGTGAAGTTATGTGGAGCTGGTGTAGAGTGGAAGGTAGATAGTAGTAGATTTTCGTTAAGTTTAGGTGTAAGGGTAAAGTATGTGTAAGAAGTTTAAGTTTTGACGTAGAAGTAGAGTGAAATGCTTTTGGGATTGTGAGTAAGCATAGGCGATGTATTTTGTTGAGATGGGTTAGTGAGTTGTGGAATTTGAGTGAGCTTCCCCGGGCAAGGGAGCAATATTGTATGACTGAAAGTATAATAGATTTGTAGATGTACTTTGAGATTTTTGGATGAAGACCCCACTTTGTTTTGTGTATATGTTTTTGAGGTGAAGTGTAAATTTTTGATTTAATTGAAATGTGACGCCTAGATATTTTATGTGTGGTTCAGGATTGAGTGATGTTGATATGTTTAGTTTCAGTGGTACTGGAGTTATTTTTTTTCGTGTGAAGTGTATAAGTTTTAATTTATCTAAGTTGAAGGAGACTTTGTATTTGGTGGCCATTGTTTGTATTTGTGTAATTAGATTCGCAGTGCGGTTGATGTTGTTTAGTTGTAGTGTATTTGAGAAGGTAAATAAGATATCTTCAGAGTAGCATTGGGCAAAGTTGGAGTTTGAGTTGATAAAATTAAGAATGGGTTGATGAGGATTAGCTATAGGATATCTGATAGACTACCTCCTTGCCGAGTGGAGAGAGTTAGTTTCTGGATGTATGTATTTTTCTTATGTAGCAAGATGAGAATGCGTTTTTGAAGATTTACGATTTTGATTATGTATGTAGGGTGTTTTTTTAACGATGAGATGGTTGATGATTGCAGGGTACCATGCTGCATTGAAGGCATTTTCGATGTCTTGAAATTTGGTTGTTGAGATATTTTGGTTATTTAGTGTTTTTTCTAGGTAAAGGGTTTGGCAAGATATAGCCAATTCGGTGTTTTTATTTGGTAAATATGCGCATTCGGGTGTATTAGGTTATTTTTAAAGATGGAATGGATTATGCGCTTTTGTAGAATTTTTTCAATGATTTGCCTAGGGTTGGTAATAGAGAAGTTGGTCGCCAGTTTTTGATTGAATTATGGTTTCGATTTGGTTTGGGGATTAGCCTTAGTTTGCATATTTTCCAAATATTTCGGAAATAGCTTAGTTTGGGTCAGGCGTTGAAAATGTTGAGGATATGAATGTGTAGTATGTGGTAGGCTTTTTTCACATGTTTAATGGAAATGAAGTCAAGGCTGCTAGAAGATTTGGTTTTCATGGAATGTATGGTTTTGCTTTGCTCTTTGATTGTGATTTCTAAGTGTGAGTTAATGGTGTTATTTAGTAGATATGCTTTTATTTCCATTCTAATAAGTGTATGTGTAATATTGTCAGTTACATTAGTGTCGGTGGGAAATAGAGTGTTGAGTGAAGGGTGGTTGATAAATATTAAATCTTGATTTCTTGAAAGAAGATTGGAGAGTGAAGCTGTATGTATTTTGTGTGTAAATTTGTTGATGGTTTACCATTGGTTTGTTGGAGTTTGATTGCAAAAATTTTTCCAGGCTTGTTTTTTAGCTTTTTTAATTTCTAACTGATATTGAGTTTTGAGAAGGAAGTAATGTTGAATGTTACTGTGAATGTTGGTTTTCCTTAGATTTTTTTGAGATTTGCCTAATTTTTATTTAAGGTTGTTTAAAGTAGGGTTCCAAAAATGAGTGTGCTGTCTTTTAGGAAGCTGGTTTGTAGGAGTTGCGGCGTAAATGCTTACTGTGATGGATTTGTTAAGTTGAAGAGCAGATATTTTGAGATTACTTTTGTATCTGTGGTCAGGGTGATGTTGTCTAATTTTTCAGAGTTTAGAAGTTAGGTCGATTTGAAAGGTTATGTATGAGTGGTCAGAGGCGGATGGGATGCCTGAGATGCGCCAGTTGTGAACTACACTTCTTGTTTAGTTGGAAAATATGGTTAAATCGTTGTGCAATTGATATATGTTATTTAGATGCAGTCGTCTAAAGTTTGAGAATTTATCGATATCGGCTATTGTTAGATTGTGAGATCCTAGAAATTCGAAAGTGAGTGAGCCACGGGTATTTGATTTTATGTCCCAGAGGTAGGATCTTACATGGTGGATATAACTATATGGTGGTTGTTTTCTATGTTATGTTTAATTTGTGTAAGTGATTGAGAGAAGTTGTTAGGTATGGGGTGGTTTAAGGAAGGTTGGGAGTAGAGAGAGCAGAAGAGTAAGGATTTGGAGTTTGAGTGAATAAGTGTTTGGAAGTAGTTTGAACTAGAGTATTGATATAGTAGTGTATTGGTAATTGACCGTTGGAGTTATGTGTAGGAGTATGTAATCGGCTGTTTGATGTAGAATATGAATATATGGTTCGTTTATTGATATTATGTCATAAGTGTGTGAGTGTAAGATGTTATGAAGGTTATCCCAAACAGTTTTTGAGTGATTTATATTTATGTGTAAAATAGTTAGCATGAGTAGTTAGATAAAATTTGTCTATGGTCAGATATGATTAGATTGTTATGGTTTATGTAAAGGCTACAGCGTTTAGATGTCGCAACATGTGGTTCCTGACAATTTATGCAAGAAATTTTGCCATTATCGTTTAGTAGGGTACAGGATGATATTGCATGGCCATGATGTCCGCAATGCAAAAATTTTGGTAGAGATGCGTTGCATTTTGAAGAGATGTGACTGTATTTTAAGCATTTTTCGCATTGTTTGTCTTTGGGTTTTAGTGTGGTGAGGGTTAGTAGGTGGTGGCCTGGGAAGATTTTGGATTGAGTACATAAGTATTTATATATTTCTGGGTTACTTGGTTCTAAAATTATAGTATAGCAATATACGCCGGTTTTTCTCAGTTGTATGGGATTTTCGAATTTGCCTATAGCGTTATGATGTGGATTTTATTCTTCAATAAATTTTGTGATTTGGGTTAATGTGGGTGCGTTTTTTTACCCAAATCCACCCCTAATCTACTCAGTTCTCTTCTAAAAAAACAATATTTAGATTTATACATCTAAAATTACATAAATTTTTTAATTATAGGAAAGTTATTTTAGTCGATTTCAAACGAAAATTTAATATTTACATTATAAAGCCAATATTATATATAACAATTTAGAATATTGTATTTATTTTTACAGTATAAAGCATAAAATGCAATATTTTTACTTGACTGTTTCCTTATCTCGAACAATTTATTTACTTTAAAAAAATCTCTAGGTAAGGTAATAAGAGTGTTAGATATGCGATAAACTTATAGATAAAGTGATTTAATACTTTTTAAAAGGATCATAAAAAAATTTTATAAATACATCTAAGATTGATTGATTGATTGATTGATTTATTTGACACAGCTTGTAAAATGCAAGGATTTCGAAAGCTGGCAAGAGGCTTTTACAAATTTAAGATGGTTAATCACAGTTTTTGTGAATTTGTTTTTTTAGATTTGGGAGCCTTGGGGATCGAACCCCTGACCTTCAACTGTTAAGCTGAGAGGTACACCACATCTAAGAAAAACTATTCATCTAAAAAAATACAAATAATAAACAAATAAAATTCATAATAAAGTGAATAATATAGTTAAAAAATTATAACTAAAAAAAGCCTTTTAACGACTATGTTGCGTTTTTACAACGTAAAACATTTGAGAGAAAATTTATTCTCCCCCTAATTATATTTCCAAAGTTTATTTAGGTAAGCTGGGATAGATTAGGGGTGGATTTGGGTAGATTTGGATAGATTGTGGTAGGTTGGGGTAAAAAGACGCACCGGGTTAATGTAGTATCGGTAAGGATGACACGTAGTATGAATTTAAGTTTTTGTGGAGGTAAATCATTAGCATTTAGACCGTTTTTTTATGACCGTTGTTCTAGCGGTAAATTTTTTATCTATATTTTTCAATTGGAAGTAGATGGTACCGGAATGGGATGATTTTGTTTTGGTGATCGATAGGGCGTTATTTTTAATATCTAGGTTTTTGATGACTTCTTGGTGAATGGCCTTCTCTTTTTTAGTTGAAATGTTGTTGGTGGATTTGGGTGTTGGATTAGGATATGATTGAGTAGATATAGATGAGTGAGTAGGAGCTAAACTAGCAGCATTTGCGTTGATTGTGTTGGGGTTGATTTAATGTTTTGGCTTTCGAAAGTTTTGATATAATGTATTGCTATGTTGAGTATTAGATCATTTGAATTTAGTGTGGTGTTAGCTATATAATGATCGAATAGATTATTTAAAGTGTCGGTGTTAGATTTGGAAGATTTGGTGTCAGAGCGTGCCCTTTTATTTATCATATCAGTTAATAATAGTGGGAGGAAATGAGTGATGCTAGTTAAAATAATATTATATATGGATTAAAAATAGAGCAATAAAGTATAATTAGTTAATAATTAGGTATACAATAAGTTTAAAGTTTAGGTAGTATTGGATTTATAAAAGAAATGTTAACTTTCAAGGGTTAGAAATATAACAAAATTAAAACGACTTAGGAGTTATTTTAGACCGAGTTGTAGCAGTATAGCAGCAAAAAGAACAAATATAAGTGAATCATTACTGTAAAAAAATAAAAAAACAAATTAATGTTTATGAAATACAAACACAGAATCAATAAAATTCTATTCCAAACACCATAGAATTCAAAGAATCAAACAAGAACCTCAAACCCTATGTAAATGACCTAACACCATTTCAAAATTGTAGAGATTCTAAGAAATCAACTTGTGAATGAAACCAAAAACTAGAGAAAAATTTCTTTATCCACTTACAATGATATTTCTCAATATTTTCAAAAACAGATTTTAAAATAAAAAGCCAGAAAACTATTTAAAATTTTTTATATTTTATTTGTTCGTACAGACATGCTTGCTTTAATAAAGGTAACATAAATTTAAAATAACATAAATTGTTAGTTGGTTAGTCGGATATCAAAGCACTTTCGGCCGTAAATGCTCCTATTATGACTGAGATGGTTAATCGTCGGCAGTCTTGGGGATCAAACCCCTGACCTTCAACTGTTAAGTTAAGAGGTACACCCTAACAACCATTGAAGCTAATACACACATAAATGGTAGGTAAATAAATACTTTTTTGAAAAAAAACGCCAATATTGTAAGGTCTTCTTTGTTAGCTTTCCACCATTCAAACGGACTTGAGTTTTTTTATATTTTAAATATTTCGTAATTTCAGTCTCTAGTTTTCGAGTTGTTGTTATAACTTATTTTTCTTATTACTTATCTTATCGGTCCTGTTAAAATTAAATTTTATTCTTGTTTAACCTACGCAATCGACTTCAATAATCTCTATTTAATTCTATTTAAGACAAGAGTTCGTCTGCGTTTCCTTTGGGAACATTGGTACTAAATTAGTTAAATTAATTTCAAATTTTAACCCCATGTGAAATCATACATAAATGAAGTCGTTTACAATGCTCTGAATTAAAAAAATAGAGCGGTAGTGCTAAAAATCACGCTACTTTCTTTTTTTGGTCCCGCCACCTAAAGGTAATTAAAAAAAATGTACTGAATAACATAAATTTATTAAATCAAGAAAATTTTTCAACAAAAGTATATTGAAAACAAAAAGAACTAAAAAAATGTAATTGAATATAAGTGACGCCAAAGAAACTGCTAAATATCCATTTAGCATCTCTCGATCATTTACATATTGCCTATTGTTTCTAACCTTTGCAGAACGCCAAAGTCGTTCAATATGTTTAGTATGTGCTCTACTGTCAGTATCCACAAAATTTTGACTATTTGACGTTTGCTTTTTTGATAGGGTTGAATGAGTTTAATAAAGAAAAATGTTCTAACATCCGATTTAGAGATTTTCGATTTTTACACTTTTCGACTCAATGGATGTTTATTCGAATTATCGTGGTAGTCGGCCTAAAAATTACCATACTTTTTTTTATCAAATAAATTGATCAATTGTCTAAATCTTGTTTCTTTGTGAATAAGAAATATTTGAAAAAACTAGTGAATTTTTATGCTTTGAGTTTATTTTAAAATATATATTTTATCATTTTTGGCTGAGCAGACATTATTTGATTTGTCAAATCGGAAGTTTGAAGTTGGACTCGGAGTAAAGGAATCACTCAACTAAAGATATTATTTATTTCTCATATAAAAGTTTAACCCCCTGCCAATAATTTTTTGCCTGTAAGGATAGAAATTTTTTAGATTAAATATAATTAAAAGATTTTGTCCTCATTTCATCTCAATAATTTCAACAGTGTGTACCCTTAATGAATATATTAGCTATATTCCAAAAAAAGTTTTTATGATTTTTTAACTTATACGCCAATATATGAGGTTTTATTAAATGTTTTTGAAGATATATGTAGTTTTTATTAAAATGTACTGCACCAAAAGTAGATTTAGTTTTCTCATTGTGTTATCTACATTCTACCACATTTAAAAAACTTAGGAATTATGCTCTTTTATATATTTCCTACATTTATTTAACTTTAAATTTGTGGTAGCACAAATTTATTCTTACAAGTTTATTTTCGAATTGTAGAAAAATTTCTCATACCTTATTTAAAACATTTTTCTATTTTCTTAGTTTTGAGTTTATATTAAAATAAAATGTCATAATTTTTATTGAAAAAAGCATCAAGTGGTGTTTTAAATATTAAAGAAAACTGGTAAAAAATCTAATTGATTTTAAAAAAACTACAGCTAAAAGACAACTTGAATTTCCTTCTATAAATAAAGATCTTTTTTTTCTGAGTAAAATATCAAAAATGAGAAGAATCATTGGACGTTACTTGACTCCATCTGTCAAAGAAAAGGAAAAAAACTAGGATTGCAATAATAAACGCAGAACTAATTCAGATTTGGACTCAGAAGCAAAATTTTCCTATCTTATCTTCTCAAACAGCAGAAAAAAATTAATACAAGTTATGGCTGCATGAGGGAAAAATATCAAAAGAAAGAAACTATAACTTTGATAAGTTGTTCTACATAATGAAATTCAAGTTCGACTAGGTATGTTGATCAAAATTAATTAAAATTCATACGTCAAATATACATCGTGAAAAGGCACTCATGTTAGCACCAAATGAAGTAGAGCAAACTATATCATCTGAAGTAAGCTCTGAATTTGAAGATAATGAAGCCAATTTGATGCCTTATGTAGAAGCAGAAACATGTAAAAGTCAAAAGAGAAAACAAAGCACTAGTAAGTCAGTTTTTTAGTAAAAAAAGGTTTTTCTTCAAGAAAAATAGGAGTTATGTGCTAATTACTGGCTTTTATATTGCTGCCTGACCGATCACAATAGTTAACAACCATTTGTCAGTTTATTTCTAAGTTGTCGTTTAACGATCAAAATTTGAAGAAAGAAAATGACTACACTGGAAATCTAAGAATTGACTTTTTTGAGAATTGCTATATGATGTCTGCAGTAAATTTATGTGCAAGGATATGATGTAGTGACGAGCGAGCATGTGATTGAATATCGATATTGGTGAACTGCAAGGCCCTGAAAAGTCCGTCTAGCTGTTGCTAACCCTAACTCTAACATGGGTTTTAGAAAACAGAAAAAGTCTGAAGAACAAATAGCTTTAGATTTGTGTTACTTATATATAATACATAAAATGTTTAATTTTTAAATTAAAATAAGTATTGTCTCTTTTGTATAGCAAACTTTAAAAAAAAATTTATTTTTGCCTATGTTAACTTTCACGTTAGGGTCATATATAACCCAATGTAGATACAAAACAAGTCTTGTTTTCTTGTGTTAAATGGGTGTGTCATAAAAATTCTATTACATGATTCGTATTTCGGATTAGCAAATTATACATGCAGGCGTGAGAGCATTTGGTTTGATGAAGACAGTGTTCGTGTCGGATTGTGAATGTCGGAATACCCGGGGAAAAAAGCATTCGGAAATTTTTTAAAGTTAGCAGTGTATCGGATAGCGGAGTTGTCAAATAAACGAAGTCTGATCATCAATGAGTCTTGTAATACAAGTCGTTTCATACCCTCTTCTGAAGACAGGCATATTTTACCTTTGAACACAATACTGAATCCTTTGAACCAAGAATTCCTTTCCTCAAAGATTTACAAAAGAGATCGTTTTTAGAGTCATTGTATAAAACTTTCACTTGGTTAGAGTATACTCTCAATGAGGCTTTTTGTTACTTATGCAGTTGTTTTACTACTAGAACATCCCAAATATGAAAGAGCATTTGAGACAATCGCTTCCAATAACTCATAAACAACAATACTTAAATGAATATTGATTGATCACTCTCTCTTCATGTCCTAATGGTAACACCTCAAATAAAAAAAATGGCGTAATCTGTCCTTCATTCAATTTTGGAATGTGTTTGCCAACATATTTCAAAAACTGTAACTATTTTAAATGTCATATCGCTGGAATAACGCAACTGCCGGTTCATCGAAGTGTGGTAAATTTAAATTTTTGATTTTTTTTTATCAAAAGTTATAAATCTAATTATTTTTATTCAGTCCCCATTGTTGTTGTTGTTGTTGTTAGCCCCTTGATTACACTATCTCATTATCTGTGTAATCAAACAGTTAATTACAGAGAAGAAGAAGAAAGTTAATTTCCTATAATGAGCTGAGGGAGTATTACTACTTCTAGTAAATACTCTCAGGGAAAAGTATTGAATTTTCTTACACTTTTGTTGCAGCAACGAGGAGGAAGTGTATTTTCAGCCAAGCTACATAAAAGTCACCGTTAGGTGCCGCGGACTTTGTATGTAGGCTTAGCCCCCATTCTTAAAATGAAGTATCGATCTTTTATATTTGTTTGCCTTCCTGCTATTTTTGTAAATAGAAAAATATTAGAAATTCAATGTAATGCGCATTCCCTTTTAAAAGCCCAACTTCATTAATAATTGCGATGTAGTTGTGTTGATTATTTTTAAACCTCGTCCCCCTAAATTTTTAAAGCCCCTTCAATTAAAATATTTTCTGAATGCGCTACTGTTCACGATCGTGTGAAGAATCGGGAATGAACTCAATCCTAATAGATGAGTGTGAAAATAATATCGGACATGAAGAATTAGCACTTTGTTTTTGCTTTGAATTTATCATATAACACTGATTTTGTTAAGCTAGAATATAGTGATGCCATTATAATTAGAAACAAGGTAATTAGACTTGATAAAATCTCTGAAGTTATCCGCAGTTGTGCTGAGATTGAGAGTGGAAGTTTAATGTCGCGCAAATAATGGTGGTGTGTTCATTGGTTAAAAATTTTTTATAATAAATTTCGAAAATTATAATAAAAAAGAGACTCCTAAAATCAGGGTTGTGGAGTCTGTGGGGTCGCACCTTTTCGGAAGGAGTCGGAGTCTTATTATTTAGTGCGACTTTCATAAATAGTCATATTCATATATGTTAGATTAAAGAATAAATTTATAGACACTCTTCTTGCATACCTTTAGAAAATTTTTTAGGATAAATTGAATTCATGAATCGTATTGTTTTGTCGTAGATAAAAAGGTTATAGGCAATAAATTGAAAATCATTTTGAAGACAATGCAAGAAAGACACTAAACTACAAATACAATCCAATAGAACATTTTAATAAATTATGTTGAAGAAAATAGACCAAACTTTTTGCTTGCAACACAAATCAGAAATGTCTAAAATTCAGGAAATCTTTAAATGACCATCTAAAATCGATATTCACAAGCGACCTTAAAATATGGTACATGTCATCACACTTTTTGGAGATTTATAACATTTGAAACAGAAAAGTTGATTTTGCTTATTTTAAAGGCAAAGTCGCAAAATTATATAGAGGTGGAGTCATTAAAATTTTTTTTACAATTTTACATAAACGGAGTTGCATTCTCAAAAATTACAAATAGTTGGACTCGAAGTTTCCAAATATTTTTCCGACTCCACAACTCTGCCTAAAACACACTTTCTCCCTTTATAACAAACTAAGAGTAGTGTGATTGGAATGATGGATTCCAATCCTTAAGCATTTAAAATCGATGCTAATTCTTATAATATTATTTTTCTAAGAAGAATTTAATTCTCTAACCTGTAACAACGTGGCTCTGTTTACGGATCCGTGAATACAAAAAAAGAGAATCTCTGATTTTTTATATTTTTGATATTCTTTAAAATACAATATACTTTATATAATTTTAGAATTAAAGTGTTTGAATGACATTTTTGCGCTAAACAAGATTTATCATTTCTAATCCTACTGTTTAAGGTTGTTTCCAAAAAGATAGGATGTCTGAGGATGAAGAAATTAATTGTACAGCCTATTTCAACTGTAATGATACTTACCTTAGATCACAAGCTTGTGCCGCTAATTTACAACCATGTGATGTTTTTCAAACTACTAATGCCGCTTTTAACTGCAATGATGATTTGCCTCTTGAACAACACAGTTTCGCTATCAATTCACAGTCATATGATGATTTTTTTACTAAACTAGAGGAAAGTAAAACACAAATGGATTTAGTCACACATATCAGAGATTCCCTTTACATCAAATTCGATCCTTTATACCAACACAATTCCCCTTTTCAAATCAATGAAAAAATTTCATCTTTTTTAACTCAGAATTCTATATCTTCTAAAAATATAAAGAAGTTGTTAACGCCGAAGCGAGAAAGCGTAAAAGCACCAGCAGAAAATAATGCATTAATATCATTTTTAAATACCACCCTTCTTTCATCTTCAACATCTCCTGAAACACCTGACACGGTTGTTAAATTAAATAATCCACTAAAAAATGGTAACCTGAATGACTCCGCAATATTTTCAGAATCGATGAAGCATTCAAGGAAGTCTTCACTTTCTTTGGACAGTAATTCGTCAATCGATAAAAGTACTGATGAAATGCTCGCGAGCCTTTTTGCACAAGTCAAGTATGATCCATCAATTATGTCGGAAACTGCATTACTTGCTAAATTCGTATTACAAGAACAAAACGAAAAGCAAACCAAAATTTATGATCACTTGCAAGAAGAAAATAACACCTTTGAAAAATATCTCACTGATGTCACTTACAGATACCAAAAACTTAAAGAAACGCAATCTATTTTAAGAGAAGGCAATCGTCTTTACGCCGAAGAAATAGAAGAGTTAAACGATGAAGTAGTGAGAAAGGAGGGCATTGTGGCAGAACTCATGCTTAAATGCGATCGCTTGAAAGCAAGCAGGCAACTAGTTCAAGAAAGGCATCAAAAGACTACTGCCTCTCAGGAGATCGAATTGAAAATGCTACTAATTACTTTAGAGCAAATTCAAAGCAGGTGCACTGCATTGCACAAAATGATAGAGGAAGCGAACGATCCTAATTAACTCATTAATTTCCACAACCTTTCTTTTTTACTGAAAATAAAAATTTCAATAAATTAATTAAATAGTTTATATGCTGGCCTATGACATATATTATATATATATATATGTGTTTTCAAAACAAAAACAGTTAAATAATATTATTCATGATAAATGAGGAAAATATCTTATCTAATTTTCTTGCATAGATGAGGCAAAGAGTTTTTCATATGCATCACATTTCTTTTTCTTTGGGTATGGAAGTTACTTTGTTCCCAAACGCTTCTAGAATCTTTTGAAAGAAAATACCCAATTTATTCTTTATATGTGTTCAACCGTATTAGCAATTATGACGAAAAATTAAAAAAAGTTTTAAAATTCACTTTTCATAATTGTGATTTAAGCTAAAAACATCACCACCTGCCAATGGTTGGTTTGATTGTTCTAAACAAGTCAAGCGACACCTCCGAAAAGGCAAAATTTTCATATATTAAACTGTATTCGGTTGAAATTTATTTTATTGATGGCATTTTATGTTATAAGTAGTGATAGAACGATATTAAAGTTTTATACGAGGCCGATTATTTTTAGTTTGGAAGATTAAATATTCAATTAGCAATTCTATTTGATTGAATTTTGGAAAACATAAAGAGCAATTCAAAACTTTCCTAACATTTTTATTTTCAAAATTATAAAAAAACACTAATTCAATTATTAATCATGCCCATTACCATCAAGTTATGATGAAGAAACTTTAACGCTCTTCGAAGGATCTAACTAATTACACCCACAAAAAACTGCCCAACAAACTTCCATTTTAATGTTGGATTTGAAAATATGCTATAATATACTCTAAGACTAACAATATTCTAACTATGCTAACATTAACTTTAAACCTAACAATATTCTAACTATGCTAACACTAACTCTAACAATATTCTAACCGGTGGCGTAGCCAGAAATTGGAAATTGGAGGGGCAGAAGAGCAGTTTAGGGATGGAGGGGGGGGGGGCTAAATTTATATATACATGCCCATGCTTATATAAAAATCTACCCTAAATACAAAAAAGGAAGTTGGTGAGAGGGGGTGGGCTATGGCACCTACTGGCTACGCCCCTGATTTCTAACTATACTATATTCTAGCTATAACTTAATTAGTTTAATTAAGCTTTCATACGTAATTATATTTTTTTTTGAAAAAATCTTAAAATCTAAAAATAGCATTTTTATAAGAATAAGCAAGCGCCATTTTATTGTAGGTTTTAACAGTGAACTGCCCTACGGATATTTCACTACGAAACTAAAAATCAAAAACTGAGTCTAGAAATGAAACTATCATGGTTGATTTGATATAAAACATATATTTCATGTAAAATTTTGGAGAATATTTTTGGAGATAGTTTTCAGACATAAACTACAAATTTGATTAACACTGGCGGATATTTTAAAACCTAAATGCAAAAGTGTTTTCAGGAATAAAACTAGCATGTTTGATTTGGTATAAAACATATATTTCATGTATATTTAGAAAGAATATTTTTGGAAATAGTTTTTAGAATAAACCGCAAATTTGATTGACACTGACAGATATTTTAATACCTCTATATGTGAAAACTGAGTTCAGAAATGAAACCAGCATGATCGATTTGGTATAAAAACATATATTTCATGTAAAATTTGAATGGATGTTTTTGGAGACAAGTAAACTGCAAATTTGATTAACACTTATAGGTATGTATTTTCAAATCCTAAATGTAAAAAATGAGTCCAGAAATGAAACCAGCATTGCCGATTTAGTATTAAATATATATTTTATATAAAATTTGAAGGAATATTTTTGGAAACAATTTTTAAAAGTAAACCGCAAATTTGATTAACACTTATAGGTATTTTCAAATTGCAAATGTAAAAAATGAAACCAGCATGACCGATTTAGTATAAAAACATATTTTATGTTATATTTCTGATCAATCAAAATTTCTTTTGACATTTTCTAAAAAGTAGCCATGATTATTGAAAAAATTAAATATATAAAGTGTTATACTAAAACTGTATATAATTATAAATTTTTAATGTAGTATAAGTATAGTATATCTAAAAAGTAGCCATGATTAGATAGGTTAACAACAGATAATTTCAAAGTTTTGATTGACATGAGAGAATCCGTCAACTATTGTAAAAATAGTATCAAAAGATGCAGCTAGCGATTTTAGGAAAAGTCACGAAATTTGAAGGGATATAATTCAGCCAATTTTGAACAATTAATTTTTTAGTGAAGCCATGTGAAGTAAAACAAAAGTGAAGCCTCCCATAACGAAAATCTAGAATTTCTTGTTACAATCTTTTGATTTTTTTCGAAAAATTTCATTATATTATCTTTTATGAACCATATTTTTTGGAAAATAAAATGTCATATTCCCTAAAATTATTCCCTTATTTCAAGTAGGTCACATAACCAACTATCTGCCATACTAATTTTAAAATCTCTCATTCAATTTTGAATTTGGTCTCTGTTTCAATACAATTAGTGTTATTTCTATTCCCGTTAACAACTCTTCAGTTTTTCTTATCTCTCCTACCTTAACTAACTTTTTAACTTAATTAACTTTTTCTTTTCCAATGTTACTGCTAAACTCGATGAATCTCCCTTTATTGTCATTTCGGATACAAACTCTCGCCACCATTTTGGGATTCAAAAATTAATACCAGAGGTGAGATTAATAATAAAATGGAAAAATATATTCGAAATTTGAAAATTCCATTGAAATAACTCTTCGTCATTCTAAAAAATCTGAATTTTTACAAGCAATAAAATCATATATCGTAAAGTTCGGCGTATAATGTCCCTCGGCGTATAATACCCCCCAAAATAACAAAGTAAAAAACTGAATTATACTTATTTTCGTCGTATAAGACCCTGTAACAAAAATAAAAAAAACGTATCTACTAATATCTTTTGAATTTACAAAAAATTGCGTATATTTAAAAAAAATATTGAAAAAATTAACTCGCAACAAAACATTTTAAAAACAATATTTAGTAATTTAAAAAACACCAAGACTATCTTCTAAATCTGTTTTGTTTTATTGATCAATCAATTCTTCATCAACTTGAGTTAAGAAATCGGCATATGGATATTCATCATCAGACACTCTTATCTCAGTTTCGCGGTATTCATTTTCCAAATGATTGTATCTTCAGTGCCATCCATTGCATTAGAAATACAACATTTTTTAAAAGAATATTCAACAATTTAAGGCTTTAAGTCATTCCATGCTTTGCAAAAGAGTATAGAGTGAAGGAGGACGCATATTTCCATTTTTGTTAAGGATTTTTCAGAACTAGTAAAGCAATCATTCCACTGTTTTCGAATATTATCTTTAAAAGGTTTATTTAGAGATTGCAAAAGAGAAGTCAATCCGGCAGGAATAACTGCTAAGTCAGTTTTGTTTGTCAACAGTTTTTTTAACTTCGGCACACAAATGAGGTTTAAACATATTCCATACTAATTAACTACGAGAATTATTAAGAGTTGGTTCTTTTCATCCAAACATTTTGAATCCACAATCTGACTCCGTCTTCATCCATCCATCCTTTAGCATTTACATGAACAAAAACTCCTTTGGGAAACATAATTTTTGGCATCAATTTTCGCTTAAAAATAACCATGGGTTTTAGCTTAGTTCCATCTGCTAAACAAGCTAAAACCACAGTAAAACGTGTTTTTTCGTGACCTGTTGTTTTTAAAAGAATAGTTTTTCCCCTTTTAAAGATACATTTCGATTTCCAACCATATCAAAATAGATCGGTGTTTGGTCCATATTTCCAATATTTGAAAGTGGATAGTTATATTCTTTGCGTTTATTTATTATAAATTTTTGAATGTTTAAAACTTTATTTTCCAGTTCTTGGGGTAGTTTTTGTGAAATTTTAGTTTGATGTCTAATTACAAAGTCATTTCTCTTCATAAATCTATAGCACCATGATTTGGTAGCTTTAAAATTTTTTGGTATGTGTTGATTTAATTTTGCCCATTGAAGAGCAAAAATGCGAATTTGATTTTGGGTTACTACATAACCATTTTGACGCTTCTCTTATTCGAAATATTTTCTTCCAAGATGGGCCAATGTGCTTTTCCACTTCTCATTGCGCATTTTTTACGAGATAAGTTCTTTAAAATATTTTCTTTACTTTTCCAATCTCTTACCATTTTAGTAGTAATATTGAATTTTCTTGCCGTAGCATGAATGGAGTTTTCCATAGAAAATTCAATCACTTTAAGTTTGTAACCTGTTTCATAAGATCTTCTTTAAGAGGAAACCATTTTAAAAATATTGCGTAAGCTTGAGTAGTTATAAAATAATTATGAAAAAAAATTATGTAAAATATTTTATATACAAAAAATATTACAAAAGTTTTCTAAAAAAAATATTATTAATAAAAAATATTAAGGATAATTTCAAACCGTACTAATTAAAATAAATATTTTTTATAATTTTTTAAACTAAGATTTTTTACTTTGGCGTATAAGACCCTCTCTTAATTTTAATACTGATATTTAGCTATGAAAAGGGGTCTTATAAGCCGAACTTTACGGTATTTTCCTAAAGCCCTATTTCTATTCTCTGATGGATTTACGATCCTATTTCTACAATTTACTCTTTCTGTTTTTCACTTTTTTACCCTGGACAAACATCACCTCCTCATTTTGTTTTAACAAACATAGAAAAACTTTCCTCTCTCTTTTTTGAAGAATGTGCCGGACTATTGTAATGGAAGAAGAAGAAGAAGAAGATTTATTGATAAAAAAAAAGCAAGGAGAATATTTCACAAACAATAAAACAATTACAAGATCATCATTCTAATAATTAATAGACATATATATGTATATATTTATAAGTATGAAAAGTTTGAAGGTATGTATTAAAGCATAAATGTAGAATAGTTTGAAATTTTTTTTTTTTTTTTTGAAATTAATATTACTAAAAAATCAAAAGCCAAGTATGGCCGTTATTAGATTTTTTAGGATATTAGTAAAATTTTAACAAAAATATAAACTATAAAGTTAAGATGTACATTTATTTAAACCTAAAAGGTAATGTTTTACTCTATTTTTAAATGAGAAGTGTGAAACATCTAGATTATCATACAAAAATATGTGATTTTTGAAAAATTGATTAGTTTTTTTAAGAATGGAAATGTTCGAACCTTTAAGTGAGTAGTCTACCCTGATTGGTTGGTTGGAAAATCTTGTTTCATAATGAGATGGTTTAAAATTAATAAAGCTACCAAAAACATTATATAATTTACCAGTTAAGTTTTTAAATAGAAACATTGCAACTCTAAGTTGGTAAATGTCATCCACTTTCAATAAATTATTTTCATTAAAAATGGCACTGGTATGGTCCCTATACTTAAGATGAAAAACAATTCTCAATGCTTTTTTTTGTATAATTTCAATGCGCTTTTTTCCATATGGATACCAATTAAAAATGCTATAGTTCAAGTATGATAAGAAAAGTTGCTTATATATTGTCAGTCTTGTTTTTAAAGGGAAAATATTTTTGGTACGGTACAAAATGCCATTTATTCTATTCAAATTTAATGCTATTTTTTCAACATGATGATTAAATTTGAGTTTTTTATCAATAATTAAACCTAGTATTTCAAATTTATCAACTACTTCTATACCAGTTTGAAATAGAAAGCTTTTGTCTATTTTTGATTTATTCGAAATTAACATACATTTAGTTTTGCCTTTGTTTATTCGAAGATTGTTGATGTCGCACCATTCATAAAGTGAATTGAGTTCTGAATTTAGCTTATTTGAGTCAATGTTATTGCCTTCTTTTATTTTGGATAATGGTAAATAAGCACAAATATCATCAGCAAAGAGTAAATAGTTTAGAGTCTCTGAGATGTAAAATATGTTGTTAATTGCAATGTTGAAAAGAAGAGGTGAAAGGATAGATCCCTGAGGAACACCGGCTCTGACAGGTAAGATGTTAGAAAATGTATCATTTAATTTAACTTTTTGTGATCTGTTATTTAAGTAAGAAGAAAAGAAAAGTAAGGTATTCTTCCCAATCTTGCACCTAAAGAGATTTTCAATCAGAGTAGAATGGCTCAATCTATCAAAAGCTTTCGAAAGATCGAAGAAGAAAAGAAGTGCATCATCTTTCTTTTCAATGATTTCAACTACTTTTCCTATCAAATACGCGTGATATGCCTCAGTTGAATAGCTTTCTCTAAACCCAAATTGAAATGTATTAATATAATTATTTGAATTTATGTAAATATTTAACTGTTTATGAATAAACTTTTCAAATATTTTGGAAAATATTGGTATTATTGAGATGGGTCTAAAGTTTTCGATCGCAGATTTGTCACCTTTTTTATGAACAGGTATAACTTTATGTAATTTCAGTACATCAGGAAATCTATTATTATTTAAAGCTAGATTGATGGAGTAAGATAAAGGATAACATAGAATTTGTTTTATATATTTCACATGTTTCATTGAAATTTCATAAATGTCTTCCGTATTATTTACATCAAGTTCATCAATAATAGTCAATATCTGGTCTGGTGTGCTTAAATTCAACTCAAATGATTCACCAGTGAATTTTTTTGAAAGAATATCAAACTTTAATATAGGGTTTACGACTATATTCGTGAAATGTTCGTTAAACATATCAGCTGCAGTTGTGTCATCAACTAAATTTGATCCATATTTAACATGTATTTTTGTTTTGTCCTTACATTTTATGAACCCATTTATTTCATTCCATATTTTTTTCATCGAATTGCATTGAGAAAAGTTATGGGCTATATAAGTTTCTTTAGATTTCCGTATTGTGTATTTTATGGTATTTCTAATTTTTATATATTGTGATCTAACTGAGAATGAACTTTTTTTTTCAATTTTTGGTAAAGCTTATACGAAGTTTGATAAGTTTTAATATTTCAAGGGTAATCCAAGGTTTAATATTGTGTTTGTACTTATTATATATCATATTCCTTGTTGACATCATAATTAGGGAATTGAAATTATTCGTTAAATGATTAAATAAACTATCAGGATTTTGGTTATCTAACTCTGAACTACAATACCAATTACTATGCGCAACCAAAGTTTGAAAGGTTCTGACGTTCAGTTTTTTGTATATATGTTCTCCTCTGAAATTTTTCAATTTCAAATCCAATGATAATAAAATTGGGATATGATCCGAGAAGTAAGTCATGCAGTTCAAAGCTGTATAATTAACAAAGTTGTTACTAATGAAGAAGTTATCAATAATAGTATTTGATTGTAAACGAGTAGGTTTGGTAATTGTTGGTATAAAGTAATGAGTGATAATCAAATTGAAAAATCTACTAGCAAAGTGTTTTGACATTTTGAGTAAGTCAAAGTTGAAATCTCCACAAAATAAATTTACACAGTTTTTATCAATTTTTGACAGCAAATTTTCAAAAAAGGTCAAAAAGATATCAATTTTTTCTTTCGATGCTGAAGGTAATCTGTATATATTGTGTATAATGAGTTTTTTAGTTGTAGTATGGACTATTAATGACTGATATTCAAATGACGCAATGGAAAATTCAGTTTCACCAAGTTCCACGTATAAGTTTATATTAGCAAAAAACATCAATCCTCCATGTGAGGAAGCCCTCTTCGGGATATTGAACGTAGTATAATTTTTTAAATCAAATTTTTTGTTTTCCTCGCAACACCAGGTTTCTTGGAGATATATTATACTAAGAGGATTATTCAAAAGTGAATCTAGCCTTTCAACAAAAATTTCAAACTCATCAAATTTGCTACAAAGAGATTGGATGTTTAAACTTAAAAAATTATTTTCATAAGTATTTGGATGGATATGGTCTAAATAAAAGTTTTCTGAGTTCTTTATAGAACTCGTGTTAGAAATGTCATTATGAAAAATAAAATTATTACCATTATTATTCATAGGCAGTTATACTTTTAACATATTCTATCTCTCTCAGTACATATGGGCAAGTGAAACTCATAGCAGAATGATTCGTCGTTTTCTCATTATATTTTTGGCAGGTATGGCATTT
The DNA here is from genome assembly GCA_030549495.1 of Nectonema munidae. Lineage (NCBI taxonomy): Eukaryota > Metazoa > Nematomorpha > Nectonematoida > Nectonematidae > Nectonema > Nectonema munidae. Next base: position 557,715 of record JAUIRK010000897.1, read on the forward strand.
GTGTTCAGATAATTCATTTTTCAAAGGGCAAGTAAACGATTCATGTGAGGAAGAACAATATCTACATATGGCTGAGTTTAGACAATTCGATGTGGTATGACCAAACATCAAACATTTTCCACACTGTAAATGGGAGAAAAAAGGTTTGGCTCTTTTGACTTCAAGCATAAAATAAAAGGAAAGATTATTTTTCTTTATAAATGACATTATTTCAGGAGACATTTTTAATACTACAATTTTACTGTCATTTGATATGCATTTCGTGAATAAAAGATTTAGCGTTTTTCCATTTTCAACCATTGTATTAATTTCTTCGTTTTTTTCAAGTATAAGGTCAGTTATTGACTTGTCAGATATATTTTTCGATACAATAAAGGAAATTTTTGGTAATAAAGTCTTAATTTTTTTTTATCTTTATATCTTCATTTTTGCAGAGTAGTTTCTCTGCTTTTTCTAAGCTATGTTTATCGGGAAAGCTTAATCTTAATTTATTTTTTGTAGATTTGTTGGATAACAAATCTATAAATTTTTAATGGCTAACGTATTTAAATTGTAATTCTACATATTTTTTCATACCGTCTTATCTTTGTTTTCTTAGGTTCAAACTCATTTCAAATATCAAAATATAATAGCAAAAACTTAAAAAATGTTAAATTTACTCATTTATAATTAAAAAAAGTAAAAAACAACTAATGTAAATATGATTAAAAAAAACTAAAAAATAAGTGGAATGGATATATAAATTATTTTTAATGAGTACCAATTAAATATAAGCCTCAATGTTTGTAAGGGTGTACCTCTCAGCTTCAGTTGAAAGTCAGAGGTTCGATCCCCAAGGCTCCCAACTCTAAAAACAAATTCACAAAAACTGTTATTAACCATCTTAAAGCATAAAGCTAACATATAGCCTTACGGCTGAAAGTGCTTTGATATCTCCAACCAACCAACCATATATATATTATAACATGGATATAAAAAACAACTAATGTAAATGATGATTTAAAAAATCAACTAATAATAACTTTTTTAAGTGTATATAAAAAGTCACTCCCTTGTAAAAATTCTTTACTTAACCATTTCTTTATATTCAGATCGTTGTCGCATAAATTATCCTTGATGATGATCTGGTGTCCAGGTCATTCTGGTATTATAAGAAACGAATTTTTAAATTCGTCTGCTAAGCGTGCATTATTAAAAATGAAAGCTTTATAATACCAAGATATTACTTTATCTTCTCATTTTTTCTCAATTCTGCTTGCTACATCCAAATAAATTGTTAGGTGAACTTAAAACATAACGTTTTTTTGTTCTTCCAAAACCAGGGATGTAGCCAGGGAAGGGGGGGGTAGAGCTTCTTTGGAACGAAACATAACTGAGTACAATGTTAAATGCTCCATAAAAGATTTGCATACTTAGGGTGTGGTTTTTTATCCGTTTTGTTAATGGGATAGTTTTAAATGATTCGAGGGACCATTGATATATAAGTCATCCCTCACTCTTAGTCCCTACAATCTGTAAGTTAATCATTATAATTCTCTTAAATTTCATGCTCGAACCTATTCAAGATAAATCCGGTAGTGCTTAAGATGTAAGGTTTTATTTTTTTGCATACATGTAAGATTTCGTGCATTAAAAATTTAAATAAAAGTTGATTTTTATAATAAATAAATTTTGTAATAAAATAAATTAATTTAAATACGTGATTTATTTGTTTAAAATTTTTATATATATTTTTTATTTCTATTACTTCCAAAGTTTTCAAAATTTTTTAATAAAAGATGAGGCTTATGATACTAAATGATTCGAAGGAAGTTGGTGATTGGGCTGCTAAATATATTTATAAAAAAATTAAAGAGTTTAAACCTTCTGAGGGAAAACACTTTAATCTTGGTCTTCCTACAGGTTTTAGTCGTAACGCATTTAAAATGTCAATTTCATTAATTTCTTTTTAGGTAGTACACCTCTCTGGACTTACAAAAAGCTAATTGAATTTTATCAAAAGGGAAAAATTTCATTTCGTTATGTTTCTACTTTCAATATGGATGAATATGTTGGTAAGTATAGATTATATATATATCCATAACCTTTACAGTTAAACCCGTAACCTATATATATGGTGGTTTCTATTCCATAGTTTGCTATGTGTAAGTTTTGATACAAATCATTAAGGAGACAGGGGTCAACTTTCTGTTCATATATTGCTAGATGTAATTGAATAATATTTATTGTTTTTCTTCTTAGAATGCGAATTATTATTTATTTAAAATTTGTAACTCCTGTAAATTTGATGCTATATGTCAGTCTTGGTTTTGTTGAATAAAGGCTTCAGTTTTTGTTTACACTTTTTTCCATATCACGTGTGTATGGAGGTAAATAAGCCTTCGTAATAAAAAATGTTTCTTTTGAACTATTCAATTTTAAGCTTTGCTTTTTTGAGTAGTAAAGGAAAGTTAGTAAAAATGAGGCCGTTCGAAATTTTTTATTTTTATCATATATTTTTTCCGATAAATCTTTTTTTTCATTAAGGAATTCCACGAGAACATCCTGAAAGTTATCACACTTATATGCTAAACAATTTTATCAAGCATGTTGACATTCCACCTCAAAATGTTCACATTTTGAATGGCAATGCTGATGATTTAGAATTGGAGTGCGATACTTATGAAAAAGCCATCAAACATTCCGGTGGCATCGATCTTTTTCTTGGAGGCAATCATTTTTTATTATACACATTACATTTTTTAATTTTTTTACCTGTTTAAAACTTAAACAATTAATCTAGAGCGAAAAAAATATGCGGCATGTATATCTAATTGTGAAAGGAATGTTGTGTTTCCGATTTATGAAACACGTCAAATATTGATAGATTTTTACATCGTTGAAGTTTTGCTCTTTCTTCAGGATGTCCAAAAATTACCATATATTAGGATAATGTCTAGCTACTTCAGTTTTAAATGCTCTATTCCATCCCTCATTTGTATTATTTGTTTTTGGTACAGAGTTCAAAACGTTTTCATAAACATTTCGCATTATGAGTTCGTATCCTGTCGATCTATTGCGATTTCTTCAAAATAATCAACAATATTTTGCAATTCAAAATAAATTTAAAATTATTTTTTTAATTATAATTTAATTCTAAATTTTGCTTCTTCACCCTCTGCGGGTCCCGCCCCCCCAGGGAGCTAACCGGGGGCGAACGTCAAACGAACGCCGCCGTTTCGGGTCCCGTTGTTTGCCCGCGTCCATCAACGGCCCGTGTGCCTTTTACCTTACAAAACAAAAGAAGTTATTTTTCTGTTTTTTTTTATAAAGGAAAAATATTTATATTCCACAACTCAAAAACTTACTTTTAAATTGTAAATTAATTTTTTTTTTCGTCTTGTTTTGTTCGTTTTTTCTGCCCCTTTTGTTTTTTAAGAAAACTTAATATTAATTTAGTCAAAGTTTAGTTTTTTTTTAAAAACATTTTTAAATATTAATAGTTTGAAAAATTTTTATTTATTTTTATCTATACAAAAAGTTGTTTCTATCTATGCTAAAACAATAAAATTTTAGTTTTTATTACAACTAAAATAAATTTTTTTTTTTTGTTTTATGAAAACATAATCCGAAAAAGTCATGAAAATTATTTTTTTTTCGCCTTTTAGAACACAGTTTTCAAATCTTTTTGAAAAAATTTTAAATTTTTAGTTTTTAAATACCGGGGCAAGACAACGCAAAAAGGGCCACTCCCAGGCTAACCAACCCCCGCACACTTGCAAATGCAAACTTAAACCTTCAAGGAATGGCCTCAGCCGCGGGTAGTACCGCTAAACGGAAGTTAGGATTTGCGCTCCTGTCAAGGGTTTGGCCGTGAGAACCTTGTTGAAGCCTTATGAAGTTGCCTTTAGGCAAAGAGAAAAAGCCCCGGCGAGGGCTGTGAAACCTGTGCATACAAATGACAAAAAAGGTTAGGGATAGAAGCGAAAGAGCTAAACAGATACCTCTATCAAGCGTATCCACTCAAGGTTATGATATGAGCAAGTATCTTGCGCGGGATAACGCAAGCCCGCGGGTAGGGTGGTCCTGTGTTTTGCGCGTGTGGGTCGATATGGAAAGGAGAGGGAGAAGTTCTTTTTGAAACCTCGAAAACCCAAAAGCCGGTCGCTTGGAAGTTTCTTCTGGACTGGATGCCTCACAGGGGTCGTTGCTGTGGGCCCCGCGCTGGAAATAATCGGTTTGCACCCTTAGAAAAAAGGCCCCCTTAACAGTCCTCCTGTGTGTTGCTCGTCTGCCTTGCACAAAGACACGCCAGAAAAATTGAGCTTTTCGTGTTGGGGGAAATTTCTCAGAGGACGCTAAATCCCTCTTTTGCTCTTTTGTGAAGAAATTGGAGCTGGACCGTGTTCTCTCTACCACACAGAGTGGTGCTTTCCGTGGCGGTCTTCCGTGTTTTTGAACTACGTGAAGAAGTTATGCGTTTCAAGAAATCAAGGCGTGAAATTGACTTTTGAAAACAGGGGTTCTTTTGTCTCTGGCTATCTGGTGACTATTCGCCCCTCAATGAACTGATGTCTCTATGCAAGGAACCAGGATGAATATGATAACTGCCAGAGAAAAATTATCTTCCCTCACCAAGAAGCTTCCCATGTGGATAAAGCGCGTTGAAAGGGAAATTTTGAAATTTTCCTTCTCTTGATGAGGTGCTAGTGAAGAAGATATGCATTGTGAATGAAGTACGAGAAATCTGAAGAACTGATCATTCTTCCAAGGTTATTTTCACCTTGAAGAAGGTTATGTGGCACAAAGATGGATACGAGATATATTTTTAACCTAGATTCCATGGATGATAATGATATGATGAAGGATGATCTTGTGGAGTTGCAGACTAATGACAGAATTCGAATGGAGTTTGAAAAATGAAACTGGATATGTTTTGGTGTGCCACTCAAAACATTACGTTAGCAGAGAAAGTTTAGTGGTCCTATACCATTTGAACTAATACTTGTGTGAGGAGGTTTTTGGCGCTATTAAATCAAAACAAAAGCAGAAATTGTTTGGATGAAGTGATGACATGGCTGCACTTTAAAAAGAACTCGTTTGAACATATTATCAATGAAAAAAACAACAAAAGAGACTAAAAATTAAATGTGTTGTAGTATTTTGTAGCATTACTCATAATTACTTACATAAATTTGCGTTCATTTTCTCTTATTCATTAACACTTTCCAATTGAAATAAACATAAAATATTTTTGTTCAGTAATTAAAAAGTACAATAATTTCTCAGCAAGGTTTGTATTACTTGTCTTTTTCAAATATTTGGATGGGGGTACGGGAACATTTTTTGAGATATCAAGAGGTACGGGCACTGAAAAAGGTTAAGAACCACTGCTCTAGCGTCTCGGTGAAATGTGTATTCGATAAATTGCTTATATCGGCGAATTTGCCTAGTAGATACTTTAGAAATATGTAAATTATATAAGCTTGGATATTGTATTTTTTCTAAAAGGATTTTTTACTTCTTTAAAAACTACGCTATCCTTGCCTTGAGTTCCCATCTTAATCGAGTGCATATGGTTCAAAATGGTTGCATATATCTAATAAATTTTCTGTGACTAATGTATCCCGCAATGTAATTTGAGTCTTTCTTAAAATCCATCAAATTACACGAGAATCGAATCAATTATGATTGAAAATTTCTTGAATAAATTTTACCTATAAACTGTGCAAAATTCTCGCATATGATTGGCTAAAATTCATTCTTTTTTATTGTACTTAATATATAGAAGCATTGTGAGTTACCGGATATAGCTGATTTTATTTAATATTTTAACGAATGTTCTTTTGGAAAAATATTATCCATATTTAAAGGAATCGGGCCTGATGGGCATATGGCATTCAATGAACCAGGATCTTCTCTCAACTCGCGTACTAGATTAAAAACTCTTGCACGTGAAACGATCATTGCTAATGCCCGATTCTTTGATGATGACATCTCAAAGGTTCCGAAAGAAGCTCTAACAGTTGGCGTTGGTACTATTATGGATGCTAAGGAAGTAAAAATCTTTTTTATATACATTTTCTTTATAAATGTGTCAAAAGATCTCTCCAAATCTTCAATCGAGCGAGGTAAAGGAAATTTATGCGAAAAATTAAAACACACACACAACCTTACAATTAAAACTCAGAATTGAATTATTTTAATTTTTAATTATTTTTATATTTTGTTCTTTTATCTTCTGCTTTCTTTTTTGGTTGAAATATCTGATCTTTTTCCTTCTGCTTCTTTTTCTTTTATTAAATTCCTATTCAATACTTTTTTCCAAAACATAAAGTTAAAAAGTTTAAACTTTCAAAGCTATTTCATTTTTAATAAAACTTAAAATTTTTAATTTATTGTGTGTTTTTTCTCATTTAAATCGGTGAATTGACACATCGGTGAATTTACCGTATACGATTTAATTCGATTGACTTTTTCAATAAAAATTTAAATTGTGTGACATGATAAAACATTTTGTTCATGTTTTGTGTGTATGCATTAGAGTCTTCCGCGGGTTGTAAAAAGTTGTCTGCACCCGCCCCGCCCCGCAAGAATTCAATTTGCATCCGCCCCACCCCGCATTATATTAATTTGCATCCGCCCCGCCTCACCCCGGATTTTTTTAATTTAAACCCGCATTTATCAATTTGCATCCGTACCCGATACGTATTTTATCAAAATAATACAAAGCTAATTAAATGTTATTTATATATTTAACCTGCTTGGAAAAAAATGATTATAAATATACTATATACTACTTTAAAAAATTTTATTAAATTTTTTTACAAATAAAGTTTTGTCTGAAAAAAATTGTCTAAACGCGTTTTGTTATCTGAATAAACAAATTGTTCCATCAACAATTGCAATATTTAAAATTTTGAATATAGAATCACAAAAGATTAGCCCTTGGATTTTTCAAATTTGTATTTTTTAATTTGTATAATTTGTTTGCTCATAAAAAATAATTTTACAAATTTAAGAAAGCGTTAGAGTTTACCTCTTGAACTAAGTCAATGAATCCACCACAACCGATCGTTTCAAATGGTCTAAGATATTTAGCTATAAAACGGGCGCATGCCAGTTTAATGTTTTCTTTTTTAGCTTTCGAAATAACTTTAGCATTATTCAAAACTGGCTTGATAACATCAGTCAGTAAAGTTGATTAGGATATATTTTGCATTTGTGTCTCCTAAGAATAGAAGTACCTGTTTTTCTTCCGCAATAAGCGAACGCTTGAAAGCATACTTTAAAAGCGGCAAAATCCAAATCAGTGTTTTTTCATTTACCACGATACCAAACGTCTTCCAGACCTCCGATTGCAATCCATTTACACTTTTTATTTTATATAAGTCAGATTTATAATGAGATGAAACTTGCTAAGATGTTAAGGTTGCCATTTAAAATGTGCGAAAGAAAACAACAAAAAAATGAATTATTGAATAATATTTTAAAATGGATATTTCAAAAATATGACATTCTTATTATTTGATTTTTTCTCCTTCTTCTCTTGTACACGCGTCAATCACGCTGATCAAACCGGCTCTATCTTTCTATTTCAATTACGATTTCACTTCATCACACGCCATTTACTCAATGCAAATCTCTTTCCAATATACCTTAACACCATTTCCAAAAATGCACTCATAAAAACGTGCATAAAAGTGAATGCGGACAACCCACAGATTCTCCGCACTATATTAAAACCCACACCCGCCCCGCAAAAATGTTGCAGTCCCGCAAAACCCGCGTGGGTTGTCCGCCCCGCGCAGAGCACTAGTATGCATCAGGCTGGAAAAATATATGCAATTATAAAGTTCAAAATGTGTCACAAATATGAATCAAGCCTAATGAAAAGTGTCCGTGTTATTCTATGACCGCACATCAATACAGTTTGTTTACTTTTTTATTTAGTACACATTTAATTCTAGATTTAATATTTTATGTACACGTTTTTTTATATATGTAGTGCGGTTGATAAAGTTTCGCTTTGGCCTGGATTCATTAAAGTGTAAATACGGATTCTCATTTTATTCTTTGGTCCATCCTTCCTCTCTTCTAAATCTCCCACCCCTTAACAAAGTTTGTGAGAGGGTGAATAAGAATAAAATATAATCTCTTCCGTCAAATCTTTGAGCACCCATAAAGAAAACCTACTACATGTATCGCATTAGTATTGGACGTAAAGAATATTTACGCAATTACCATTATACTGTATTTATATAAAGAAGGCGTCAGTTTTCGTAACTTTGATACAACATCCGATGCTAGTCCATTTTTCCAATTTTTGATATGTTTCAATAGGTAATGATCTTGATAACGGGAGCACACAAAGCTTTTGCCGCGTACAAAGCGATTGAAGAAGGAGTGAACCATATGTGGACAGTTTCTGCTCTCCAACTTCATCCGCGCGCCTACTTTCTCTGTGATGAAGACGCTACTCTTGAATTGCGCGTCAAAACTGTCAAATACTTCAAAGGTCTCATGCCCTATCACAATAAATTGATCCAAGATACGGATATAGATTAGATGAAGCCATTTGTATTCGTACTTTGTCTTAAATCCTTGCTTTCATTACACAAGTAGGTTTATTTTGAATCGTTTATTTTATGCGAAAGAAAGATTAAATTTTGATGAAACAAAATATTTTGAATCAAATGCCTTCGCGTAGTCTTGTCCTAAACTCATTCAAAACCTCTAACTTTTCACAATGTATTTTTTAATATTATTAATTTACTTATTCAAATGATGGGTAATGAAAACAATTTTTATTTAAAAGTTTTATTTATTTTTATCCAAACTTTTTCAAGTATTTTATTTCCCTCTATCTCATTATACACTTTATTTACCTTTTTTGAAATATGACGGCATTAGTTTTACTTCTTTTTCATTATTCTTGTTTCTATGATGCTTTTAAATACTTTTCTTTTATATATGAATAAAGATTTTATATCCTTATTTTTCACTCTCAATTTCTAAAGAGAAGATGATTTGAAATGGATGTTTTTGGGAGTGTATATATATTTAAGATATGCCGTAAAAAGATTAAATATGAGCTTAGTACAGCCGTTTAACCAGAATTGAAGAGTGTAAATCAACGAAATAACACTTTTCAGCAATCCTTTTGAATTCAAATCTGGGTGAGCTTTATGATTTCCCTCATAAACTTAAATTTATAATTGAATCAAAAGATAACTAACCTTTTGGCAGTTTTTTATACGTATAAACTATCATTAGGACGTTTTGGCGCAAAAAACTATTTTAAGTTGTAAATTTGAGCAATGGCAACACCTATTGAAATTTAAAGAAATTTCCATGCTACTTTGTTTTTCTCTTTATGCTTTGCTTTGATCCTTAAGACTCAGGTTCGTTTATTTAGTTGTTTATTTCATTAGGTTGTTTAGTGCAAAAACCGAGTCGCGTGGCGTGACTGGAAATCTTGCCGGCGCGAATAAAAATGCGGTTTGCCAGAATGCTCACTTCTTAACAAGAGTTATGAATTTGTGTTATCATTCAGATCAAAGACAAACAAATGAATATCTATAGACTAATAAAAAATTATAATGAATAAGAAGTAATTACAATTATATAAAATTTTATATATTTTTTTATCCGTATTGCATTCAAGGAAAGTTAACTTTTTTAGCTGGACTGGTCATTTTACTGTAGACACCTTCGAATGAGAGGCATGGCCTCCTACATAGATTTTTTTATTAGGAATAAAACTGCAAAAAAAATTTAAGATAAAAAAATGAGGTTGATTAATGTGCATCAAATTTAAACAAAAAATGCTCTTTTATTAATTATTTGAAACATATCGGTATTTTAGTAATGTGAAAATATTGCCGTTTTTTAACATGACTTGATAATGTTCATAGTAAAATCTTATCAAGAATGAAATTAGAAGAAAATCATTTGACTATTATATAAACGCTTTTTTTACTTGCAAAGTTTCTAATAACACTATCAAAATCAGCGTGTCTGGCAATCCTAGTCTCAATGCTTTTAGTTGCTTTGCTAGGCAATCTCTTTCTCTGGGCTCTTGCTAGGCCATCAAATCGAGGTTTGTTACATAGTAGGCCGCAACTAATTTTTTACAAGTTTAAGCCTGCTAAAAGATCTTTCAGCGGATGCTACTGGTGCTGGAATTGTCAAGAATATTCTCAAGCTAATACAAACATTTGGAAATAGTTCACACAATTTGTATTCTAGAGCTTTTAGCTTTGGGTTTTTAACGTTTGCGTTGTGTACAACTCGTAAATGTTGCATTTCTTCTGTAAGATCCTTATCATCAAGGTACAAAGGATATTGATGAGCTAAATTTGTTGCTTTTTTTCTAGCTCACTTTCACACATTGTGGGATATTTTCACAGAAAATGCAAAATTTTCGGTCAACCCTTTAACAGCATTAAATCTTACAGTTAAATCAGGCAACAACATTATTAATCAAAACATATAACACAGGTTTTCTAAAATAAGCTTCTTCTAGAGAATCATCTGTGTCATTAATTTCTGCCATATTGGCTTTAGGTGTAATTGTGTAATCATGCATCCTTTTTCTCTTCCGATCTCCATGGCAGAATTTAATTTTCATCTCAAGATTTAATGCAACCTCTTTTGCTTCATTCCAGATTCATTTGCAATTTCTTTGTAGCCCAACTAAATCTTCAAGAAGAGTTTCAATATTAAACACTTCTACATCCAAAGTGGTATCTCTAGCTTGAATTACCTTGTTGCCAGTGGCGGATCGAAGGGGCACGCCTCATGGGCCTAGCCCCCCCCCCCCTATGAAAAATGGCTTCGAAAATTACCCTTACATGTATAAAAAATAAATTTTTGCAATTTATCAATGGCAAAATAATGTTAAAAATATGAAAACATAGGTAATTAGTGATTTTAAAAGACAATACAGCTGTCGTATTTTCTGAAGACTTTTAGCAAAATTGCAAAAAAATTAAATAGATTTCGGCCCCCTATAAGAAATTTCTGGATCCGCCACTGCATGTTGCAAATATCTATTGCGGCCAAATTTTATACTAAACTGCTGACATCAGCACACAAATAAAACTTTTTAGGTATGCCAATACTCCGTTTGTTTGATTTCTTGTTTTTGCTCTTAGGTTAAGCTCTAACAGATCTTGCAATGCTAACTCGATACCATTAAGATGAAATGGAAAATGTTTGATACACTGAAGTCTATCAGACCACCTGAAATCTGACATGGCATTTAAAGAACAGCATATGCGTGTTTTAAGTAATTCCCATCGTTTCTGGCTAGAGTTGAACAAGTTATATATTGATAGAACTGTTCCAAAATATGATTGCTTCAGGGTCGCACATCCGGGGAAGCAACCCCCATGTGTTTTCCTTCGCCTTAACCTCTTGTACATGTTCTTGGAGAATAGGATCCCACCTTATAGCAGCTCAATCAGACCTGGTGAGTTACCATTGTTTGGATCTCCAATCCGATGTGATGATCCACTAAATGCCAAACTATGTTCCCCCAGAAAAAGAACAACATTAATTATACGTTTTAATATATTGCACCATTTCACTGCTTCAGCTGGTAATTTGCTTCTAATAAAGAATCAACACCTTTCTTTCAAGCTCTCTCTAAGCTATGTAACATTCCTTATGGTTCTTGCTCTTTTCATGATCTCTGACTCTAACACTTAGTTTCCGCCACTTTGTACTGGCTGTCCAAACTTCAGGAGATGCTAGTGCAGACTATGAAGATGAAAAAATGGTGTGCCAAAACAGTCGACATGGCAAACACTATAATACTTCTTTCACTCGACTCCAAACAAGAAACTCTTTTGTGCATTTTTCCATTAGTGCCACGGAATTTCAAGGTAATTTCTTGAAAAGCATGTTGATCCAAATCATTTGGAAATTGTTTAGGAAGTGGGATGTGACCAAAAGTAATATATTTTTCTATTTCTGCTTGAGTAGGAACTTCATCTGTGACGCAACCAATATCAGGGCCAGTAAATGACTTATCATTTGTGGGTTCAAAACGATCATGATGTAGTTCTTCTCCAGTCATACTTTCATCAGAAAGAGGAATCTTGCAAACTTTTTTACTAAATGAACTTACTGATGAATTTGGCTTTTCAGGAGTCTTCTGCCTGAAGTGTATTCGGCCCTAATAGCTTAACCTGGAATAGTGTCTGCTGTCCTTTTTTGCTTTGCTTCTATTGTCTTTCTGCCATCCTGATTTGTGAAGATACATTCTCAATGGGTTATTTACTCTAAAACAAAAGTTGAAAAAAACTTACAATGTTTCGACTGAAATTCTTATGTTTGTTTTAAAAACAAATAATATAAAAATCATCTAGAAAAAGAAGAATCTAATTTTTTTATAAAAAAATTACTGTAAAATGTACATTTATAATATCTAAAATTAAAGGACTGCTGAAATCTATTTGTCATTATAGGTTTTTGAAGTATTGTTTATTTCTCTATAACTTTTTAGCATCAGTTGGCAGTTCCTTCAAGAGGGGTTTTCAGAAAAATTCAGTTGGAAATAGTAGAAACAGGGAAAACAAGCTATCAAAAGGATAGACGTATTATTCTCTCTAACGAAAAAGATCCTTTGACAAAATGAGTGAGCTAGTTAGTAACTCAGTTAGATAGATAGTTTTTCAGTTAGTTAGTGGATTAGTTGGTTGGTGAATTAGTTATTTTTTCAGACCTGATTTTATTGCGCCAAAAAGATTTGAGCCAAAAAGGACTATGCCAAACTGGGTCATTCCAAGAATATAATTTAAAAATTGACAAAACAAAATCTTTAAATTTATAGAAATAGAGTGTTTTTAAATGCAAGAATGTCAAATGTATTTTTGGTATCGTCAGATTCATTTTTATTCAAATATATTAATTCTATTCCACATTAACTTGCATCTACCACCAAACAAAGAGATCTTTTGTGCTCAAGTTGTGTGAAATGTAGCGAGTCAAACTCAATGAATCTGTCACCGAAATCATTTTTATCTTTGCCCTTTAATCCTCCAGTATTTTAATATTTCTTACGCTATAATGTACAAGAAAACCTGTTCACTCTAATCCTCATAACAGCCATACTAGGATGTATGACCACTGACTTTATAGTTTTAAAATTCTTTATAATATCCATAAACAAGACCTCAGTGTTCTGCTGAAATTAAGGACCAGTTTCAACCGGTCTTTAAAATATATTGAGAAAAACTGAAAATTTCTTCATCAATTTTACATTATATCGAAATAGGTAATTGGTAGGATTGCCAGATGCCTCACTTTTTTGGGACTGTCCTTCATTATTCTTTTTGAAAAAAAAGTTTTAACTTCGCTTAACTACGGAATCTCGGGCGAATTAGATTAATGTTGTTTTTTCATTTAAAAAAATTTTGTTCCAAATGTGACTGTTTCTCTTCTTTCGTATAAAATTGCATCTTTCACCTTCAAAGTATTTTTCATCTTAATTTTTTGTAAGGACTTCTCCTTTTCAAGACCTTTTTTGTCCTGTTTTCATGTTTTAAAAATGTCGCAACCTCTGTTTATTCCGTTCTCGTCCGACTCTAAGCACAGCGGGGTAAAGCTGGTTCTAAAGGGAGGCCTGCGCTATAAGAAAGTGTATACATTTAAAGGGATTTCCCGAACGCAAAATAACTGTACACAGACAAGACGACAGTCCATGTATATCGCATATAAAATGTGCTTTCCCGTGTTTATATTTTTTTAAGAACCCTCAGATTTAAAGATATCGATGTCTCTAATCAACACCTCTCCGGTTAACGACCAACGTCGACTTCATAAAAATATGATGGTCTGCTTTTATTAATTCGTTTTAATACGAATCCTCTTTTTTTGATTATTCTGGTCGTTAACGGGTTTTTAAATATTTTATTTTCTCTCTACACCTAAATTTCAAAGTTTGCAGTTAACTACGTTATTTTCTTTCTTATCTTGTTCGTCTGGCCTTGAAAATTAGATTATCTTCACAACGCAGCTAAAGTATGCAACAATGTTACATTCCTTCTCCATTCTATTTAAAATATGAGTTTTGTTTTATTCACCTTGTTTGTATGGATAAAGGTTTCCCCTCTGACCCATTCAGCTAAAATCGTGTAACCTTGATACAAGACAATGTAACACGGCATTTCAATTCAATTCCAACAAAAGTAATGAGAAACCTGATCCAAAGCTTTACTCACTTTCTATGCACGTGTGAAAAATTAAGTGTTGGACCAAAGCCATCTTCTCCAAATATTATATGCCTCATTCTTTAACTATTTTAATTTAATACGATTCTAGTATTTTTTTGCATTGTGCATTAATTTTTTTAGGACTCCTAGTGTTAAGATATAGATAAGTTTTACATATTTTTTCATATTTATTTCTCCCGAAGGGTCATATTTAAAATTTTTAAGTTTTAAATAACTGAATCGTCTATAGCTAAGCTAAATTTAACAAGCTAGTAAACGCATAAATATCAACTAAACAAGAAGCTAATCATCCCCATAGATAACCTTCAATCCCAAATAAACTATTTATAAAATAACTCCTTCACGTGTTTGATTTAACTTCCTCTCCCAATCGAAAGTAAAAGTCTAGTAATTTTACAGATTCTCAATTGGTACAACTCCTAAATATACTCAGCGATCACAAATCTAAAAGTTATTTAAGGATTCCAAAATTTATTAAGAAAATAGCTGACATGTAGTTTGAAGAATTCGAGCATTCTTAGTATTACAGTGTCGGGTTTTCTTTGAGAAGGTATAATTGCACTGTTTGTGCCGATTTAGGAGCAAAGTAACCTTGATGCTGGATTCGAACCCAATACTTTGGAGTATAAAAGCGAGGCTTTAGACAACCTAATTAACGCTCCATATACTCAGCCCGCAATTAATGAAAAGACAGCTGCAAACGAAACAAAATACAAATACATAAGCTTTATCCATCTTTAAATCGTGTATTCTCCTTTGTACTGGTGGGAGGAGGAGAAATGAGGTGCTGATGTTGAAGGACTCAAAGAGACACATAGATCGATTTATAGATGCTACTGCTACCGATCATTTATATTTAATATCCCAGATGGACAGAAAAGTCCACAGTGCTACTAATGATTTCCTCTTAAGCTTACGCCTGACTCTGGAGTGACAATGCTTCGATTACCATTCCAAACAACCCTTGATTTTGTGTTAAATTTGGACTCGCAATGCTGGCGACAACTGGAAAAAAGGGGATGAACAAATGAAACAGTTAAAAGTGATATATGAACCGTAGAATTATATTAATTTCAAAAGAAATTATAGAACATTTTTGACCACATTCAAGAAAATGAACCACCTTTAGTGTTTAGGCAAGGCAAAATTTTACGAAATCGAACAGCCTAAAATTTTCTTGTCTCCAATTGCGATCTTCAAGAATAAACTTTTAATTAGATTTCAATGTCACAATCATTTTCAATTTTCGTGGATTCTATTCCATATATTACCCGTTCACGTATCCAAGAATATTTTAAAAAATTTTTTATAAATTTTAAATAAAAAATATATTTTTATACTAAATCAATCATGCTGATTTCATTTTCCTACTCAATTTTTGCAATTAATCTGTCAAAGTATCAATCAATTTTACGTCTGAAATTTTTCTCCAAGAATATTAATTAAATTTTATATTTTATACCAAATAAATTTGGCAATTAGGATTTGGAAATGTCTAAAAGTATTTGCAGTTCACATATTAGAAAGTGTCTCCAAAAACAAAGTAAATTTTTTTTAAAATAAATCGAACCTGCTTTCTTGACTCATTTGTTTTTGCAATTATAGTGTGAAAATGTGAATCATATTTGTGGTTGATGGCAAAAATTATTTCGCAGAATTTAATAAAATACATTTTTTATTCAACATCACCATGCTGATTTTATTTTTTGACACAATTTTCGTAATAAGAATGTCAAAATGTCAATCATTTTTACTAGTTTTATCTGAAAATTTTCTTCACAAACATTTATTCACATTTTAAGAAAAATATTTGTTAAACTTAATTGACAACCTGAAAATTATCTGATTAACATACTTTTATATTTTAATTAAAATATATTTTGTATTTTTAAATTTTTTATTATTTCAGGGCTTAGTTTCCCCAATTAGGGTGCAAGAATGTGTGAAATTAATAGTCAACTTTCATATTTCCGAAAAACATATTTTCTTAAAAAACTCAAATCAAAAAAATCACTTTTGATTGAAAATCACTATTAAAATTTTGATTGAAGATAAAATTCTGACTAAAAATATTTCTCAAATTTAAAATATTTTTTAATACAATATCGTCCATGTTTTTCATTTCTATATTTCTTTTTTGTCATTACAGGGTAAAAATGGGTGTATCAATCGAATTGGCAAAAATTTTTTTTTCCAAAAAATTATTTGTCAAATTTGTTCTCACAATGAATTTAAGTATGCGAGAAGTAATGGAACTGAAGGACATTGAAAAATAGAACGAGTGATCATAAGAAAAATGAAATAGTAACACGTTTAATACTGTTTTCCAATGAACTAGTAGATGGTGTAAAAATAAAGTATTGAGAATTTAAAAATATCTTGACCGTGAAGAAGAAGCTCCTCTCTTGTGAATCCAAAATGGTTAAGCCTTTATGTTGCTAGTCAATATTTTAATGTTCAATTGACTAAAAGAGTGATCTAAAAATTTTTAAACATTTAGAGTTATCATAACTATGCCAGATATCAAAAGGTGAAGACACAGCTATTCTCAAATAATTTTTATAAATGGGAATCGATTTTGACAAATTTTTTACTTCCGTGTAAATGAGAGAGTGTTTTAGATGATAAAAGTCGAAAACTTTTTCTAATTGAAAAAAAGAAGATTATGAATGATTTCATCAAGAAAAGGAACTTTGAAAAATGATTCGTCAACAAACATTCAGAGTGATATCTTTTCATATCATCTGACACTACATACAACCCAATATTGTTAATAAAAGACAAAGAGGTTCTCTTCAATAAAAAAAGTTTTGAAATCCCTTAAATTCTGAGCTAAATAAATCTCTGAAAAAACTTTTTTCGAACATAGAGTGCATAAATTGAATTTCTGATAAAAGCACCAGTTCAGAATTAATAGCAAAATTAGATACCATATAAAGTTAATTAGAAATGAAGTACAGATTTTTACCTGTTAGATCATTTTTAAGCAAAACAATGGAGGTCCTATTTAGATATATCGTTTAAATTTGTCTCTTTAATTAGCAAACAAAGAGAAGGATAAACTAAGGAACAAGAATCAAACCAAGGAGAGCCATAAGACCTCGGTTTAGTTAGAATAGCAAGCAGTAATATTTTTCACGATGTCATTTTATAAAAAAAATCTATTGCTGAATTTATTATTATTATTTATCACTAGATATATTATAATGTAACTCATCTATAAGGTTATTATTGAAAAATTTCATCAGAAATAAAAATTTATAATTTTTAATTTTATAACCTTTTATCTAACAAGATCGCAGGTCGCTTTGATCAGAAATTTGGTCCCATTCCTATTTATGAGATGGATAAAATCATTATTATATCAAGAAAGAGACTATTTTATCGATTGTGCTTTAATATATAAAATTCAATGCAGTGTTGAACTAAGTAAATATATAACCATTTTAACCACATTGAAATGTAGCTTTCATTGCGTTTGTATATATTGACAAAAATACAGTCGTGATGAAATAGAGAGAGGTCGATTTTCTAAATCGGACAAAAATTGTTCAAAAATGATAAAAAAAAATATCTGATCACATATTAAGCAGAGTTAAACAGTAACCGCAAGTTAAATCTAGAATGACAAAAGTATTTTCAAAATCAAATTGAGCATCTTCAATTTAGTGTGTATGGATAAGTTTATTTAAAAATAATGAGTAAAAGTGTTTGAACTGAAGATGGAATTAAGATGCACTTCTATAAGGGAGAGCTAATTTAAATCAAAAAAAAAGTTGAAATAATAATCCATATTTAGTTTATTAAAATTCAAATCGCTCTCAAAAATAATTGGTCACTTGAGACTGTTTTTCAATAAAACCTATCAATTAATATGCAAATACACTTAAAATAGACTTCGTGAATTATGTTGACTGCTATTATTCAACCCTTTCGGCTTCATTCTTTCTTCTTTCCAAAGAACTCTTTTCTCAGCAACGAAAAAGCGAAGCTTCGCCAACGGTAAAGCTTTTTCATGTATTTCCAACTCGTATCAACGGCCTTTCCTCTCCCCTGCAAAGCAGATATATTCAATGCGATTTTATTGGAAAAATTTTCCTTTAAAATACTTAGGGAGGAGAGAAGCTCACGAAAGAAATCCTGCCTTTATTTGGAGATTCGTTTAGCGTATCAGTCAGATGTAATCTAGAATGCGTTTGTAAGTTTTGTTGCAGCTGAAGACGAATCACGGAATCAAAATAATTTTCGAATGCTGCTCTCCACAATCTTTAACTTATCAAAATACATCGGTGATGAAACATCATTTTAAGCGAATGTTGTACACTTATTTAAAATGCTAGTAATATTAACTTTTGTGAAAAGAGTATAAAAAGTAGGTACCCTTTAGAAATGTTTCAGTTTGGAAGGAAAAAATTAGTTCATTTAGATAGGAGAGAAAAGTTATGGGTAAGAAGCACGTGAAATGACTGAATTGAAGGCCGCTTTTCGACGAAATTGGGCCCGGAGACCTAAGGCACCTCACGCAAGCAGTGACAGAATTAGCATTTAAAGCCTTTTCTGTATTCTAAGAGCTGTAAAAAATGAAATTGCTAAAACTATTGACCGTGAAACTATTTTCCAAGGAAACGTAAAAATATCTTTTTCTAAAAAAGTTGTGCCGAATAAGTAGTTTGTCTAAGTACCTTTCTTTGCATTAAAATTATAAATTTCATATGTCATGCATCAAATTTTCGTGTATATTTAACTTGTTTTTTTATTTCTTTCTTTTCTTCGTTAAAAGATGAACATAATGAATGGAATATAAACTACCGATTTTGTTATATCATAATCAAATAAGCCTTTTTTAAAAAAGAACTCATGTAAAATGTTTCATTTTCATTTCGGACATTAAAACCCCTTTTTCAAAGATCACAATCACACGTTTTCTCATCAAAGAAAAATTATCCTACTTTTTATTTCGAAGCAAATTTATTATTTGATTTCGTGAGTATCAGTGAATATTATTATCCCGTAATGCAACATTAAAAATAATTCACAACAGAATGCAGTATCAGCTTATTTTTGATATTTCAAAATTTAAAAATTATTTGGATATTCTTTTTCGACATTTATATACTATAGTACAAAATGAATGTTAAATAACATTGGAAGATCAAGATTTGCTTCTTTGGAAAAATTGTTGAACAGATGGGGAAAGCACACAGCCATGGGGATAATTGTGCACAGGCAAACACACTGATATGGGTCCTGCAACATCAATTTCTCCCATATTTTGTTTAAATCTGGGCCTATCTATGTCCATAGTTTTGTATTTTTGAGATGGTAATATGTGTGTGTTTTTGAAGGGTTTACTTTCTCTTCGCTTACTGAAATATCTGCAATTTTTTTTTGAATTCATCTCTATTTTTCAAAGTTGTCACTATCAAGTGTAAATATTTTTAAATTGTCTTAATTTTCGGGCATCCAAGAAACGGAATCGATCAAGGACCCAAACGCTTTTCGTGCTATGACAGCTAATGGGGAAAATTAAAGTTTTTCTGAGATTCAAGGATTGAACGAAAAAA